>JALGBA010001204.1:0-395464 GCA_023970755.1 Azemiops feae
CATCTGAGCATATTAATCAGCAGCAATATAACAGCATTGCTGTTGAGAAACTCATTGACAATAATCTGCTTGGCCAGGAGACATCCAAAGCTGCTTTCCAGAGTGAAATGGCCACCTCCAAGGATTTGCAGAATTCACAAAAGCGCACAGTGAAAGTAACCCTGACTCCACTCAAGATGGAAGGTGAGAGTCAGTCCAAAAATGTTCAGAGAGAGCACGATGCAGAATCTCAACCTAAGGTTTGCGCACCAGCTTCTGTGTCCCAGTCTGTTTCCATCCCAGAGCACTCAGGAAATGACTGTAGTGTCCCAGAAACTCAAAATTCTGCTTCCTCCTCAATGGCCCCAACCGATCCCCCTTATCCAAATCTGCCTGTTCAAGACAGCGGCTTGATGATCCAGGATGGAGCAAAAGAACAGGAAGAAGGCTCCTACAAGCGGCGATACCCTCGGCGTAGTGCGCGCGCCAGATCCAACATGTTTTTTGGTCTGACCCCTTTGTATGGTGTGAGGTCATACGGTGAGGAAGACCTTCCCTTCTACAGCAACTCCACCGGCAAGAAGAGAGGCAGGCGGGCTGCTGAAGGCCAAGTGGATGGTGCCGATGATCTCAGCACCTCAGACGAAGAAGACCTCTACTACTACAACTTCACCCGAACCGTTGTCTCAAGCTCAGATGAGCACATGGCTTCTCGTGGTTTATTCCGTGAAGAGGAACAGATCAGTCTCCCCAAAATCTCTCAGCTGGATGGTGTGGATGACGGAACCGAAAGTGATGCAAGTATCACAGTAACAACAAGGAAAATCAGTTCAGGAAACAAAAGGAGCGGCAAAGAAAATGGAACAGAAAGCTTAAAACTTGAACGAAGTGAAGATAGTGGGGAGAAAATGCAAGTGACCAAGAGTTCAGTTGGTCATAAAACAGCTGATCCCAAAATGGAGAATTGCCGGGTCAAAACTCAAGATTCTTTGGAAGCTCAGCTGAGCTCCCTAGAAGCTGTTGGTCGTCGTCCTCGTGCCAACCCGGAGCCCTCTGAGAAGAACCTGCTGGATACATTCAGCACAGAACTGCTGAAGTCCGACTCCGACAATAACAACAGCGACGATTGTGGGAACATTCTTCCTTCAGACATCATGGACTTTGTCCTGAAAAACACTCCCTCGATGCAGGCCCTGGGGGAGAGCCCGGAGTCGTCGTCCTCGGAGCTCCTGACTCTGGGAGAAGGTCTGGGCCTCGACAGCAATCGGGCCAAAGATATGGGTCTCTTTGAAGTGTTTTCTCAGCAGCTGCCAACAGCCGAGCCAGTAGACAGCAGCGTCTCGTCGTCAATTTCGGCAGAGGAACAGTTTGAGCTGCCCTTAGAGCTGCCTTCTGATCTCTCGGTCTTGACTACCCGGAGCCCTGCAGTCCCCAGTCAGAACCATGGCAGACTTGCAGTCATTCCAGAACCTTCCCTTGCCACCTCAGGGGAGAGATCAATGTTAACTATCCCTTCCTCAGATTCTGCTGAGAAGAGGGTAACGGTCACTGAAAAGGCTTCCTCTGGTGAAGCAGAACCAACATTGCTAAGCCCACGAGTGGCCCCAAGCCCTGATGGCCCTCTGACCCCTGACCCTTTCATTCAAAGCCACCTGGAAGCAGAGCACATGGCCAGCCCACCCTGTGGACCGAGGGACGCTGGCAGGAGCAGTGGGACCCCTGGCCTCCCTGTTTCTCCCTCTCTTCCACTCCAGAATCCCAAATATGGGCCAAGTGCCCCCGACAAGCCTGGCCCATCTCCCATCTCGAACGCTGCTGTGCAGACAGCCCCTCTCCACCTGAAGGCTGCTGCAGAAAAGCTCTTGGTGGTCAACCAGAATATGCAGCCCCTGTATGTTCTTCAGACGCTGCCCAATGGCATCACCCAAAAGATTCAGCTGACTTCTCCCGTCAGCTCTGGACCAGCTGGGATGGAGGCTGGGGCTTCTGTGCTTGGTCCAATGGACACAGCCAGCCTTGCGCTGGCCGCAGGCCTGAGCCCCGGCTTGCCCTCTACCAGGCCTCTTTTTCCTGCGGCCAGCAAAGGCTTGCTGCACATGCCCCATCAGCAGCAGCACTTGCATTCCTTTTCGGCCAGCTCCTCCGGCAGTGGCGGCGGCAGCTTCCCGGCAGCCCTTGGCAGCTCTGCCTCAGGCCTTCTGATTGGGGTCCAGCAGCCGCCTGACCCCGAGGCGAATCCGAGGGCAGATATTGGGCCTGCAGTCACCCCCCCTCCCACTGGCCTCGGCAAAAAGCGGTCCATTGCACGTCTGCACTCCCGGAGGGCCAAGAAGCTAGCTGCTCCTGCCGCTGCTCCTTCTGACCTGGCCTCCATGAACTTTCCTCACTCCTCCCCACCCGGTCTGCTTGATCTGGGAGCTGCGTGCCCGCGAACTGCGCCCAGGATGATCAAGCGCTCCAAGCCAGGGCTCATGTACTTTGAGCAGGCGCCTCTATTGCCCCAGGAAGGGGGGACGGCTGCTGCAGAGGCAGCCCTTGGAGCGTCTCCCAGCATAACTGGGCCAGAATCTGGCCACCTCGCCTCCCCTCCATCTGAGCTGAATGTGGGCCCCCTGCCATCCCCGGGCCCAACGATCCCGCCCCATCTGTTGGGACAAGGGGGCTCTGATGTGCCAGGCATTTCTGATATGAGCTCCCTCAGCAGCCTATTAATCAGAGCCACTCGACAGGGGCTGAGCCTCCCGGAGCAGCCTGCTTCAGTGCCGCCAGTGGCTTCCAGGATGTTCCCGTCGCATAAGGAGGTCTCGTTGGCCCAGTCTGCCTCTGCGGGGCTGGCAACGACTGCTGCAGCAACCGGCATCTCTGTCTTGCCTTCCTTGAAGACCGTGGGCATGTCTGCTGATCCTGGAAGCTCCTACCAGGCTGAGCCTCTCACACAGCTTCTGGCGTGCAAAGCTGGGCCGGCCCCACCTCACCTGGACCTCCCCCCTTCACAGGCAACTCCCCTTTCAGACTTTCCCCAGCTGATGGATACGGCAGCCGTGGGGCGAAACAGACCGGCCCCCGCAGCCTCTCCTGGGAGCTCCCCTTCCACCGTGCTGGGCTCCACCAGGGCCAAAGCCAAAGTCAAGCGCTTGCCGACCCCTTTGGGCAGCAAAGGATCCGGGAAGAAGCCCAGGGTGCCTCCATTCTGGAACAGTTTCCCTGGCCAGTGCGCTCCACCACAAGGCAGGAGGGTGGCAGCCCAGGACCCAGGCGGAGGGTGAGAGACTTCCCCCCCCCTTTTCCAACAAAGCCCCTCAGCGCTTCTATGGTACTTGCTGACTGAGAGGCGAGTTCCCCCTGCCCTGGTCCCAGATCAACAGGATGGGGAGGGAGGGGCCCTGGCTGGTTTAGACCACCTGCATGGTTCTAACAGCACAGGGAGCCCAAGGGGAGACGGCAAAGCCTCCCACGTTGCTTTCGCCAGTGTTTGCTCTAGGAACTAGCCTCTCCCCGACCTAGTCAGCGTCACGTGCGTCTCATAGTTCAGTGACCGTGTCGCTGGATTTGTGGTAAGCCCAACTTCCAAGCTATGTTTTGCCTGCCCGTGTCTTCTAGGTCCCAGCCCTTGAGGGTGCAACCAGAGGAGGCAACAGACATACTGCAGCCAGCCCACAAATCAGCAGGGTAAGCGGATCCCTTGGGGCTAAGGGGGGAGGAAGTGCCAAGGCCATGCTCACACCCACTGGCTTTCCAGACAAGAGTCATTCTTATATTTGGTGCCTCTGACCACGCCAAGAATGCCATTGGGGAATTCAAAACAGCCAGGGAAACAGAGCGCCAGTCCTTATTTCAGAAACGTCCATATTTGCTGACTGTTCAGCACCATAGAATCAGAAGAGCTGATGACCATTGCAGCCAAAGGTCTTCTGCTGCAAATCCGTTCTCCCACCAAACATGTAGGCGCCTGCCAGAAAACTTTCCAAAACTTGGCATGTCCCTGTCAAACTATTAACCGAATCGGAGACGATGGCAGGCACCTCAGTTACATTGAAGGCCTGCAAGGCCCCAGCTGAAATGGGTCTCTCAGCCTTTTCCAACCCTCCTCTTCTCCACAGGCATTTACAGCCTCACCCACAACTGCAGCCAACGCCGTCCACTTCAGACGAGTTAGAACATGCAGGTATGTGAAGACAGGCCTCCCTCTGCCCTGCCTGAGACCTGCAGGACGTGGAGGTCTGTACATCACAGTCCTGCTTTACTGCTGTTAAATTTCTGGGAACTTTTCTTAGAACGTTTCCTGTTTGGTCTGTTGTGATTTGTGTGACTGAGAGGTTATGAGGGTTCTTTTTTCCTCCAGATTCCAGTGCTGAGGAGGAGGAAGAGGAGGCGGAGGCGGAGGAAGAAGGCAGCTTTAGCTCCCCCCTCATGTTCTGGCTGCAGCAGGAGCGAACACGGAAAGAAAGCCTCGCAGAGAAAAGGCCCAAGAAAGGACTGATTTTTGAAATCTCCAGTGATGATGGCTTCCAGATCTGTGCAGAAAGTATCGAAGGTAGGCCCAGGAGACGGCCCGCTGCACCGGAGCCTTGCATCAAAGGGGTTGTGCAACATTGTCGGATGTATGGTTCCTTCTGTTAAATCTTTGGTTGTTCTCTTGACCTTAGAAGCCTGGAAATCCTTGACAGACAAAGTTCAAGAAGCTCGGTCAAATGCCCGCCTGAAACAGCTTTCCTTCGCAGGTACCAGCAGTTGGAGGGAGAACCGAGAGGGCAAGGAAAAGAAGCAAAGTGCTCAGTTTGCTGCACTCGCCACACAGTTCCCTTCCCGTTCAGAACAGCCCTTGCACTGTTCCCAAAATGGCTTGAGTGGTGAGGGTGGGAGCCGAGCATGGAGTCAAGGCTGGGTGCTGGGCTGACTGAGGCCCTTCTCACTGGGCAGAAAAGGTTACCTTGAGCTGCTACTGTTTCAGGAGCGGTTGGGTTCCAAGGCCAGGCAGCCTCTCCAGCCCTTCGGCCTTTGCTCCGAAGCTGGGCTTAGCCTGTTCCACCTTGTCCTGTTCAGTTGGGGCCACAGCTGCTCTTCCCGCCTCTCCCCCTTCCAGGTGTGAGTGGGCTGCAAATGCTGGGCATTCTCCACCATGCTGTCGTGTTCCTGATAGAGCAACTCTGTGGAGCCAAGCATTGCTCCAACTACAAGTTCAGGTTCCACAAACCAGAGGAGGCCAAGGAGCCTCCCGTGAACCCCCACGGCTCTGCCAGGGCTGAAGGGCACCTCAGGCAAGTGGAGTCCTGTTCTTTCCCCTTTTCTCCCCAAGCTGCTGCTGCTGCTGCTGAAATACTGTTGAATGAGAAGCCTTAGGCCCTCACGGCAAGAGGGGGGAGAATAAAACAACGCCCTCTCTCAGAGATTTGGGGTTGGCACGGCATGCTTCCCTCCAAAAGCATTGTTCCCTGCTTGCCTCTTTTTGTTTAAGAGTTCTTCATGTGTTGTATTTTATCCCATTTTTCAGACAATTGCACTCTTCCACAGTGGCTCACAGCAGTTAAAGGAGAAAGACAGGCAATCTAAAAGACAAGAAGCACAAGGGACAGGGGGGAAAGGGAGGCCAGAGCAAAGTGGTGAGCCAGAAGGTGTTTTGGCCAGGCCAGCCCTCCCTCGCTGCTGTTCTTGTCTGAGCTGGAGAATTCCTGGAAGCCTGCTGCTGTGGCAGTCAGTGTAAAGCGTCATGCTTCTCTTTTGCACTTCAGGAAGTCTGGTCTTGACATGTTCAACTTTCTGGCTTCTAAGCATCGCCAGCCCCCACAGTACAATCCCAACGATGAGGAGGAAGAGGAGGTGCAGCTGAAATCTGCCCGGTACATAGCGAGAGGGGAAAGCTATCCGGCTGAGTTTTTTTGTAACTCATTGTAGATGGGAGGAGGGGGCTTGTATTCCTGCGTCTGAGATGTAAGCCATGATGGATGGTAGAAAATCGGTCAAGGGACCAGGGTCCTGTCACACTTCTAGTAGGAGTTTTGGGGCTGCATCAGGCATTCAGGTTGATGAAGTCAGTGCTTATGTCAGACGTAACCCTCATGTAGACTCTTCCTCATCTGTCTTCAGGAGGGCAACCAGCATGGATCTTCCAATGCCCATGCGCTTCCGACACTTGAGGAAGACCTCCAAGGAGGCAGTTGGGGTTTACAGGTAAGTGAGAGTTCTGACAGAAAAGAGGGAGGAGGAGAAACCTGGGCCAACTGACCTCGGGAATCAGCCCAGGGAGACCTCATGACATTTTTGACCTTGGAGATATTTGAAGGCAGCTCGCTTGCCAGATGCCCCCAGGAACAGTGCGAGGCTTGTCAGCTTTGTTCCTCTGCCATCCTGTCAGGTCTCCTATCCACGGACGGGGCCTATTCTGCAAAAGGAACATAGATGCAGGGGAGATGGTGATTGAATATGCTGGCAATGTGATTCGCTCCATATTAACTGACAAACGTGAGAAATATTATGACAGTAAGGTGAGTTGAGTGGCCAGCAGTTGCCCAGATCTGTAGGCTGTGGAGTGGTGAGGTGAACTGGCTTGGGCAGGACTGTCCCATCTGGTCAGGCAGATGGCCGGGCGATCTGCCTTTGGAGATCTCACCGCCATCCACGCTCTCTGTCTCCCAGGGCATCGGCTGTTACATGTTCCGTATTGATGACTCGGAAGTCGTGGACGCCACCATGCATGGGAACGCAGCGCGCTTCATCAACCACTCCTGTGAGCCCAACTGCTACTCCCGAGTCATCCACATCGACGGGCAGAAGCACATTGTCATCTTTGCCATGCGCAAGATCTACCGTGGTGAAGAGCTCACTTACGACTACAAGTTTCCCATTGAAGATGCCAGCAACAAGCTGCCCTGCAATTGCGGCGCCAAGAAATGCCGGCGGTTCCTCAACTGAGCAGCTGAGCTGGCCACAGCCAAGGCCGGAGGAGAGCCGGGTGCTGGGGCCCTCCACAGCCACAGATGCGCTGGCTTGATCTGGCGGGGTGGGGCCTGCTCAGAGTGAGGCTCACTTTGATGTGCTGTAGGATTAGGAAAATGGGAATGTGGGCTGCAGCAACCAAGGCTGTGCCAAGCCGGCATGGGCACCTGGTTGCCTCCTCAAGTGTGGACTGTGAGACCTACCCTCATGTCCCAGCTTGGGCTGGCAGCTGAGTGGTGGTTCTCCCAAGATTCCTGTGGCCACTAGGGAGGAATCCCAAGGTAGCAGTTTGGGCAGTTCTAGTTCTTTGGATGAGCTTTCAGGTGGACAGGCAGGCCCTTAGAGGGGGAATTTCTGTCTCCGAGAACCATCTCTCGTGCTGAACGCTTACAACTGCTCCCGGCCCTGTGTCAGAAATTTAGTGGTCCCCGGAGTGGAATTGGAGCCCCCCAAGTGCAGCTTGTTTCCTGAGAAGGAAGAGTGCTGGTCAACCTGCCAGGAGCTGCATTTGCAAAGGAAATGAGGAATCCTGGACTTCATGAAATCCCTTTTCAAGCCTCTAGAAACAGCCCTCCTCTCAGCCTCCTTCAGTTGCACCATCTCGAATTAAGTCTTTGGATTTTCCTTGGTTCTGTTTACATTTTAGTATTTAAAAGTTTTATAAATGTAAATATATTTTGTATATTTTTCTATGAGCAGCACTTCATAGGAAAGAGCACTTAGGAGACTATTTTTTCAGTCATGGTTGCATCTTGACTTAAAAAAGAATCCATTTTAAGGGTGAATGTTTTATTTTAATAGGATGATCTTTCCAAGGTTGGGTCAGGCACATCCTGATTCTCCCCTCGGGAGGGAAAGGAGATTCTGGGTGCTGTTTCGGCTGCCCCTTAAGTTTGAAGGGAGGAAGAGTTCTCCCATTTTCAGGAGAGGATAGAAGCATTTGGGGTTTGGTGGGCCTTCCATTCTCCAGCAGTCAAGTGGTCGACTCTCCCTGGATGTGAGCCAAACCGCCGGGATTCTCTCTAACCTCCCCTTCCTCTCCTGCCTCAGTTCAGGCCAGAGGAGTAAACATCCAGTTTCTCACCAGGCTGTGCCCTGGTCCATCTTACTCTGGAGGAAAGCCAGATAAGCTGTGCACATTCTCTTAAAAGGTAGCAGAATCATGGCCTGCTCTGGCTAAGCCACTTGGAGCAAAGCCCTGGCTTCTGCTACCAGGAACCTACCCACCACTCTCCTGGAAGGAGAAGTTGGTGCTCCTAACCGTCACCATTGCTGTCCCAAGCCAACCAGACCTTCCTACCCATGAGGCAGTTTGGGAGAAAGAGGCACGAGCCAGGTGGGGTTAAAAGGAGGAGGCAGTTGCTGCCTAAAGTTGCTCTGGGCTGCACCGTGGCTGCTAGAAGAGGCCTCCCTTTTCATTGAAGGATGCTCTGAGCAGGCTCTGAATTTCGGCTCAAGCAAGGTTTTGTTGGGTTCCCCTTCACAGGCATCTCCTGCTCTTACCAGTCTGGCTGTCCTGAGCAGCAGCAGAGCTGCTTTGGGCTGCTCTGAACCCCAGAATGCTGCTGCTGCTGCTGCACCTGAGGGGGAGGCTGGGGAGAGGTCGCCTCTCCAGAGCAGCAGAGAGAAGGGAGCAAAAGGAAGCTGGGCTGGGCAGCTTCCTGGAAATATGAATGTATCTTTCTAAGAACTGACAGATCGTGAAATTGAAGAATACTAAGTCAGTCCACCCTTTAAATTTTTTTTTTTTTAAAGGAAAAGCGGGTCACTGCAAAGGGCTGGGCAAGAATCTTCTTTGTTGTGAAGCAATACCGGGTTTTCAGTCAGATTCATCCTGTGTGCAGAATCATGTCATTTGGCCAGGTTGCTGCTGGCTCATCCCCTGCTCTCCCCCCACCCCACGCCTGCAAGTTTTTATGACTATAAATAAGGTAGCTATAGAACTAATACCGTGCTGCATTGTGTCTTGAAGCCTGGCTTTGAATTCTCTTTAACCCTTTAGATAGTGGTTGTGTTCCAGTTGCTGAAAAGGCAGGAAAAACCACATGCCAAGGGCTCCATGGGCAGTGGATGCTTCCTCCACTGGACCAGGGTCCCATTGCAGACTGGGGGGCAGGGGGGGGGGGCGTTAGGCTGAGCTGGCCTGTAAGCGCATCTCCCAGAAGTAAGGCTGGAGACTTGGCTGTGGATGCTCCTGACCTTCTGTGTTCAATAGTCAACCTTTGTACAACTTGCTTCTCTCCTCCGCCTCTTCTTGGATTCCAGTTGGTGGAGCTCCTCAACAGCGTTGTGCGCTTTCTGGTCTCTTAACAAGGTCTTGCAGCTTTGCCTTCCCGCCAAGATCTGTGCCCGTGGTGTTTCTTGGATTCAGCGTCCGCAATAGCTACAGGTAGTGAATAAATGTCTCAGCCACTTTGCAAAAGCTACATAAACAGGGCTCTGATCCATACAAAAAGCAACTTATCATGTAAAACCAATTTTTCTCTTTTTTTCTTGTGTTCTTCCAAAATTAGTTTTTTTTTTCTTTAAAAGGAGGAAATGTGTTGCTTGTGCTGCATCAGTGTTAATCCCCTGTCATTGTTACAGGGATGAAGGAAGTACTTTCAATAGTTTTAAGAAATGACTGAAAGACTGAATGTAAAAATAAGTGTATATAGTTGTACAAAAAAAGGAGTTTTTAAACATGTTTATTTTCTATGCACTTTTTTATTTAAGTGATAGTTTAATTAATAAACATGTCAAGTTTATTGCTTCAAAGGATGGGGTTGTGATTGGGGCTGAGATTTTTCTCAGGCCAGTGCGTTCTTCTTACCTGCATCATAGAAAGGCCTTGTTCCCCACACGTGAGGCAGCTGTTGACCTCATAGTTCTGTGTCCCAGTATCTTTGCTGGTCAGATCCGTGGGTCTCCAAATGCTGCATGCCCAAAACAAGTGAATATGCAAACCTCCCCCGCCCCGGAGCTCTTTGAAGGAGAACAAGGTGAAAGTCCCCGGCAGCTGCTTTCCTCCAGAATCCTGACGCCTGAGAGAGCAAGAGAATGACTCAGTCCAGCCTCTGCTGGAAGCTTTCCCGTTTTCGGTTCGTTTTACTCAGCGGCATTTTCTCACAGGATGCCCAAGAAAAAGCCCTGCTGAATCAATCTCCATGTTAAACCTGCCCCCGTTTGAGTTGGGCTTTTCAGACACAAAGGCTCTTGAAGGACAGGGAAAGAGATGCTGACTCCAACGCAACAGCTCCCTTTGCTTTCCACAAGAGAGAGGATGCTTTAATTCCGGTACCAGGAAGCTCCTTCCTCCAGAGTCACGATTGTTCAGCATCTAGCCTGACACTTCCTGTTCAGCGGGTTTCTCTGAGATGAGCTGACATGGAGTCCTGTCTCCACCCTGTTCCTCTCCTCTACAGCCTCAGTCCTGCTCTTTCTGGGCTCCCCCATTTCATCTGTGCACATATGCCCAGGACCCCAACTTCAGCTCCCTGATCTCCCCCAACAGTTGCCCTTCACCGCCTTCTGCACTGTAGGAAGCTGGCGGGCACAGCCCAGCTCCTCCCTCGTGGCCATTGGCTGCTGCTGGACCGGCCCCTTCCTCCCCGGCCAGAGCTTTCAAGATCTCTTCGAAGGGGCCCAATTCTCCCCACAGAACTCGCCAGGGCTTCAATATGGCCACCATCAATGATCGGGCAGTATTGCAAACTATTTTCCACCCAAATGTTCCCTTTGATGAAGATCGGCAGGAGGAGCAGGAGAAGCAACAACCAATCCAAGGTGATGACTCACTTTGGGGGGGGGAGGTGGTTTTTCATAAACTTCAGAGGCTTCTTTGTTTGCAAGCTGTCGGAAGCAAGGAGATGCCTCCGATCTCTGGGCTCACAACAGATTCCTCAACCTATTTCTCACAAATCATTTTCAAATCAGACATCTGAAAGGGACGGTGGGCTGGAGAGATTTTGCCCATGGCTCTCCAAAACGGATTGGGAGGAGAAGGTTGGCAGGCTGTTTTCAGACCCTTGCTACCTTTGTTCATGCTTCAAAAAGCAGCAAGGCTATAAGGCTCAATGCTTAACCGGTTGCTTCCTTTCCACTGAAGGGCAGTCCGTCTTTCAAAAGACAAGACAAGTGACTGTCAGGCGGGTGGGGGAAGGCTTGGCTGTTACAACTGCCTCTTCCCAAGCTTAGGTTTGAGGAGTTGCTTGGGACCCATCGTCCCTGGAGTGGCATCAGCATCCGGCTAGCAGTTGGCTCTCAAGGAGATTATTAGTTGCCAGAGCCAGCTCCCTTTTTCCTGACTGCTTCTCATGCTGGTGACAGAAGGCGGCTTTGATCCTGAGCTGCTGAGGCAAGCCACTCATCTGGAGGCCCAGGGAATCGCAGCAGCTGAAGGAGGCGACCTGGAGCTGGCCCTGGAAAAGTTTAACCAAGCCATCCAGCTGCTTCCAGAGCGAGCCTCGGCCTTCAATAACCGTGCACAAGCTCTTCGGCTCCAAGGGGATGTTGCAAGTAAGGGCGCTCAGGGCTTCATCCATCCTCTCCCTCCACTGGTGACCATGGCTGCCCTTGGCCTGGGATAGGAATCTCAGTCGCTCAGGGCACTAAAGCAGGGCATCTGCTTCGGCCTGAGAGCACAAAGCAAGACCATCGCTTTGAATCTGCTTGGATCACTTCATCTTAAGCACAGCATTTTTGGATTTTTGTTGGGTCTATTAGCAAAACTGCCAGCAGCTGCTCTAGAAGTATAAAGTCTCCTCACCAGAGGGGTTCCCATCCATTGGGATAACAGGTCATACAAACACAGCAGGTGATTGGGATGCTAGACAGTAGTCTCCTGAACTAGGATTCCACTCTCCCTGTTTGATCCTGTTCCTTTTCAGATCCCTCTATCGTTTATCTGATTTATATGGCTACCCAACTCACAATATGATTCACAATTAGGTCAAAAAGAAAGGAACCAAAACTTAATGAGGACCTAGAACAGAAAAGCAGAATGAGGCCAACCACCACATGTGCCTTTCAAGAATGGACTCAGGCCAGGTCCATCCCTCCCTCCCTCCAGCCCAAGCTTCTGGGAATGGGACAAGGGTCCATAGGGCAGCCCCACCTCTGCCATGAAGGGCTCAGGTTTCCTATTTGTACAAGGCACTGACCCAACGTTTATTTAATTAACTCGGCCACCGCTTTCTTTTTCCATCCCATCAGAGGCGCGGGAAGACTTGGAGGCAGCGCTGAAGCTCAGCAAAGGGGCCGGCCCGGTGGCCCGCCAAGGCTTTGTGCAACGCGGGCTGATCCAGCGGTTGCAAGGCCAGGAGGAAGCGGCCCGGAGAAGCTTTGAGCAGGCAGCCGCCTTGGACAGCGTCTTTGCCCGCCGGCAGCTGGCGCTGACGAATCCTTACGCAGCCCTCTGCAACCAGATGTTGGCGGAGGTGATGAGGAAGTCTCACCCGAAGGGGGAGAAGGAGACCTGCTGAGCCTGGCGGCGAGGGGGCAGCTGAATAAAGCCCACGGCTTGAGACCGCCAACCAAGGCCTGCTTTTGTCGCCCGGGTCCCCAGCCAGCAGCCCCCTGCGGAGGGAGGGAGGGAGAGAAGAAGGCCCCGCTAGGCAGCGCTTTTTGAGGTCGCCGCCGCCCGGCCGGAAACTCGATGCCCAAGGCGGGTGGCGGCGGTATTCGGGCATGATCGCGAGCCTTCGGACCGAGAAATCCAGGCCGGGATTTCTAATGTGCCGGTCGGCTGAAAACGCTGCTGCCGCATCCTGGAGGTGAGCGGCCTGCGGTGCTCCGGGAGCCCCTCCCGCCTCGCAGCCCAGGATGGACGCGGCTCCGGGTCCCGCAGCGCGAGGCGCGCCGCCCCCCGAGGGCTGGCTGCTCTGCCCGGGGCGCCCCTTCCTGTCCCCCCGCCGGCGCCGGAGAGGCGGCTCGGTGCCCGGGAGCTCCCCACCCCCGCTGTTGCTGCTGCTGCCGCTGCTGCTGCCGTTCCTGCTGCGGCGCGCCACACCAGGTAGGGCGGCGGGCGGCGCGCTTTTCTCCCGCGGACCACGGTTCCCCCCGGCCGGTAACCTCCGCTCCGCTCCGCCGCAGGTGCGGTGGCGACGTCGGAGACCAGGATCGACGGGCGGGCCCTGTCGGTGAGCAGCTTGCGGGAGGCCGAGAGCCGCGCCTTCACCTGCCTGGCGGCGGCCCCCAACCTCACCTGGTACCTCAACGGGGAGCGGCAGGAGACGAACTCATCCGGGGGGGGCCTGGCCGCGGCCGGCGACGCCTTGGGGGAGGGCGGCAGCGGCACTTTCGTGGTCACGGCGCGGCGCGTGGACCACCGGCTGGACTGCGACGCCACCGACCCGGCCACGGGGCGCGTCTCCACCGCCTCGGTCCTCCTCAACGTGCAGTGTGAGCGCGGCGGGCGGGCGGTTGGGGGGCTCCGGAGGGGAGAAGCGGGATGAAGGCTGACCGGCGCCGCCCTGTGTACGAATGCAGTTCAGCCCGAAATCGTGAAGGTGGACGTCCATTACCGCGAGGCGAGTGAGCCCGGCCTCCTGCTGGTGCTCTTCGTGCTGGTCCAAGCCAACCCGCCGGCCGACCTGACCTGGGTGGACCAGGACGGGCAGGTGACGGTCAACGCCTCCCGCTTCCTGCTGCTCGAGGCCCAGACCTACCCCTGGCTCGCCAACCACACCGTGAGAGTGCAGCTGCACAGCCCGCCCCGGAACGCCTCCCTCCGCGCCTCCAACGGCCTGGGTGTCGCCAGCTCCTCCGTTCCGCTGCCCGGTAGGTAGGGATGTGGGGGCAGGGCAGGGGCTCACAGGCCTGGGCCAGGGATTGGGGCAGGTCAAGAACTGGCTGGCTCAAGGCCTCCCTTCTCCTCTTCATGGATGCCAGATCCAAGGTTCCCTCCCCTCAAAGGGCCCTGCCTGCACACAGCCCCGAGGGGAGCCTGTCTCCTTGCCAATCCAGGGCCCACCTGCGTCCCAACAGTTGGATGCAGTCCTCTGCGACCCCAGGCTGCCTTCCCTGCTCTTGGCTTGTAGGAGGCAGACATTCAGCTGCTTGCATTGCCCTGGCAAAATTCCTTTGAGGCTACTTCCCAGACACAGGGCAGCCTTCCTGCAGAGAGCAACACTGGGCGAGGGAAAGCCAGCAAGAGAAGGGCCAGCTTGCTTGTCTGGATGACAACACAGTAGAGAGCAGGGTGAGGCCACGGCCTGCTGACGAGCATCTCTGGCTTCTCTAGGTCTCCTGACCACCCAGCTTGAACTGCCTCTGGTGGCCCTCGTGGGGGCAGCTGCTGTGGCTCTGGTGATACTCCTGAGTTTTGGGGTGCTAATCAGTTGGGCTGTTTCCCAGAAGCCCAAAAAGTCAGCAGGTAGGTGCAGGAGAAGCCTTTTCAGCCTGGGCTGGGCCTGTCTCCTTGCTGGGGGGTCACCTTCCTTTCTCTTCTTCTTTAGGACATGGCCCAGCAGCGCAGCTTCCTCTGAGGTAACCTTCTGGGACTGCTAGAGGGGGGTAAAAGCCCCTTGTTTGCTCTGTAGCCTCTTTTGGGAATATTATACAGACCCACTGACAGGTGGCATAAGCATCTCCCCAGAGAACGATGCTCTGGTCAGCTTTCTCTGAGGGTCAGAGAAGGAAGTAAAATCCCAAGAACCCACGGCCTTGCCTTGAAGCGTGGGGGGGGGGGGAGCTGGGAGGATCCAAGAGCAAATTGCTTTGCATTTCCCACAGCAATGTCCTTCAGCCGAAGGAAGCCCACCTGACACGGGCAAACAGGTCTCTCCCTTCCAACCTGAAACTCAACGATCTTGCGCCAGAACCAAAAAGTGAGTGGTGAGGATCTTGGGGGGGGGGGGGAGGACATGTCAAGGCATGAGTCATTGCTCCAGCCCTCTTTCCCACTACTCCAAAGGTAGAGCGAATAGTGCTCCTGCAGAGCAAGATGAAGATGCTATTTCGGACCCAAAAAACCACCCGGTCCTTGCTGAAGAAGGTAACGGGACCTTCTGCCGTGTAGGGTGGGGGTGGGGAAGGAGCTATATTCATTTGGCCAAGCCCTCTCGGTTTAATTCTGAATGCTAGCATTCAGTGATATACCAATGCAGCTAATTCTGTAGCAGGAAAAGCTGTCAGATACTGGAAATATTCCCTTTTCAAGAGACAGTTCTGACCAGCTCCACCTGGTGCTGGAGAAGACTGCTGTGCACTCGCCACCAGGAAAGGTCAGATGAGCCAGAAGAATGTCTGTCCTAAGTAGCATTTTAGGACTCTTTCAGAGTTTTGCTAGTGGGAGGCTCTTTCAGAAGAAAAGCCCAGCCTCGTTTTAGTCAGCAACTCTGGATGCTTTGGCAAAATGCAGTCCTGCAGGGCAAGAACACCCTTTCTGCCCTCCAGCATTTCAGGCATGCTACCAGAGGAAGGTAAGCTGCCATTGGTGCTGTGTGAAAGGCACCCACCGATGCCTGCCTGTTTCCTTATTGCAGCTGAATCTGCTTAGAACTTAGAAGTAAGTCATCTCTGTTGGATGATCCTGCATGCTCATGGATAGTTTCAAAGAAACCTAAGTCTTTCAAAAATCCTGCAAAAGTAACTGTTGTGGACCAAATTCCATATCCTCTTTTTCTGCTTCTGCAGGTTTGGGCCAATTTCTTACCGTTGGATATATTTATAGAGCCACTAGTATGAGTAGCGATGAAATCTGGCTGTGAAGTCTGTCACCATGTCCATCCCCAGCACAGAGAAGCAAGAGAGGCACAAGGAGGGCGGGCAAAGGGGGCCAGGAGTACCTCTGCTCTTAACCCTGGAACAGGACGGTGAGGGCAGGGTTTGGTCCTGGACAACAGGTTGAACTGTACAGGGTGGGTCCTTTTCACTCTTTACTCGTTTCCAGCAAAACAGGCATCCAGCAGCTGCCCTGCTTCTCCGTCCAACCTGAGGACTGTCTTCCTCACCTCGCCTTTGCCATCCGCAGACCGGGAAAGCTATCGCCATGCACAGATCAGCCTAGGATTGTAGCTTTGCAACTTCTACGCTTAAAGAATAAATGACTGTGGTTAAGGTGTTGCCCTTTCCTTCCCCCTGCCTGGATTTGGCTGCGAGGCTGCTATGAAAAGGACTCTCAATCTCTCAGTCCCCAGGATGTAAAAGAGGCCCAATAAGCCCAGGCACATACATAAAGTGCCGGCATGGGTTGCAGTTAAAAGGCAGAGCAGGCTGCTGGACCTGTTTCATAGGCAGCCTTACAATAGCTTTGCTCTGCTCCCAAGGGCTCCAACCTGCCTGGCCCAGCAACAAGACACAAGTCCCACATTCCCCAAACTCTCGGCTTGCATACCATCTCTCCTTGAGAGGCAGGGCAACACTTACAGCAAAACTTTATTACACAAATATCACACTGAATTATCATCTGAATGACAGGCCAGCAACAATTTCAAGGGAATGGGTTCTGGAAACCTCTCTTAAATAACCCTGAGGTCAGCAGCACCTTTATTTAAACATCGGGAGGCAGGAAACTGTGACCTCTGCTCTCAGGTGAAACTTAAAATATCTATCTCTCCAGCCTGTGAGGGTGGATTGGAGGGGGGGCTGACAACCTTCTTGCCCTCAGCCAGAGCCTTGAAATGCTGCAAAAAAGGAGAAACCACCAATGAAGTGAATCTCATTTCAGGCTTCCTGTGGAGACCGTTCCTTCTAGAGTCTCCTGGTGAAAGCAGGTAGAGAAGACCTGTTCCAACAGGCCCCGTCCTTGTGGGTAGCAATAGTAGCAGCTCTCTTGCTTACCTGTGAATTTTTGAATTCGGAGTAGAGTGAGAATAGGGTGTGCAGAGGTTGGATGTGACCCTTGTAGACAGGAATGTCTAGAATGGCTGGAGAAAAACCCCAAGAGAAGCATTTAAGCCAGAAGCTCCAGGTCCAACTTCATCAAGTGGAACCCAGAGAATTCTGCCAGGTGCTTGGACGATCTATGAGATGTTTGGTTCCAGAGCTATTTTGGCTCGGTCCAAAGTCAACAAGCCAGCCTTCAGCAAACATCCCCAGGCTCGGCAAGGGGTCAGGGCACTCACCACAGATGATGTCTGTGTATTCAGCTAAGCTGCAGTCAACCTCAGCAGTTGGGAGGCTCACCTGGGGGCCAGAGAGGAAAGCTTAAGGCTGGCTGCGCTTTCTGCATGAAGCAGCTCTCATGGTCCTGCTGGAAATCCTCAAAGAAACCAGTTATAGGGTATGGGGCAGAATTTACCCATTGGGGAGATCACTATACCTTTCCCAGCAACTCTTCAAACTCTGGAGTCCATTCTTGCATCAGCGTATCTATATCGGGCATCGGCCTGCAAAGGACAAGCAGCCCTGAGAGGAGGCCCTATGGGAGCACTTCCCCGTTGTAAAGAGGAAAAAGGCGGGAAGCATCAAGGGCTCCTGGGGGACCTCACAGACCTAGCATAATGGACAGTGGCCGGAGGCTTGCAGCGGTGGAGTTCACTGATGCTCTCGATCCAGCTCTCCACGGCTTTGGGGTTCTTCTCCGCGTTCTCAAGGCTCTTTACTTTCACCTGCTGCTAGAAATGCAAGCCGACCTCGTCAGTGGACTGGACCTGTGGGGCTGGCTTCCTGCCCATTTCCTTCCTCCTCCACTTACAGCTACATTATGCTGCTTGGAGTTCTCGGTGAGCCACAAGGAAAGTACGGTGGGATCCGACTGTTTGGTGGACGGCTCATCCAGCACTAACAAGCCCAGATTATCCGTCTTCCCATCTGGGCGTGGAACCTGCAAAAAATGAGCCACAGCAACATATTTTCAAACCTCCCAAGGGACAGAGCAAGTCCTTGAGGGCCACTGGCCAAGGCTCTGGGCCCCAACTCTCCAGCATCTTCCACAGGCCAGCAGCAAGAGTTCCAGGAAAGGGTCCCATGGGACAAACGCTCCCCCCAGGACCCAGGCTTCTGGGCACCTTCAGGAAGGCATCGATGTCTCCCACGGCAGGAATGAAGTCCGGGATGAAAGGCTTCAGCTTGTGCTCCAGGTCGATCATTTGGGAGGAATACCTGAGGGGGGGGAGGGGGGAGGCGCTCAGCGCAGCGCCAGGCGCCCCTCCTCTCCCCCCACCAGCCCCCCCCCTCACCTCCGGATGTACTGAAACAGCTCCTTCACCTCCAGGGAGACGGGCAGGTAGTCGTAGTCGGCCGAGTTGTAAGCCCTGCGGAGGGAGAGAGGAAGCAGCGCAGCTGAGCCCCGGCCGTCCCACCCCCCCCCCCCGCGCCCCAACCCCCGCGCCCCAACCCCGCGCTACCCCTCCAGCGGGGCGCCGTGCTCGTCGTCCTCGTCGTCGTCGTCGTCGTCCGAGTCTGTCTCCGAGGAGTCCTCGTCGTCGTCCTCCACCTCGTGGCCGCTAAAGCGCCGGCCGGAGCCCAGCGCGACGCCGCCCCCTCCGCCCTTCTTCTCGGGCTGCAACAGGGCGCCCGCGGGCCGGTCGGGGGCGACGACGGGGGCCCAGCCGGGCGCGCGCGGCGGGGTGCTCCCTCCCTTCAGGGCCGCCGCGCCGCCATCCTCGTCCTCGTCGCTGCTGTCCCTGCACGGCGGGCGCGCGGGGCGCGGGCCTGCGGGCGGGAACGGTGGCGTCACAGGGGGAGGGGGCGGTGTCGCGCGGCTCCCTCGTGCCCGCCTCCACCGGGCACTCACCGGGCTGCGGCGGGCTGGGCGCGTAGATGCTGGCGACCTCCTCCGTCTCGTTCACGTCCAGGCTCTCGTCGTAGGGCTGGTTCTCCACGAGCCGCGTCTAAAAGCGAGAGAAGCGCGAGGAAGGGCGGCTCGCCGGCGCCCAGACCCCGGCCGCGCCCCCGGCCCTGCCCCGCACCTGCAGCCCTGGCTCGGGCGGCGCCGGCGGCGCTCCGCTCATGCTGCGTCCGGGGCCGCGGGAGTTGGGGCCGCAGCGGGTCCGTCGCCAGGCAACGGGAGGCCGGAACCTTCTCGCGAGAACCGGCTGCATTTCCCCCCCACTCGGGACAACCGCGCCTGCGTGGTGACGCCACTTCCGCCTGAGAGACGTGGCTCGCCGCCATCTTGTGCGGGACTCGGAAGCGGCGGAGACGCGGCGCCCAGCAGCAGCAGCAGCAGCAGCAACTCCGCGGAGGCCGCCGCCGCCGCCATGGTGAGGCTCGGCCGGGACAAGCCGCGGCTCTGCGGCCGGGAGCCGGCGGGGCCGGCCCAGAGAGGCGGCTGCGAGCCGGCGCTCTCCCCGCGCTGGGCCGGCCTCCGGAGCCGCCTTGCGAGCGTGGGCCTTCTCTCCTCCGCAGGTGCTCCTGGCCGCCGCGGTCTGCACGAAAGCGGGGAAGGCGATCGTGTCGCGCCAGTTCGTGGAGATGACGCGGACGCGCATCGAGGGGCTGCTGGCGGCCTTCCCCAAGCTGATGAACACGGGGAAGCAGCACACGTTCGTGGAGACGGAGAGCGTGCGCTACGTGTACCAGCCGCTGGAGAAGCTCTACATGGTGCTCATCACCACCAAGAACAGCAACATCCTGGAGGACCTGGAGACGCTGCGGCTCTTCTCCCGGGTGGTAAGTGGGCCGGGCGGTGGCGGGAGGCGGCTGGCCGGGCAGGCGGAGAGGAGAGCGGGCCGAGCGCTGAGCCTTCCCCGTCGCCCCCTGCAGATCCCCGAGTACTGCAGGGCGCTGGAGGAGAGCGAGATCTCCGAGCACTGCTTCGACCTCATCTTTGCCTTCGACGAGATCGTCGCCCTGGGCTACCGGGAGAACGTCAACCTGGCCCAGATCCGGACCTTCACGGAGATGGATTCTCACGAGGAGAAGGTCTTCAGGGCTGTTCGCGAAGTAGGTCGAAGGTTCTCTGGCTTTCTGTGGAATATGGCCGGTCACCCGCTTCTTTTCTGTTCTGCTCTCAGACAAAACCATTTGCTTTGTTTTTGCTTCTTTTTTTCAAGACCCAAGAAAGAGAAGCTAAAGCTGAGATGCGCCGGAAAGCCAAGGAGCTACAACAAGCACGGAGGGATGCCGAGCGGCGAGGCACCAAAGCTCCAGGATTTGGGGGCTTTGGCAATTCAGCCGTATCAGGAGGCACCCTTGCTGCTATGATCACTGAAACCATTATTGAGTCAGAGAAGCCAAAAATAACTCCGGCTCCAACCAGGTGTGTCATTTGCTTTGGGGGTAAGATTGGTTGCAGAAGGTAAATGGGTTGCAAGGGAGGGTTCACAGGTCTCTATGCATTTACGGGTAGTCCTCAACATACGACCACAATTGAGCCCAAACTTTCTGTTGCTGGGACAGTTGTGAGTTTTGCCCCATTTTGCGACTTGTTTTGCCAGAGTTGTTAAGTGAATCTAGCTTCCTCATTGACTTCGCTTGTCAAAAGGTCACAAAAGGTGATCATATGATCCCGGGACACTGCAACCATCATGTCTCAATTGTCAGACCTCTGAATTTTGATCAGGTGACCGTGAGGCTGTTGCAACGAAAAATGGTCATAAGTCACTTTTTTCAGTGCCATTGTAACTTTGAACGGTCACTAAATGAACTGTGAGTTGAGGATTATCTGTATTGTTTCGTGGGGGACATATTTGTTTTCCTGCTTGCGTAAAGATTCAGAACGACTTACAGTAACGTTCAAATGCCAAATAACACGAAAGCAGCATTGATCAGAACAGGGCAAGGTGGTGACCTAGTTGGGATCTGTAGCAGATACATTGATGGGCTAAAGCCTGAGAACTTCCCTGTGCATTCCTTGGGATTTCTCCCATCTGAAGAGCCTGGATGGCACATGAACAAATCTTCGTTTTTTTCTTAATGAAATGGGCCATCAGAGCAAGGAAAGCAGGGAAGGATCTTGCTCCGTTCTTCCTTTGAGCAAAATGTCTCGTGCATTTTGTTTTGTTTGTTTAGACCTTCTGGTTCAAACAAGGCACTTAAGCTCGGCACTAAAGGGAAGGAAGTGGATAATTTTGTGGATAAACTAAAATCTGAAGGCGAAAATATTGTTGCTTCTTCTGTTGGCAAGCGTTCCTCAAATTCAGCAGCTGTTCTTGCTCCACCCATTAACATGGAGAGGTATGTGTATTACCCAGGAATGCAGAAAGGTAAAGAGAAAAGCACACGGCATCCTGCATGGCAGAAACCAGGTTTCTAACCCAGGCCCAGAAGAAACCTGGTCTCCTGGAGAGCAAACATCTTTAGTGGACTTCCGTAGCAGTAATGATTTGTGGGTCTCCTGAGGAGGCAGGGCTGCAGAAGGGCTGCCTCTCTCTCTCTTAATACCTGGGAAGCCCAGTTGGAAGGAAGGAGGCCTCTTAACGCCCTGTCCCCCGGCTCCTCCCTTCTTCTAGCGTGCATATGAAGATAGAAGAGAAGATCTCACTCACCTGTGGCCGGGATGGGGGGCTTCAAAACATGGAGCTGCATGGCATGATCATGCTGCGGATCCTGGATGAAAAGTTTGCTCGGATTTGTATCCACATTGAGAATGAGGACAAAAAAGGTGTGCAGCTCCAGGTAAGGTTGGCTGGAGCTTAGGATCAGGGTTATTTTGAGGTGGGCGCATGTGTTTTGGGGTAGAGTGGCTTGGCTGACCGGTGGCTCCCTTTTCAGACTCACCCCAATGTTGACAAGAAGCTTTTTATGTCGGAGTCTGTGATTGGCTTGAAGAACCCAGATAAGTCGTTCCCCATCAATAGTGACGTGGGAGTGCTGAAATGGCGGCTGCAAACGACGGAGGAGTCTTTCATTCCGCTGACCAGTGAGTTGCTTCAGTTCAGGGAGTAGCAGGTATCCCAGAGGCGGAAGCCAGCCAGCCAGCCGGTATCCTGCTCCTGTCCCTGCTGAGAACATTCAGGTCTCCTTGCTTGAACCATCTCAGCTGGCTTTCTTTTGGATCCTAGTTAATTGCTGGCCCTCAGAAAGTGGCAACAGCTGTGATGTCAACATTGAGTATGAGCTGCAGGAGGACAGCCTGGAGTTAAATGACGTGGTAATCACCATCCCTTTGC
Organism: Azemiops feae; assembly: GCA_023970755.1. Lineage (NCBI taxonomy): Eukaryota > Metazoa > Chordata > Lepidosauria > Squamata > Viperidae > Azemiops > Azemiops feae. The sequence continues at coordinate 21,891 of JALGBA010001204.1, forward strand.
CGTGAGTAATTGTCCTGCCTGCCAAGAATCTTCCCAACCACCAGGAGTGCCAGTTCTGGGGTGGTGGGGAGTTCAGAGCTAACTCATTGTTGATTGCCTAGGTCTGGTGTTGGGGCTCCTGTAATTGGAGAGATTAATGGTGAATACCGCCATGATAGCCGAAAAAACCTCCTCGAGTGGTGCTTGCCAGTGATTGATGTCAAAAACAAGAGTGGCAGCCTGGAGTTCAGCATCGCAGGGCGACCAAATGACTTCTTCCCCGTGCACGTTTCCTTTGTCTCTAAGAAGAACTTCTGCAACATTCAGGTGTGTCTTGCTGGGGGCTGAATGACAACTGCCGCCCTTCTCCTTTGCTGTGGCCTGTTTGGAGAAAGCTGCCTATCGGGGCAGATGGAAGGGAGCTGTTTCCACCCAAATGGGACTGGCAGAACAGCTGCTTCTCCATTGAATGGTGTCCTGGGCCTCTTTCTCCCTGTCAGCGGCTACTCTCGTTTCTTCAGGCCGCCGTGCTCATTCACGGGGACCAAAACTTCCACCTTTCTTTTGGCACCTGGGGAAGTCAAGGACAGTGACTGGTGGCAGGTCTTGCCTTCCCAACTAACTGCTTTCTTTCTGCAGGTCACCCAAGTGACCCAGGTGGATGGGAACAGCCCTGTGAGATTCTCCACAGAGACCACCTTCCTCGTGGACAAATACGAGATCCTGTAACCCTTGCGGAAGGGGAGCAGCAAGCAAGGCCGAGGCTGGCTGTGTAGAGAGAGAGCTGCAGCCTTCAGCGCCAGGGAACGTTGACATTTGTTTGCCCACTGACCTTATTTCCCAGGTCCCAACTGCTCAGGCCGGGAGAGACTGCCTGCTTCTCTGGCACAGATGCCCCACCTTGGCAGGCGCCTTCTCCCTCCACCCCAGCCCACCTTTTCTTCCACAGAGGGTACCCCAAAATGGTTCCAGATGCAGCGGCAAGGAGATTGCTACCAGCAGCCTCCCTTTTCCAGTGCTGTGCTGACCTTGCCAACCCATCTGATGCTGAGCGGAGGCGGGGGAAGCTTCCATGCTTGTGCAGCTCTCGCCTGGAAGCTCCTCCCTTCTCTCTATCATTTTCTTGAACCCGGTGCCCCTGCAGAAGAACAAAGAGCAGCTCCTTCTGGCTGCTTCTCTGATTTTGAGATCCTGGAAATCTCAGCTTGGGGGCACCTTGAATGCATTGGGCTGTGCTGGCCTGCTAAAGAAGACCCCACACCACCTCTGTCCAGATAGCCCTGGGTGAGGACTGTGAATCATACTGATTGGAGATTTGTCTGCCTGATTCTTAATATGGGGTTCAGTTTAATTCTATTGTCAAATGCAATTTATTCCCTAAATTCACCTAATTGAAGGTGACACTGAAATAAGATTTTGGAACCCTGCAAAATAATTAATTACTTACTTATAGCCTGTATGGCACATTCCAGTGTATGCGAAGAATCGTTGCTCCTGAATCCAATAAAGAATATTCTAAAAGAAAAAAAAGTGCTCTTTAGCTCTCGGCAAACGAGGACTGAGGGTGAGTCCTGAAGCATTGCTGGATCTAAAAAGTAATTGCCTCAGGAGAACACAATTGCTTCAGATGGGTGAGGTAGTCCAAGAAAATGAAGGAGCATCCCCCCATGACCTGGGACCCACCAGAAGTGAGAAGGCAAGGCAGGTGGTGACTGGGGAAGCAGCTGACGGTGGGGGCTCAGGGCAGCAAGGATGGCAGACTCTAGGCCAGTGCCAAAGGAACACCTCAGTCTGGAGCAGGCATTTAAGTAATGCAAGACTCCCCTAAGATGTTGAGACTAAACTATGATTGAACTTTGCTTCTGTGTTTGGGGGCCTCGGGCTAAAATGTGATGTTACGATCATGAAAAATGTATATGTTTGGTAAGATGGCCAATTGCATTTCCTTCAAAAGAAAGTCATATTCTTCAAATACATATTTAACCAATAAAGGAGAATATTTGTAGCTCGGTTGAAATGAGGGGTCCTTGGTGCTCTCTGAGCGTGCTTCTTTTCTTGCAGACGTTTCATTACCATCAGTGCTGATGAGGTAATGGACTGTCCTGTACTAAAGACCCCCCTACACATTTAACTTCATGCTCCCTAAAGTGGCCGTCTGAGATGGCCTGTTCCTCGATTCCTGGCATCTGTGGGGACACGGCTGACTTGCTTCCAGAGTGAATCGGAGGCCTCGGGCACAAACTCCTGCCCTGTTTAAGTTCTCGTGGTTTAAATCTATTTGTCCAGAATCTGTCCTGGCAAGTTGGCACTGCACCTTGTCCTGCAGAGCAGCAAGTTGGAAGCTTGGCCCTCAGGAGCACTCCAGGAAGGAGATCAAATTCCACACCAGATTCTGCACTAGATCTCCCTGCACCCAACCTGTGCCTTTCTCCCATTATCCCCAGAGCTGCACCTGGTGGCCTGCATATAGTGAAATGTGTTTCCTGTGACATGCAGAGCTTTGCCTGAGCTGTTTATGCTGCAAGTTGAACAGATACTTCTGGGGAGGGGGGGAGCCAAGGTTCACTTTCCTGTAGGTCAGCTTCTAGGTAAAGAAGAGAGAGACTGCGCCCCCCCCCCTTTATCTAACATCTATCATTCATCCCGTCTGAGTAAGCTTGCCTTCAGACATGGGTGCTTCATCATGGGAGGTTTTTAAGAAAAGACTGGGCAGCCACCTATCTGAAATGGTACAGGGTCTCCTGCTTGTGCAGGGGGTTGGACTAGAAGACTTCCAAGGTTCCTTCCAGCTCTGTTCTGATTGAAGTTGGATTTAAGTCAAAATGCATGGGCTCCCTTGTGTGTCCTCCAGCTGACAATCTGCAAAGGGGCAGGGACCTTCCTGCAACGTGTCATGTCTGGCTCCTTTGAGCTACCACAGGAGTGACTGGGAGGGTCTGAGCTGGGCCTCATCCAGACTCCTCTTGCCCGCAGCAGCAGCTCTTGCAAGTCTTCCTCTGGCTGCTGTGGCTTCACGTCAAGCAGCATCATGAGGTTGATGGTTTCCAGATGTTGTGATGTAGCCAGTGCCAAAATAGGCATACCAGACTCGTCACTTCCCTACTCCAGCCAGGAGTGCCCGCTGACATTATTTCTCATTTTCTAAATAGATTTTGTGCCAGAGACTGTAAATATACGTCCCTTGCCATAACAATTCAGCCAGCTAGTATTGTCCTCGGGTGCAGTGGGGACAGCCACATTGCCCAGTTTTTAGCCATTCTTCAAAGTGCTGGGTTTTATTGTTTTTAAGAAGGGGGGGCTCTGCACACAGACAGGGTTAAGCAGGGCCACCAAGTTCCATTCTGTACCTGTTCACTGATATTTTTTATTAAAGGTGAAAACGGTTCTGCAGTTCTGGGAGCAAAGAACAATCCCACACCAATCAGGCAGGATGAAATTCAGGTAGTGCAAAAGGGGCAACATCTTAATTGATGACAAAATGCTTGATCAGCCGTGTGGAGATAAAACTTGGGAGCCGGAATTGTGCGTCCTTTACTACTGTAAACTCATTCACCCAGCAGGAGGAGCTTAACTCTTGGGGATTGCTATTATTAAAGTATATTTTGATTGGAGTCCTATGTTTTATGGCTAAGCGCCCAGAAGTGTAGGATTGGGACAGCACAAAATTTTTGGCTAAAAAATTTAAAATGCGTCAATGAGTGACAAATCCCCCCCCCCACCGAGGACCAAGACCGTTAAAGCCCGGTCCCGCCTTCCCGGCGAGGGGTTTCCGAGCGGGGAGGCCAGGCGGGGCTGCGGGGAGATTCGGCTGTTTGGAGCGTGAACGGCGGGTCCAGCTCGGCCGCCCTGCAGGGGCTCCTAAGCTCTCCTCTTCTTCGGGCGAACCGAGGCCGAGCCCAAGCCCGCCCGAGCAGCCGCCTTCCCCGCCCTGGCCTTTTGTTCAGCGCAGGCTCTGGCGCGAGGCTCCGGCTCGGAGGCGGCGGGGGGGCCCTCCGGGACCCGGAACGGCGAGGGAGGCGCGCGCACCCCAGCCGCCCGCGAGCCTGGTCGAGCGCGCGCGCGCGCAAAGGGGGAGCAACCCGGGAGGGCGGCGGGCCCCCGCCTGGCGCTCCTCCTTCCTCGGCCGGCGGCCCTTCAGCCCTCAGCGAGCAGCGCGGACGGGCGGCGGCGACGGCAGCTCCGAAGACGTCGGGCATCGAACGGGCAAGCTTGCTTGGCAGGTGCGGGCGGAACGGGCGCCCGGTCGGCGGGGCGCGCAGGTAATGCTGGAGGCGCCTCTCCGCTGCCCGGACCACCTTTCCTACTTTGGGAGCGGCCGGAGGCCATTCCGCCCCGGGAGACCTGATGGGGTGGCATCCTCGGGCCGGCCGAGCAGGAGGAAAGGGCGGCCGCGCCTCTCCGCTTGACTCCGGCCGGCGAGTCTCTGGCCGAGCGCAGCTCAGTGGACGGCTGAAGGGGGCATCGACGGGCCGGCAGGCGCCCCCGCCCCGCTCCCCGCCTGCCTGGACGTGGCGCATTCCGCGCATTCCTGGTGCTTCTCTCCCGCACCCGCGCTGCGGACTGGGGGAGAGCGACACTGCGCGCAAAAGCCGGCAAGACCGTCCCTGCCCGCCGTTCCCCCCACCCCCACCCGCGCACCTGCGCTCGGTCCCAGCGGGTCCGCTTCCGGGCGAGAGGAGACCCCCTGCTCGCTCTCAGTTGCCGGTCTCGGAGTGGGTGGGAGCTCCACGCGGCCGTGGCTCCAGCCGTCCCTTGCTGCTGTTGCTTGGCAGAAAACGGCCGTCCGGTCTCCGGGTGAGGAGACCTCAGGGTTTGCCCTCTCCCGCGTCGCCGGGAAGCTGTGGAGGGTCCTGCAGCTCCGGGCTCCGAGCAGGGTGGGAGCTCTGCATCGGGGACTTGAGCAGTAATCTCAGAACAAGTTTTTACCTTGCAGGATTGTTGTGAGGCAAGTGTGGGAGATGCAGGCGGTGATATTGACTAGCCTGCCTGAATGTTTCTTGGGGCTGGGCTCTGAAATAATCTGAGCTGGTGGTCTTGTAGCAGCATCTGAATTCAGAAGCTTTGGACTTGGGGCAGCTACCTTCTCCCCGTTCCACTCCCTTCTCTTGTGGGTCTGAGGAAAGTCCTTCAGGAAAAATGCAAGATTCTGGGAGAATCTAGTCCTTTCCTGATGCTGACCATGTCCCCCACACACACACACCAGCTGTTGCAACCTCTTGCCACTTGCTGCCCTCTCCTTGTGGCTTTTCTCCTGCAGTGGAGCTGTGGCTGCCCAGCACAGGACACCCCAGGAAAGCATGCTGATTTGAGCTGGGGGAGCAAGTGGGCCACCAGTCCCAAAAGCTGTCTTCCTCCTTTCCCAGGACCAGTGCTAGTTTTGCCAGTTTTCTCTCTGAACCCAGGAAAGCCACAGAGCACTTGGGGGTAGCAGATCCACCCTGCTGGTTGAGCCCAGACCTGCCTCATCTTTGGGCCGAGGTGGCTCCAAGGACTGAGCTGGGCTTTGGGAGAACCTTGACCTGCTGGTGCAGAACAATTTCTGGCAGGGTGGAGCTGGTGCTGGCCAGCACAATTGGGACTCTTCCCCCCCCCCTGCCTTTTGTTGGATCCTGCGTCAGAGCCAGGCCGGACTCCGGCCAAGGACTACACCACCCCCACTTTTCCCAGGCTGCCTCTTCTGAGGCAAAGAAAGCTGGGGGGGGGGGCTGGCCTTGAAGCCTTTGGTGCTCCTCCAAGGCTGGAAGGGAGTCAGTTATTCTCTTCCCCCCTTTTCCTCCTCTGGCAAGGGTCAGGAGGAGGGAGAGACTAGCCCTGCAGGCCTTGGCCCAGCCAGGCTGGAGCTCACCCCTTGGCCTTTGCTGCCCAGCCACTCCCAGCCACACAAGGCACTCATTCTCTGGCAGCCCAGAGAAGAAAGGCGCCTTGTGGCTGACAAGGTACAGCTCCCCCCCCCCCCGTCTCCCTCCCTCCTCAAACAGAGCCTGCTTGTCAGGGCTTGTGGCTCTAAGTAGGAAGAAGAGAGAGAAGGGGGAGCAGCCAGGCACCCCCTCTCCCTCCTGCCCCCAGGAGAGTTCCTTTACTAGGCAAAGAAGGGGCCAGGAGACCAGAAGCCCTCCTTCCTCTGGGAGTGGCACTCTCCTCCTCGGGCAGTCGAAGACAAACAAGGCAGTCACTGGCCTCTCTGTCTTATCCCTTGGAAGAAGGGCCGTGGATGGGGTGGGGGTGGGGCTGTGCCAGTGCTTGGAGGGAGGCACTCAGATCAGGCAGTGCCCTGCTGGCTCTCCTGGGCCAGTGCAGATGTTGGGCTTGAAGATGGCAGCATGAGAAAGGGGGCAAGACCTTTCTCCTTTCACTCAGGAAGGGAGGGATGCTGGGGGATGCTGAGTGAAGAAGGAGCATCCAGGTAAGATGTTCTAGACTAGGAAGCTGCCTTTACTGGCCATTTATCAAGTTCTGATACTGCCCATCTCATGTTCACTCTGCCAACTTTTAATTTCTCCAGGCTCTTCAGCAGGCAAGTGATAAATGGTGGTAGAAGACGGGGAGGAGAGAGTAGCTGGCATTGAAGCAAGGGAATCTGGAATTGGGGTGGGGGCACAGAGACCCCAACCAATCTTTGGCAGGTGCAGAGGAGGTTGGACGCAGGAGCTAAGATTCTCCCAGGGATGCTGCAATGAAAACAAGCCACGGGTGACCCCTTGCTTTGTAGTGATAAAAACCCAGCTGTGGCTGTAATTGGTTGCCAAGCAGTTAGTTATTCCTTGCAATATTTTCAGAGGGGAATTGATGCTCGTCTCTTGCAGAGAAACACCCAAGAAGCCTTGAAATATTCTGCTTGTATACAAGTGTTAAGACTGATACTCTGCCTTTGTTTCAGGAGCTTGGGTGTGTGTGGCATAAATAGCTCCCTCTCCTCCAGTTTTTCCCCATCCCAGCAACCCTGTGAGGTAGGCCAGGCTGAGAGAAAATCCCCCTCCCCCATGCTGAGGGAGGACATGGACCTGCGTCTCCTGGCTGCTGCCTTCCTCACTAAAGTGCTCTTGCGCAGGTCCACTTGAGGGTCATTGTCCCCTGGTGACCATGATCCATGATCCATGAAAGTGTCTGCAGTGATGCACTCTAATCGTTATAGTGCCACAATATCTTGAGGATTGAGCAGAAAACAATAGAGAGAAGTTAGCTTTTTGTTAAACTTAATGAAGCTGAAGATAATTTTAAATGCTTGTGCTAATAATTAGTCATAAAGTAATCTTGTACTTGCCAGGATGGCTGCTTAAAAGCTCAGTTGCTCCCTCTTCTTCCCTGCTGCTAAATAGCAACTACTCTGGATATTCTTTAAAAGCTGAAATGCATATCTTGTTCTTCAATGGACTTCAGAAACAGGTAGACTGTTATCTGCTTACACAGGAGCATGCTTGGGAAATGTTTTCCCTGGACCACGGCTGGCAAAGCGACAAACTCCCCTCCCTCCCGGCAGGGAATGGAGGGGGAGGACCAGAGGCCTCCCCTTCCTAGGGGCAGCCATGACCTGTCCTGTACTCCAGCCCCAGGGAGGCCTGCAGGGCAGCAGGTGCATCTTGCACGGGGCTTGGATCTCCGGCCATCTGTGCCCTGGCACCCCTCTCTTTTCCTCCTAGGCAACAGGAGCCCCACCATGGAGACTTGCAACCACAGCCTGGCTGCTCCCCCCTGCCAAGTGCAGAAGCCCATTCAGGTAAGCGGGTGACCCAAGCAAACCCCCTGCCCGTCAGAATGTGTGCTGGGCCTCCTGGGTGGCAGTGGTGGCTCAGGAGGGGACCCCATCCTGTCCTGAGGTTTTGCAGACCGGAGAGTGAGCCTGCGGGCCAAGGAGTGGGAGAGCCCTCTTTGGAAGCCCTTCCCGAATCAGCCAGCACTGACGCTTGCTCAGCTCACTTCCCCCTCGTTGCCCCTTTTAAAGCTGTTGGACAACTTGCCCTTTTGCCTTTTCCTACCCTTCCTGGCAATCACCCTCAACCTGCCTGGCTGGAGGATGGCAGTTAAGAAAGAGGCAGGGAGCTCATGCCAGGAGTGGCCCAAAGGGAAGCCAGGCTGCCCTCTGCTCTTGCCCGCTTGAGGACTAGCTATGAGTGCCTGGGGAAGGGGCCGACTCTGGGACCCTGAGCACACAGCCAAAGCATCTTTGCCCCCCCCCATCTTGACCTCTGACTGAATCTCCTGGCCATTCTTGGAGGAGGAGGAGGGGGCCCTGCTGCTGCTGAAGGTCTTTCTCCCCTACCCTGCAGAACAGCCTCCTGGACCTGACCGAGACCGGCCGAGGTTTAAAGGTGCAGACGCAGAAGCCGCACCTGGTGAGCCTGGGCAGCGGGCGCCTCAGCACTGCCATCACTCTGCTGCCTCTGGAAGAGGGTATGTCTCTGCAGTCTCGGGGGGGGGCTTCCCCCCTCGAAGGAGTGCCCCCCTGCTCATAGAGTCTCCTTGCAGGCAAGACAGTCCTGGGCTCCGCTGCTGGGGACATTGTGCTACAGGGGGCTGGGGTGGCCCCCCAGCACTGCTTCATTGAAAATGTGTGTGGGACCCTCACGCTGCACCCCTGCGGTCATCCTTGTGCCATCGATGGGCAGCCGATAACGCGCCCCACCCACTTGTCCCAAGGTAAGGAGAGGTGAGGCTCTGCTGGTCAGGCATAGAGAGATCTGCACACCCATTAATGCTACCCTGGGCCAAGTACATCCGGGGAATGCTTGGTTCTGGATTCTAAAGTGTTTCTGGACTCAGAGCTGTTCATCCCGATGGGACACACATTAGTGCACAGTCCCTCTGGCCTTTGCATCTTCCTACAAGTATGGGCCCACTCCGTTCCCTGGCCGATGGACTCAGTTTTTTGGGAGAGGGGAGAGTCCACCCACAAGGCCCAGCAAAGAGACATGCTCCCTCCTTACAGCTCTGGGCAAACACAGCAGAGCCACACAAAGCCGTAAGGCAGAGGGGGGGTTCTGCAGGAAGGAGGCCTCCAAGGATGGCCTAGGAGCTCTTTGGAGGGTGGCAGGGCAGGGGCCAATCTCCTTGTGCCCTGGGTCAACCTCCCTGCCAGGCCACAGTGGAAGGCCAGCTCTTAGCATCGCAATGGCAACCCCATCCTTGGCAAGGGAAGAGCTTTGCTGGCCAAAGGAGAATGAGGCAAGAGTTGGGCGGGGAGGCGTTCTTTCAGTCACCCAAGGCTGGGCAACTGCTAATAGGAGGGAAGCAAGACCCCAAGCCATGCCCAGCCATAGCCTGGAATAAGACCCCAGTGCTGACCTCTGCTCATGCCCAGGAGCTGCCAGCCTGTCGGGGGCCGCTTCTTGGTCTAGGCAACTGATGGGGGGTTTTGCAGGGGGTGTAGAACCAGGCAGCCCTGGGCCATTCTCAGTGGCCCCACTGAAAAGCAGCCCATGCTTTTCCTGTGGCTGACCCTGTAGGGCGGGATCTGCTCTCCCTGATATACTGGCCCTAAATCTTATGGTCTCAGCCAGGAAAGTTACAAATCTTTATATTAAAAGGAAGCTGCAGAACCTCCCTGTAAAGACAGCGATTTCCTGGCCAAGGGTGGCTGCAGCTGGATTCCTTACAAGCCAGGCCGCATATATTGGACCAAGTGAGGCTGTGGGCCCTGCCCATCTGTGGGGCTCACTGATAGCAACAAACACAGTCTGTGGGTCAGGGCTGGCTGGGAGGCGTCTGTTGGCCTCTGTGGGGCTTTAAATAGATGCATGTCCTACTCAGACACCTCCCCAACATCACCTTCCATCCAAGCAGTTGGCCTCCAGTTTGGCAGGTAGTCCTCAGTTTACAGAGCCTGGCAAGAGCCCCCTTAAGGGAGGGTAGGGTTCTGTGAGCCCTGGTCCCCACAGCTGTGCCCCCCCCCGCCCCCACTGTCTAGTTATTTCCTTCTTGCTGTTTCTCTTCGGGACTGCAACAAAAATCACATCAAGTCAACTTTTCCAGAGACTCATCATTTCCTGTCAGAATCACATTTTTGGTCTAATGAGAGCCTGGAAAGAATATTTTAAAACGAATTGCCCAGAAGCCTTGAACATGAAGTAGCCAAGTGGCTTTTCTCCAGGTTAGCTCCCTCCCTGCTTCATCCCTTCGCAGCCAGTAGTGGATCGAGCCTTGGCTGCGCTGGAAGGCCAGCAGACCCAGGCCTGCTTGGGGGAAAGTCCCGGCCCGGTCACCCACTGGGAGCTCCTGAAGAGGACTTCAGGGCGGCTGCCAGAGAAGCGGCCTAGCCTCCCGGGAGCCGCCTGGCCCTTCCTCCTGAGTCGGCTTCCCCTCGGGGTCCCGGAAAGAGCTCTCCTCTCTGGCCGGCCCGGAAGGCTGAGCGGAGGACGCCGAAGCTGCAACCACGCGAGCTCCGCAGCCTTGAGCGGCAGAGAGCCCGGGCTCCGGTGCCCCCAGCTCTCCCCAGGCTGACGGGGGGCGAGATTTGCGACCGAGGATTCCTCGCGAGCTTCCTCGAAATGGGAAGCGCCGGCACTCCGGAGGAATCAAACGGGCGGCGGGACCAGGGCTCCAGTTTTGCGGGCGGGGCAGCTCCCTGTCACCCCGGCGGAAAAGCCGCTGGGAGCGGGGCGCGCGGGGCAGGAGCGCCGCCGGGGGGGCCCGACGGCGGGCGGGGCGGGGCGGGCGAGACCCTCCCCGCCTCCGACCACCGCTCGCTCGGCGCTATTTTTAGCCATCCCGGAGGCGTCCGGCGACTACACGGGAGGCTCCGCCCAGCTCGCGTCTCCTTCGGCCCCGGGGATGCGGCCCGGGCGCCGGGCAGCCTGGAGCGCGGCGCCTTCCACCCTACTGGCGCGGCCGAGGCAGCCGCCGATGCTCGGCGCTTTCCGCCGGGGAGTGGCCGGCCGGCCGGCCCAGCTTCTGCCCCTGAGCGACCTTTCGGGGACGGAAGGCCAGCCGTCTTCCACTGGGCTGGCTCCGGGTTGGGCACGGAGGAAGCCCAGCCTGGCGCGCGGGGCGCTGCATCTACGGAGCGTCCGTGGCCAGCCGAGCGGTCTGCCGGGCTCGGCGCTTGATCCGGGCAGGGGCGCCGAGTCCTTCTCGGGGCGGTCGTCCTCTCGCCGCCCCCCCCCCCCGCGGTCCTCCAGGGAGCCGAGCCCGCCGTGTAAGCTGCTGGGGCTGCAAGGAAAGTCGGGCGGGATTTGGAAGGCTGCGGGGTCTGGACGGCGCCCTTCCTCCCAGCGAGGGGTCGGGCAGCTCAGCCTTCCGGATTGATCTCCCACCGGGGACGGCCGAGAGATGGAGAGGGCAGGGGGTGCTCTGCAGACGGGCTTGGCGCGGCTCCCTCTTTCCCGGCTGGATTACAGCGGCTGGGCCCGGGGGGGGCGGGGCGGCTGAGGCCACCCTCCTCGCCTCACCAGCCCCCACCCTCCAAAGCCAGCGCACCCTCCCTGGCTGGCTTGCCCTCCTTCCTGCCCAGCGATGGGGCGGTCGGGAAGGATGGCAAAGGTGGCAGATTTCGACATTGAATGCTGTGCTCTGTGTAAGGGCGGATGGGTGGCCCGGTCACCCGCTGATCCCCCACCTTCCGCTGGGTTCTGGCCTTAGGAAGCCCCCTCTGGAGAGGGGACTTTCTCCCCTAAAACAGGGGAAGGTGCCTGGCCTCGAGTTTATGCTCCTCCCCATTTCCCCTTTGCATGCGAGTTTTCTGAGTTGCCACAGACCTTGAGCTTTTCCCTTCTCTGGTAAACTTTGCCTCAGTTGCTTGATGTTTTTGGACCCCCCTTTCCCCCCCCCCCAAATGCTTTTTGCAGTGCCTCTGTGGCTGTGGCCATCTTCCCAGGGAGCTTCTGCGGGATTGTCTATGTTGTAATCCTTTCTAGCAGCAGTAGCTTGTTACATTGGCAATCTCGGGGTTGGGGGTAAGTGTGTTCTGGGGACAACAGGATAAACCAAAATAGCAGATGGCTGTTTGTTTGAGGATAGCATGTGTGGTTTTGGCTACCTTGAGGGCAGTGAGCTTCCCAAGCCAGATGCAGAATGGGCCCCTCAGCTGTAGGGGAGGCTGGCTTGCCTTCTGGAGCAGGGAAGGTTTGAGCTGCTTGTCCAGGAAGCTTGTGGGCTCTGTCTGCAGCTGGGGTTGCCACTGAGCCTTTGGTGGTTCCAGTTTTCTTTGGGGCCCATTTCTGGGGGATGTGCTCTGAGATGCCTCCCCTTCATCCAAGTATGCCAGGCCCCTGTAATGGACTCACAGCCCAGTTTGTTGGGGGGGGTGTTAGGTCTGATCTTGTGCAGAGAAGGGCTGGGTGTGTAATCATTTGGGAGGAGGAGGAAGGTGGTTAGACCATACAGGCTTTCTTTAGCACATCAGAGCTCCCTTTGTAGTAACCTTCTATTTCATTTGTTTGCTCCATAATTGGCCAGTGAACTGATGCCAACGGAACATTTGTTTTGAGATTCAGAACCGCAGAATTGCCGTTTTCCTTCTGCTTTGCCTGGGGAGTTTAGGGGTCAGACTAACTGAAGACTGAAGGCTGCTGCCTGGCCTTCCAAGAGGCACAGCTGCTGACGCTGCGGCCGAGGGGACAGAGGGCCTTCCAGGCAAGCCGCGCCCCTCTTGGCTTCTGCACCTGCCCCTTGGCTAAGGCAAAGCCTCCAGAGCACCCATATTAGGGGAGGGCACAGGCGGGTGTGCTGGGGCTGCATTTCCTGACTTCAGATCCCCCCTCCCAATGGTGGGAGCTGGTCTGTCTGCTGCGGCCAAGAATCGTGGAATGCTATTCCCTCAGGCACCCAATTCAGTGTAGCTCAGGCTCAGCGCTGCAGCAGGCACGGGTTGGAAAGCTGCGGAGAGCAGGAGGAGGACAGCCCCGGGGGGGGGGGTGTCTCTGGGTGTATGTCTGCTTTTCCAATACCAACCCTGGCTGTGGCCAGAGCTCCCACTGGCCTCCCACTCTCCACCACAGGAGAGTCCTGCCGGCTGGATGCCCACCACAGATCCTCTCTGGCACAGAGCAGCCACCCCCAGAGCATCAGTGACCACTTGCCCTTTCCTGGCTGGGCCCGGCTGTTGCAACCAGGGTAGAACTGGCTGGAACAGGCCTGCACAAGCATTGTGAGAATGTGAACTTCTATCAACCCTACTAAGCAGACCGTGCTGGGAGGTCAACTCAGACTACTTTTGAGATGGGTTGTAATAATGGGATCTGGCAGTCTCATTGTGCTGGCCCTCCTCCTCATTCTTCAGCAAATTAGGGAGGCATCTGCCTGAACCACTTCCAAGCAATATCTGGACATTCTGGACTTTTAAAAATGGCCTCAGTCTATTTTGACCAGGCAACACGTCCTGCACCTCTCTGTCAAGGGTACCACCTCATTCTCTGCCCCTGGCCTGTCCCTGTGTGGGCTGGGGAGTCTACAGCAGTCAAATCAGCTGGAGGGCGGGCGGGGGGGGAATTGCTTTTGATGTTCAGCACCACAAACTGAAGAGCAGCGGGGGGGGGGGGCTTCAGGCCCATTCATACGAAGTTTCCTGAAGACTGGCCACCCTGAGGAAGGTCCAGCTCTGGCTTGAGCCAGCTAGGAGGGCTGGACTGAGTTGCAGCTGTGGGCAGAGGGTCTTTCCTGGGCTTTGTGGCTGGTGGCAGTTGTGCTCTGGCCTCCTGGCCACCCTAGCAGCATTGCTGAGACCTCTGTCTCCAAAGGCAGCCCCACAGAAGGCGCATTGCAGTTGCCCAGTGGTAGGAAGCCCTGAGATGTGGAGGAGCAAAAGCCGCCCAGAGCTTTCCAGAGGCGTCTGCCACTCTCGGGGCGGACAGCACGGCTAGAGCTGGGTCTGCTGGGCTGACGGGGCTTCTTCTTCCAGGGCACGTGATCTGCCTGGGCCGGGCGACCTTCCTCCGCTTCAGTCACCCAGCTGAGGCCAAGCGGATGAAAAGCCAAGCAGTGCCCGGTGAGCGGCACAGCCCAGTGGTCCCGTATGGGCTCGGAGCAGGTGGGTCCTTTGCATGACTGGGTCTGGTGGGGGAGGGGGTCCCCAGGGGGCCACTTGGCTCCCCTGGGCTTCTGGCTGAGTGGTGGGAGGTTCCTCCCCAGCCCTGGGTGATGGCAGATTTGATGGGCATCTGGAGAGGCCTTTTGAAGGTGAGGATGCTGGGTGCTTGACCTCTGGCCCTGAAGGGGGAATGAGGAGGCAGCTGAGACTCCTTCCTTCTGAGACAGCCATCTCTTTGCAGCAGAATGGCAGAGCCCCATCAACAGCAACTCCGAGGGGGCATCGCTCTCCCTGGTCAGCTCCATTGAGAGAGACCTGCAGGGCATCATGGATTCCTTGGTGCTGCAGGAGGAAAGCGGTGATGGGAGCCCTCCATCCCCAACAGCAAACGGCACGGGGGGCTGCTCCCTTCTGTCCCCACCCCAGAGCCCTGGCAACATCTCCATGGGGTCCACATATGAAAACACCTCCTCTCCCCCCTTCTCTCCGCTCTCCTCCCCCGGCGGCAGCAGCAGCAGCAGCTGCCGGAGCCCCTCGTCCAGCTGCTGGGGGAAAGCTCCCACCCTCCCCCCTGCGGTGCCTGTCCGATCCTCCAGTTACTGTCATGCTGCGTTGTTGCCCCACGGGGGGCCTTGCCCAGACCCCTTGAGCAGTTCCAATGGCTTCCTAAGCTCTGCTTGCGGTTCAGGGAGCTCCCGGGTGGAGAGGAAGGTCCAGCGGGACGGCCCCACAAGCCCCCTGCCTCCGGGAGAAGATCCCCATCCTAACCAGCATGCTGCCTCCCCATTGAAGGAGAAGCTACTGGGAAGCCCTCGGCCACCATCGCCCGGGAAGCCCTGCCCGGCCAGGGCTGCCCGGCTGCCTGGCATGCTGCAGGGCAAGGCTGCAGCCCTCCAGGAGCCTGTCCCCAGCCCATTCCTGGAAATGCTGCCCGTCAGGGTTTCCCGACCGGCCCAGCTGGGGAGGTCAGCCTGCCAAGGGTCAGTGCCAGGCGTGGCCTCTCAATCCAGCCGGGCCCAGCGGGCCCCTGAGAGTCCCCTCCTCAGCCGGAGGTCCCTGGAGGGCATGCGGGAGCTGCCCCCACTCAGCCCGGCCCTGGGGCACCGAGCAGTCTCCCCAGCCCCTGGAAGTAGCCTCTCTTCGCAGGGCAAGCTTGGGCAGAGTTCCGGGGTGTGGCGGAGGGAGGCCTCTTCCACACACCCCTCCTCCTCCTCCTCCTGCTGCCTGAGGAGCCGCAGTCCCTCGCCTCCCCCCCTCCCTGGAGAGTCCACCCAGCGCAAGCCCCATTGCAGACCGGGCCTCGGCTCTGCCTCCAGTTTGGGTTCCCTTGTCCTGCCTTTGGATTCTCCCCAACCGAGCCACCTGGGGCCTGGGGGGTTCCGGCTGCCGGGCCCCGTGCAAGAGCGCAAGCAGAGCATCTCCAAGCTGCTGGGTGTGCGTGAGAGTGACCTGCTGGAGTACCACCGATGGCAGCGCCAGGAGCGTCTCCGGGAGCAAGAGATGGAGCGCTTGGTGAGCAGGAGGCGAGCCGGGGGCCTTCAGCTTCACTGTGGAGAATTGGGGGCTGGTGCGAAGGATGCGTGGCACAAGCCCTCAGTGCAGGAAAGGTGGACGAATTCTGTCCAAGCGGACTGTCCAAGCGGACTGCCTGCCCTCAGCTGGGCATAGACACAGCTGGGTTGACGCAGCTGGTGCAACACCTGCCATAAGCCAGCCTGCTACCTCCTGGCAGGGTGGCTAGTAGGGACAGAGCGCCTTGGGTAAGCCTGGTGAAGGTCGGTCAGAGAGCAAACCGAGTTGGCACGGGGGTCTGGGTAAGGGGCATTCATGTGCCCGGCCCTTCCATCTCACAAGCCTTTTGTGGCTCTTGCTTTTTCTCTGGGCACCTAGGAGCGCCAACGCCTGGAGACCATTCTCAGCCTGTGTGCCGAGTACACCAGGGGGAACACTGAGCTGGGCCAAGAGGGCAGCGCCAATGCTGCTGATGGGGTGCCCTCCCCACCGTGGAGCAGCCCCCACCGGGAGCGGGGGGAGGAGGAGAGCTTGCAGGAGGAGAGCAGCAGCACCGAGAGTGCCGGCCAGGAGGTGAGGAGGTGGGCAGAGAGGCTCTGTGTTCCCTGACAGCTGCCGGCCGGTGCCATGGCCTGGGAGGCAGCCTTCCCCTCTGGAGGGAGGCTGGGGAAGCCCTTATCCACACATGGAGGGGCTGAGTGGCCACTTCCTCTGCAGCACGAGGTGCCACCTGCTCCAGAACTGGCCCTTCTGGAAGAGGAGCATGCCCGCCTGCTGGCCAGTGCAGACCACCTCAAGAGCTGCCTGAAGGGGCTGGAGCAGCAGCTGCGAGAGACCGCTTGGGAGGTGAAGGGGGAGCTGTCCTGCCAAGAGACTGGCAGTGCCACCCATCCTTGGAGGGCAGGGAGAGGCCGGTGGCTGGTGGTGCTCATGCAGCTGCCATTCTGCCCTGCCCAGGCGGAGATGGAGCAGGCCCTCCTGCAGGGCGAGCGGGAATCGGAGATCCTGCAGCTGCAGCAGGAACAGCAGGCGATGCAACTCCTGCAGCAGCAGCTCTCGGGCCTGGATGCCAGCGTTCGCCACAAGCGAGATAAGGTAACTGGCCGGGGAGCCTCCAGCCTAGCAGTGCGCTGCTCAAGGTGATCGGGGGGGGGGGCAAAGCTACCCTCCCTTTGCTTGCTCACTTAGCAGGTTCTGCCCTCTCCTGATCTAGGCCTCTTGGGCTTAGTGGGAAGGAGCCCCTCCCTCTAGCTTTTGGGGAGGACCCTTTGCGCGTCTCAAGAAAGAGGCCATGGGTAACCTGGCGAACTGACAGCTCTTGCTGGGAGCAAATCGGCCTGACACCTGCCTCCCCTGCTGCTCACCTTTGGTCTGGCCCAGGTGCCCGTGGGGCCATGTTTCCTGGCTTCCCCCAATCTTTGCTGACACAGGGAGCCGGAGGGCAGCACATACTCCGGAGTCCAACCACTAACCTCCCGGCCCACACTAATTGTACCCACCCCTCTCTTTGCTCTCTTGCTCTCTTTCTTACTCCGCCTGCTCGCAGCTTTGGGGGGGGTCTGTCTGGACGAGGAGACGCAGAGCGCAGGCTCAGTTGCCCGCTCTGCCCTAGTGGTATCCCCCCTTCCCTTTTTGCGAGCCCCCAGTGCATAGCACTTACAGGCCATCTGGGGTGGCAGCTCCGACCTGCTTGGGAAGGGGTGGCAGAACTGGAGATTCTGCCAAAACCAGGAGCTCCCCCCTCTTTTTTTTTTTTTTTTGCATTTATCCCTGTCTGAGAAAGGACCGTCTGGCCGAGTCCTTGGGGACGGGCTGGTCATCTGGTCATGCAGGATTCCATCTCTGAGGAAAGTTTGAGAAGCTGAGTGCCTGGGGAGAGCGGGTGGTGCCCCAGACTTGTTTGTTCCACCCAGCTCCTATCCGGAGGATGCTCTTTCTGCTCCTCCCAGGAGAACTTTTACCTGTTTTGCGCCTGGAGGCTGGAAAATCCTGCCACATGAAGCCCAATTCTGAGGCTGGTTCCCAGGTTGAGCAGCCCAGAGGAACCAAAGTCCTGCAGCAGCCTCAGGTGTGTCGGCTGCATTTGCATGGCTTATTCTCCTGTGCTCGCTAAGTTGGACTATCGATCCTGGTTTTGCCAATCCTAGAAAGAAAAGACGGAAAGAGATCATGGGAGTCATGCGGGGTCCACTCCTTACATCATCTGCCGCAGAGGCCAATCTCGCCTCTCTTGAATGCCTCTGGCAGGAGGGACTGCAGGTCTTGGCCACAGAGATTTATTCTACGTCTGACCAAAGTCTGCTTCTTGGGGAATTAAAACCATTGTTCCTTGTCCTGTCTTCAGGAGCAATTTATTTGAAAACGGCTACCATGTCTCCCCCCTGCTCCCCCCCCCATTTCCTCCAGGCTAAACATACCTGACAAATGCCTCCAACTGTTCCTTGTAGGTCTTTTCTTCCAGGCCCCTTATCATCTGGTGACTCTCCTCTGGGACACATTCCAGTTTGTCAGTCTCTATCCTAAATGTGGTGCCCAGAACTGGACACAATATCCTAGGTATGGTCTGATTAACACACAATAAAGAGGCACCACCATTTCGCTTGATCTTGGCATTATATTTCTGCTGATGCAGCTTCAGCCAGCATTTTACTTTTTAGTAGCAGCACCACCTGTGGCTCATGTTCAGCTTGTGATCCATCAAGACTCCCGGTCCTTTTGCACATCCCCTGCCCAGTACAGTTCCTGTTGCCGCCTGCCATCCCACGCTGATGATTTTGGTTTTTCATACTCCGATTAAAGCTTTGCATTTCTCCCAGTGAAATTCCCCTCTTTGAATTTCATTGCTTTTTTCCCAGCAGTCGAGCGATTCCAGATGCTCCCTGCCTTGGTCTAGTCATGGTTACTCCTTTCCATCCCTGGAAACTTTGGCATTATTCAAGGGGCTTCCAATGCATGCTTCAGCTAGCAGTCCTCGTTTTTTTCTTTTTTAAGTGGGGGATAGATGTAGGGTGAGAACTTCCATAGGCTACAGAAACGTCTTGGGTAGAAGTCTGGGTTGGCCCTGCTTGGGACATGTTTCCCGATTATGCCTTGACTGACTGACTCATCTGAGCTTCCAACGACCCAGAAGTTGCCAGGAACTGGAATGATATTTCCTCCTCCAAGGCCCAGACCTGCATTTTGTGTCTTCGGCTTTACTGCACAGGCTTGCACAGGGCAAGGCAGCTTTCCGATGTCTGGGGCAGAGACGAGGGTAGATAAATTGTTGGCTTCTCAGAGGCTGGACTTTACACCAAAGAATGAGAAAAGGTTTAGCTGCCCTGGCAGCTGCTGTGGAGGGTGGACTGGCAGACCCCTGGTGGATGCAAGATCCTTGGCCCCCTTAACCTGAGACCCTTGCTAACCCCCTCTTTGCATGGTCTGTTCCCGAGAAGCCTGTTTTCTCCTCTCTCTCCTCTTCGTGTGTTGTTTTCTCCCGGCTTCAGGAGAGGGCAAAGGTTGATGCGGAAAGGAAGGCGCTTGAGAAACTGCGGGCGTTTTACTCTGAGCTCAAGAGCCAGCTTGAAAACTGCCCTGAGTCAATGAGGGAGCAATTGAAGGACCAGATGCAAAGGGTCAGTGCCTCCTCTATCCCCGCCCACCTTCAGTGGGGCAGGGGAAGCTAGTTCAGGCCCACTGGCAGCAGTGCCCCTCCAGAGGCTCAGCAGGAGTGCCCCCCTTCCTATCTCGCACACAAAGGCCAAGTTGCCTCGGCAGTCTTTTGGGTGAAAGGGACAGAGAGCAAGGGCAGCCTTCCCTCAGAGTGGATTTGCTGCCCAACCTCAGGAGGACAAAGGGGTGCCAGATAGCTTCTGCCCTCCTGGCTTTTGGCTTTGGGGCTTCTGGCATTTATCCTGGGATAGTTGAGAAGAAGGGTCCTCGGGCTGTCTAGAGGACCCTGGCTCACCCCACACCCGTGGAGAGGCTGCCAGCTGTGCTCCCTGGCCAGCCTTGCTCAGACTGCCTCCTCTAAGCAGCCGCGTCCTGCACAGGAAGCGGAGGCCCTGGAGACGGAGACCAAGCTCTTTGAAGACCTGGAGTTCCAGCAGCTGGAGAAGGAGAGCCGCTGGGAGGAGGAGCGCGAGACGCTCGACCAGCAGCTGCTGCACAACGAGGCCCAGGGCCGCCACAGTCTGGCCCACCGGAAGGTGAGCCCGGAGCCCCCGCCCAGGCTTGCACAACCCGTCGGTGGCTCCACTCAGTGTCCCTCCTGTCTCCCTGCTGCAGGAACGTGTGGCTGCCCTGGAGGGACAGGCAAAGCAGCTGCGGCTGCAGGCTGCTCAGGAGGCTGACCGGCTGCGCCAGGAGAGGAGGGCCACCCTGCAGCGGTTGCAGCAGGTGGGCCGGTAGGCGACAGGGCAAGGGGCAGAGGCCACAGAGGAGGCCTGACTCTTGTGGCCATGGGGAGGAGGAGGAGGAGTGCCCAACTGTGGTGTGTGGGGGGGACTCTACTCCTTCCCCTGGCAATGCAAGAGAGGTCTGGGGGGGTTCCTCTGACCGCCCCCTCCCTCTTCTGCTTTCCCCAACAGGAGAAGGAAACCCTCCTGGCGCTGGAAAGACGGTTCTGTGCACTCACTGGCAGCGCTGCCTTTCCCAAGGGCTCCAGCACCCTCCGAGAGGTATGGGGGGTCTTGGAGAGAGCTGGGGCAAATGTGCCCGAGGAGCCATGGTCTGGCTGGCTGATCCCCAGCAGGGCTTGGGACACGGCCTCGAAGGACCGTCTTGGTCAATTAGAGGGGTCAAGCTGGAGGTTGGACATGGGCCCTTGGCCCATTTCGGTTCAGCTTTCCACAAATCTGCTTGGGCCAATTGCAGGCCCTGTTCTGACCTCAGAGGCTGCGCTTCCTTTGCAGGGGGGGCTCTCATGAGATGCTCCCAAGCCTTTCTTTCTCCCTCTTCTCTGTAGATCCCACAGCCCCCCCTTTTCTGCTTGTAAATGGTGCGCTTCGCATTCCTGGTCTGGACCTCCGCAGGCTCTGGGCAGTTGCTCCTCTATTTCTGCCCTTGAGCAGTCTAGCCAGCACCCCTCCCAAGCTCGGCCCTGGCCTGGTCTCTTGGGCCAAGATGGAAAGAAGGTGCAGCAGCCCCACTGGCCCCAAAACAGGGGGGCATCCCCACTGGCCACAGATCCTCCTGCAAGGAAACGTGACCCTCTGGGCTCCGCCAAGCGGCTTCTGTCCCTTCCCCACCTTGCACCCCTTGGGCATGACCTCTCTGGGCTCCCATGGCTTTTTCCCCGCAGGGCTCTCCACCCCCACTGGGCAAAAGAGGCAGTCCCCCCCGCAAGCTGACCAGCACCCTTCTCGACCTTAGAAGGAAGCACGAAGCATCCCTCCAGCACAAGGGTGGGTTTTGCCTCCGTCCGTGCCCCTCTGCCAAGGCCCTGGTCCCTCACGGTGGGTGGACACTGGGTGAAGTCCTGCTGGTGCTGAGCCTCCTTTTCCCTGGGTCTCTTTGCAGGACATCAGGCGGGTCAGGAGCAGTGGCAGCGCCTGGCCGACCTGAAGCAGAAGACCACAGTGGAATGCCAGCTGCTCCAGGCAGGTGCCTTCTTCTCCCCCCTTGTGCCCCACTCTGTTCTCCATCATCACCCCTTCCCGGGCCAAGGTCAACTGGCCGATGACCCCGAGCCAGCCTACGACACCCTCAGCCTGGAGAGCTCGGACAGCTTGGACACCAACCTCTCTGTGAGTGGGAACTCCGCCTGCTCCCCGGACAATGCCTCCAGGTCAGCTCCCTTCACCACCGGAGTCCGACTAGAGTTGCCCACCTCCCAGGCTCTCTCGCTTGGCCTCTGGGTGGGCTGTGCTGCTGACCTGCTGCTGCTAAGCGCAGGCCACATCCGAGAGAGGCGGGCTGGGGGGCAGGCAGTGACAACCGGTTGGCTTTGCAGTGCCAGTGGGGCAGATGCCGGGAAGATTGAAGAGATGGAGAAGCTGCTGAAAGAGGCCCAGGCTGAGAGGTCCCGCCTGATGGAGTCACGAGTGAGGGCAGGAGAGAAGTCTCGGGATGGGGATCCCCCCAAGTTAGCGTTCTGGGACAGCCATTCCTCATCAGCTGGCCCTGGCAAGCCAGTTGGGGAGGGGGCTCGAGAGGCAGCTGGTTCCCTTCTCCTTAATGAATTCTGTCCCCACCCCCTTCCCCAAACGGCAGGGCTGCATGGATGACAGGGCATGGGTGGTGGGCAGCTTCTGCCCAGGGCTGGATATCCAGCTGTGGACCTTGGGGGCAGAGGTGGGTGGTACTGGGAGGGGCACAGTGGCCCACCCTTCTGTCCCGGCAGGAGCAAGAGATGGAGCTGCGTCACCATGCCTTGGAGGACGAACGGCGGCGGCGGGAGCAGCTGGAGCGGCAGCTGCAGGATGAGACGGCGCAGCGGCAGCAGCTGATTGAGAGGGAGGTCAAGATGCGGGAGAAGCAGCTAGCCCAGGTGTGCAGGAGCCCCTCCAGGACCCCCGGAGAGCAGGGCTGCCATGTTCCCCCCGGAGAAGGAAAGTCTGTGCTACTGTCCTGGCAGCACAGGCTGGTCATCCCGCACAGCTGGCCAAGGAGGAGGCAGGGATCTCGGGGGGCTTCTTTCTGCTGTCTGGGAGGCCAGCGCTGACCTTGGGATAGGTGATCTTTCTTCCTGGCTACAGTGGTTGGAGGGGGGGCAAAAGGACTTTGGCCCCTGCTGCCCGCTCCACTGCACCCCTGTTCTGCAGGCTCGGCCCCTGACCCGTTACTTGCCTATCCGCAAAGAGGACTTTGACCTGCGCTTGCACATCGAATCCTCCGGCCACAGTGTGGACACCTGCAGCCACGTCATCCTCTCGGAGAAGCTGTGCAAAGGCTACCTGGTCAAGATGGGAGGCAAAATCCGGTCCTGGAAGAAGCGCTGGTTTGTCTTTGACCGCCTGCGGCACACCCTCTCCTACTACGCGGGTGAGGCTCCCCATTCCCACCACAGCTGGCCCTCCTGCCTTGCTGCTCCTCTCGGCCCTGGGACGGGGTGCAGCTGTCTCCCTCTTCCTTTCCCCCCTGCAGACAAGCACGAGGCGAAGCTGAAAGGCCTCATCTATTTCCAGGCCATTGAGGAGGTTTATTATGATCACCTCCGATGCGCAGCCAAGGTGAGACACAGCTGGGCAGTGAGGTGGCAAGGGGGGCACTCTGAGCGCAGCCCTAACATTCCCCCCTGGCTGCGCTTCACCTGCCTTTCCTTCTCCCGCAGAAGAGACTCTTCCTTCCCAGCCTGTCCCGTTTCCTCTGGCTAGCCCAGCAACCCTGCATGGTCCTGAGTCCCCAAGCTAACAGAGCCGTCCAGGGGAATATTTGGGCTGAAACTCCTTAGGGACTGGGGGGGGCAGCACCGGGGGCAGAATGTGGCACCACTTCCTCAGTCAACCTCCTCGTGGCTCAGGTGGCCTGCAGCCCCCTTCAGCCTCAGGGAAGAGGCAACTTTGACATCTCCTGAATGCTAACGCTGGGCCCCAGGGAGAAGAGTGGGCATCTTTGGGGCATATTTTGACTGCCTGGGCAAAGCTTGCCCATAGCTCTAGCATTGCATAGCTGCCATGTGACTCCTTGCCTGCCCTGCCCGTAGTCCCTGTTCCTGGACTGTCTTGTAGCACACAGCAGCCTTTCCCCATTTTCTCTTTGGGGGAGGTTTTGCGGGCCCTCCCTTTTAGGGCTGGAGGGCCACTTTTGCCGCCTTCTCTGCCCTTGAGTAGGCGGGGGGCAGGGAGTGGGTTCAAGTGCCCTCCATTAGCTCTGCCTGCTGCCGGGAGGGGGTCTAGGGTGGCAGGAGGCACCCTGGCAGCCTCTCTCTTCTCTCGGCAGAGCCCCAACCCTGCCCTAACCTTCTGCATCAAGACCCACGACCGGCTCTACTACATGGTGGCCCCCTCAGCAGAAGCCCTGCGCATTTGGATGGATGTCATTGTCACGGGGGCTGAAGGCTACACCCAGTTCCTGAGCTGAGGCAGCAGAGCCATGAACAGTGCCAGAGGGCAGAGAAGCTGTGGCTCTCCCTCAAGGGCTTCCCATGGACAGCCTCTGCCAGCAGGCATGGACTCTTCTGCCACAGGTGCCTGGGACGGGCACACGAGTGGCAAAAGCAGGACCCCTGCCAGCAGCTTCTCCTGCCTTTCACCAAACTCCAGGAGGAAGCCCCCCCCCCCAGCTTCAGAGGCGTGAGAGGCACAGGACCACCACCATCAGGCTTTCCAGTGCAGGGCTGGCTCTCCCCTGGCCCAGGCCAGTTCAGACAAAGTCCAGAAGGTCATCTTGGGTCTCTCATCTCCAGTGCTGGCCTTCTCGCTCTTTTTTCAAAATGCAGAAGCAACTGGGAGCAGTTCCCCCTTGCAGCTTGGGGATGCTGAAGTTGTTGACTAGAGTCTTTGCAGCCAAGAGACAGGAAAGCAAAATAAAGCCTTTTGCATACTTTCATCCATATGGTCCTTTTGTCATTTAAACAACCGGCTCAATCAATTAAGGTGCATTTACAGTCCAAGACCAAACCCAAGAAAAAGAGCAATGACACACTCAGCCCCTCCAGGCCAGGTGTGTCTTTTTCTCTAGGACGAGGACCCTTGCAAGGCAGGGCTGCACAGTGATTAGAGAGGGGCCCCTCTGGCATGATTTGGGCGGAAAAGGGCAACTTGTCAGATCTGACTAACCATTTTCCACCATGGTGAACTGGGTGTCAGCGATGGGGGAGGCTGCCTCTTCCTGTGATTCCCAAGCAAGCAGCCTGGATGCCCCCAACTCAGGCAGCCTTGTGGCTCTGAGTCACAGTCCCCTTTTAAATCTGTCACTGTGGACTTAAGGGCCAGCTCTAGAGAAGCATTTTACATTTATCTCTCAGTTAATCTGCCTCGGTATTGCAAACTTGACTGACCATTGGCTTTCCAGGTTTCCCTTGGGGTTTTTCCAGCCATGGCCTGACCTGGGGCTCATCCCTTTGGCCTCGTTGGTTCCCCTTTTCTGCTGGGACCAAGGCTGGTCTAGTTCTTCTGTTTGCTTTCGCTCTGCCCTAGATCAACAGCACACCAGCCAGTGAGGACAAATGCTGGCAATGTACTCTGAGAACTTTATTGCCTATGCATATGCACCATCGTCTGGCCACACTGCCAGGGACGACTGAGGAGGGAAGGGCTCTCCTACAGGCTTTATGGCATGTGACGGGCCCCCGGCGTGTGCAGGGTATGCACACCCACAGTTGTTCTGCTGAAGCTGGGCCACACTCATCTGAGGATCTCGAGAGCCAAGCCAAGGAGATGGCTACCCTTCCCATTGGACAGGTCCGTCCCCGAGCAATCCAGGAAGCTGTGAGAACAGGACCAGGATAAGGCAGGCCCCAATCCAGGGCCAGGAGGGAGAGCAGAGACAGCTGGCAGCCGTGAGCTGCTCTCCATACAGATCTAGCAGTTGCAGGGCCACCCCGTTCGTCCAGCCAAACCCTTCCTGCAGAGAGACCAGAGAGGGATCGAACAAGTGGTCAGGAGCTATGCAATGCTTTGGTCAGGAGCTGCTTCCCCCCTCCCTCCTTTGGAGTGTCACCTGTCAAGACCTCTTACCTGCACTGCATACTCCCCACCACCACCTGGCTTCCCATCACCTTCGACATCATACTAGAAAGGAAAAGGGAGTGAGCAATGATGGCTGCTCCAGGCTAAGCTGCCCTGAGGACCACCGCATAGAGGTCCGTGGGAGAGGACCTCCACTGGAGGCTCCATGCTGGGGAGGGATGGAGGAACGAGGGAGAAGCCAGCTACGGCCTGGGGGGGGGGGGAGACAGGGAAGCTGTGTGGAAGAGGCAGATGCCCAGGAGGGCCACCTCACCTTCTCAAACATGCCTCCATACTTCTCGTAGACAGCCAGGTTCATCTGCAGCCAGCGCTGAGCCAGGCTGAAGGCCAGCTCTTGTGCCCGGGGAGAGGAGGACTTGGCCAGACCTGGCAGGGCAGGGCAATGCTGTCAGTTGAGACCTAGGGCAGGGAGACACTGCCCTGCAGGGTTTGGCTGGCAGGGAGGGTCGCCTGGATGAACAGGGCAGGAGAATGACTCCTGCAGAAGCTGGAAAGGCAGGATGCAGGGCGAACCCCGGACACAGTGAAACACCCCAGACTCTTTGGAAGGACTCCTCACCTAAGATCACCATGTGCTGGAGGGGGGCCCAAGCATTTGGAAGGTCCCATTGCTGCCCCGTCTGTGTCAGGGAAGTGGGCAGTCCGTTAGCGTAGGACAGGGCCGAACTCTCCTGCAGGCACCCACAAAGAAGAGGGCATTTCGAGCCAGTGATGGTGGGTAGGGGAAAGGCTGCCCTGAGATGCCCTATCCTGTCTGGCCCCGATTCCAGGGGTTGGCACAAGGTGCAACTAGGGAGCAACGTTCAGTCTCTAGAGTGGAGAAACCAGCATTTGGTGCTGCCAACCATTCTGCCTACTGGTGTGCTGGCTTCCCCCTCAAGAAGGGTCCGACATTGGGGCTTTTGCAGTCAGGGAAGAGCAGGCAGGCAAGGGGCTTTTCTCTGCCACCTGACTTTGTGATTCCCCCCCCCCCAGACTAGGAGTGCTCCCCCTGAAGTGAGCCAGGATCTGTCCAGGTGAATTGTGGGATGCCTGCCTCAGCAGCTCCCCACCAGCTGTCCAGGCAGCATCCATCTCTGGCCACCCACCAGCTGCCTCTTACCTCCAGGTAGTGGAGTGCCTTCTCCGTCCTGGGCAGATCCACGCCACACTCAGTCCACAGGGGGCTGAGGTTGGAGGGGTAGAAGGCCCGGTTGTGCCTCTGGTGGAGGAGGTGATAGTCCAGCCAGACACCTGCATCCTCATTCCACAGGACAGCAGTGACGGCAGCCACCCGCTGCCTCCGCGCAGCCCAGAACCGGCTTGCTTTCTCACCATCCCCTGGAGAGGGCAAGCAGCACCCTCCTTCAGAGCAGACCTGCCCTCCATGCCCAAGGCAGGCAGCTCACCAGGGCCCCAGAGCAAAGCCAGCCTCCCCCGGCCACACAGCCCTCCAGCAAGAGGCAACCCCCCCCAATGAGGGAGCTGGTGGCAGCTGCCTCCCTTTGCCCCATTTCTCACCAAGAACTTGGTAGAAAGTGGCTAACAGCTGCTCGACTTTGCAAAGAATGGCGTTTAAATCCACCGGCACAACTCCCCTCACTCTGGTGCCTTGCAGTGGGTCCTGCAGTGGTGGGGAGCCTGGCAAGAACCAGCGGGAGGAGAAATCCCAGCCCGACTCGGCCGCACTCTGCAGCTCTGCCCAAAGGCCCTGTTGGGCTTCTGCAGGGAAACAAGCGGTGAAATAGGAAGCAGCGGCCTCCGACATTGCCCACAAGAGCTGCAGGCAGGAGGCAGGTTGCTTGCCATTCCTCGGATCCTAGAAACGGAAGAGGCCCTGAGGTTCCCAGGGGCAACTCCCGGCCAGTCTAGGAATTCACATTAAAGCACCCCGGATGAGTGGGTGGGTGGATGGATAGATAGATGGCTAGATGCCCATGAAGCACAACATCGCTGCCAAACTACTCTTACTATGAAAAGGTTTCCTTAACGTTTGATGGGCAATTCCCTTCCTGTGATTATGTTTGGCCTTCAGAGATCACACAAAACAACCCCAGTCCTCTTATGTGTGACACCCTTTCAGCTAGTTAAAAAATTATGCCCTGTGCTTTGCTTCTAATGTCTGACCCGATTTCCTAAACCCTTCTTAAGATGTGATAGCCAGAAATGGTCAAATTGTTCAAGGGGAGTTTGACCGGGGCAGAATGAAATGGGATTATTGTTGTACATGCTGTGATTGAAAGTTATCTTGTGCTGATTCAGACAATAATTGCATGTGCTGCTTTCTGCTGTGTGCTCTGCTGCTCATACTTAGCTGGCAAGCCTCTGCCATTACATCAAGATGCTTTCCACAACGCCTTCTCCAAGCCATTCCCCACACCAGGAGCCTGATCGGGCAGTTACCTTCCTCTAAGCCCATTGCCAGCTCGACATCTTTCATGTAGGACTCTGGCCTGGTGGGGGGAAGGGGAGAAAGGTTGAAGGGGATCCAGGTGTTCTTGGATACCAAGAATGGCCAGTTAGTGGAAGAGGACCATATCTGCAGGGCCTCTCACCTGGGTTCCCCCACCTGGACATTGTAGCGATTCAGGGAGTATCGCTTGCCCCCTACAGAGATATTGACAGCCCGGTAGTCTTGCCAGAAGTGATACTCGGCCTCGAGCAGGTGGATGTTTTCCCTAAAGGAGGCAGAGGTGAGAAGGCCTTGAGAAGGGAGGGCAAAAATTCCTCATTAGCCACAGCGATGGACGGTGTGTGTGTGTGAAATGCCTTCGGCCAGTTCTGCAAGCTGAACTGCAGCCCAAGAGTCCTGGTCACCAGTTGGTTCAAAGATACTTGCCGTAGAAACTCAGTGTCGTTTGTGTAGCTCAGGTAGCTCTCCATCATTAGGGTGAGAAGTGGTGGCTGACTTCGACGCTCGTAATACACCCGGCCGCCATTTGGGATGTGCCCAAATCTGCTCAGGAAGCACATGGCTCAGAAGAGGATTGGCAGCAGAGCCAGATCCCGCCAGCTCCCCCCAAGGCTAGCAGAGTAGCTGCCCATGCCCACCCGGCAGGTTTCCCCTCTGCTCCTTGGGAGTTGAGGCAGAAGGAGAAGCAACACCTCTTCCCAACCCTGCCTTTCCTGGCAACGCTCACTTGCTGACTAGGTAGAGGAAGTTCTGGATGAGGCCCTTGGCTGTAGCTGTCATGTTGGAGAGGAGGAGGCCTCCCAGGATCCAGAAGGAATCCCTGTGGCAGGAAAGAAAGTGGCAGCCATGTGTGGATGCGGGAAGGGAGCTGAGGGAAAGGGGCCTCTGCTGGCCAAGCCTGTGGGTTGGGGCACAGGTCCCCCACCAGCCCTCTGCATGTCTCACCAGTAGTAATATTCACGGAACCGGCCCCCAGGCACGATCAATGGGTTTGGCACATAGATCAGAGAGTAACACCAAGGAGACATTTGAACATCGGGGTTCACCTGAAGGGAAATGGAGCAGCTTTTGCTGAGGGCACGGCAGCCTCCCTCTGCATCCCCCAATGGCTGAATCTTGGCACTTACCCGCCTGCCCAGTTGCTTCCACTTGGCGTTCAGGACCTGGGCCCAGGACCGCAACTTCTCATCTGAAATCCTCTTGAGGAGGGGGATGCTACAACGGGCCCAGGAGGTTCAGAAGGCAGCCATTCGAGATGTGATGTCAATCCCCAGTGAGGATTCAGGGAGAAAAATGTCATGCCCCCAAGGCCTCGGAAGAAAAAGGCTGCCATTCCCACCCTGAGCAAGAGAGAAAGGGCAAGGCACCTTGGGAGGGAAGACCCCGACCTCAGAGAGCAGGAGATTCCCAGGCAATTCGGGGGCAGGCCAGGAGCACAGCGGGGGGGGGGGGAGGACTGGTCTGAAAGGGGGCATCTGGTGGCTTTCCCAGAGACAGGAGATTGGCCATTCAGAAATAGAGGACTGACTATTGGCTGGCTGCCGGGGTCCTCTGACCAAAAAGTTGGGAGGGGCCATCTTCAAGGCCAGGAAGTGGCAATAGTGGCCTCAGGTAATAGGTGGGCTTGTAGGATCTCAAAGACCAACAGGCCAAATCAGAATAGGGCCAGGAGCCAATGCCCATCTTGAAGGGTGGTCAGTGCGCTCTAGAAATGTAATCCTAGTTGAGAACTCATACACTGCAAGGGGCAGTATGGTGCCATCTCCGAGAGCAGGAAACATATCACCACACCCCTTCCAGGTGTAACTGTACCTGTCTGTCCAGTCTGGAGGCATCCAGCTTTCCAGGTCCTGCCCTGGAGGAAAGAAGTGAGCCTCCACAAACTCTGCCAGCTGCAGTTTGGATAAGGCCCCACCGGGTGTGGCGTTCACTAATTCCTCAAACTGCTTGAGAACCACATCTGGAAGAATGGAACAAAGATCTAGCAGATCTAGTCGAGGTTCACTCTAGAGTGGAGGGGTGAGGAGGGGCTAGGCTTGCATTAGCACACTTCAGGCCCAGGAAGCCTGTGCTCTGCAGCTGAAGCACCTGGCTGGCAAGCTCAGGTTGAGCACAGCACCAGCAGGGCCAGCAGCCTTTCCTCTGCATTGCTACAACCAGTTTCTACATTCAGGTCCGTCTCTCCAAGTGGTTGGGCTGTTATGAAAGCAGGGTGACTCTGGCACTAGGAAGAGGACTGTGCTGTAGGGGTGGACATTCACCTGGACTGGACTTCAGTGGCATGTCAACAAAGTCTTTGTCGTCTTGAAAGAGCCTGGCCAGCTGGACTTGCCGCAGCATCTCTCCAGTGCAGTAGATGTGGCTGGAAAGGAAGAGCAGAACTGCTCTGCAGAGGAGCAATGCCCTTGGGGGAAACAATACCATGGCACCACCAGCAGCCAAGACTTTGCAAGGTAGGGGGCAGCTGCTCCTTGATGCCCACAGCCAGGGCTCCCCAGGGACAAGGCCCCAAACACCAAGCATCTTCTGGGCAGCGAATTCCATTCCTTCCCCTACATCTGGACCAGGAACACTGCAGAGGGCAAGGCTGCCAAGGTGCCTCTCCCTACAGGGTATGGAAGAGCCGCTCTGTGGGAACCCTGGCCTCGGAGTCTGCTGCCATGCTGACAGGGCACTCCCTTGAGCACGCACGCCCTTGCCATCTCTTGAGAATAGCTCCTCCTTCTGGTCCTGCAGAAGAACCAGCTACGGTACAGGGTACCGATCCGGGTGGATCATTAATCAGCAAAAGCAGCTCCGTCCAGAAAACATACAAGAATTCTGGAGCCTCAACAGAATGCTGAAGCAGCAGCTTCTTCATTAGCAACTGGGGACAAACTTCGTTCCCCTCAAACACTTCCGGTCACCTTCTAAGGCAACCATCTTTTTTCTCCTCCTTCCCACTCCTTTATCCTCCAGGATGATTGGTGGCAGAAACTCCCTGGGCGCACTTTGTGGCTTGGTAAGATTGACACCAGGGTTGTCAGGCCTTGCCTTGTCAAGGAAATTTACAGGCAATGCTGCCTCAGATAGCCCCAGCTGTACCCAAGGTGCCCCACCAGCTTGCTCACTCACCTGTCACATGGAGGTGGAAGACTGCCTGCCCTCACCTGCCACCACCACAGAGCTGCGCACATGATCAGGAACCCCTGCCCCACTGGACCTGGCATTTCAGCTGGGAGTTTGGGTGCCAAGCAGCACCACCATTCCAGGCAATGCCCACAAAGCAAGCCTGCAGTTTCACACCCAGCTCTTCATCTGCTTTTTGGGCAGGGCTGCTCCAGGGCTGGTATGCAGAGGGCGGGGCCTGGGAATTTCCCAGGCCCAACCACGGCCGCCCCCACAGCTATGCCTGCCACCGCTTAGCTGCCTGGAAAGAAAGAAGGGAAATGTTTCCAGCCCTTCTTTGCAGAGCGATGTTCCTCTCCTGGGCCCCTTCTTTTTTTGCCCCCCAAGAGCAGCTTCAGAGCTTGATGGCGCAAGTCAGCCTTGCTCTGCTCTGCTCGTTCTTCTCGACATGCTCTCAGTGCCCGTGATGCAAGCCAGAGTGACGTGCTGTACAAATGAAGAGTCTGAAGCAAGTTCAGGTCCCAGTGAGCTTTTATTGAGCCAATTCTCTTAAAAATAAGTCAGAATTTTATAATTCAGCACTTTTGACACTAAGTTCACAGCGTTCCTTTATATACTTGTGTACATACGCTGTGCCAAAATCTGAGCTCTGCTGGATATTTGCCAGTTCCCAGTTCCAAACGAAAAATAATCCTCCCCTCCCAACCCACCCCTTGTTGACAAATTCTAGCCCTCACCGTTCGTACTGGACATGGTCTGAACTGAACCAAGGATCAATGAAATACAACATTGCTAGAATTGAACAAAAAAGTATGTTCCCCAAATTTTCCAGTTTCAAGAAAGGGAAAATTGACTTATTTTCTTCCAGACGTTGCCACCCCCACATCTTGGTTAAAATACAGCAAGGCTGTATCTTTGTGTTATCCTCCCTCCCCCATCCCCCCCCCTTGCACAGGACTCCAGAATTTTGCCTAAGGAGTGGAGTTGCAGCAGAGAGAGATTCCCTCTGGCTGCTCCAATGTTCCCTCCCTAGAGAATACCACGAGTTTCCATTGCAAAGGTGCTGTGACCCCACTTGGATTGACTTTTCCATATCCTGCCAGGGAACAAATGATTGTGCCCCAGAAGTAGCGTCCAGAGGTATGCTTTGCACCAACAGCTTAGGTCAGACTACTGGTGGAAACAACTCATACCCAGACAAAGATCCTGGACACAACGATGCCTCTCTTTAATTGGCAAGATTCAGCCAGTCCTGTGCAAGCAAGCCCACCCTTAAAATAAAGAGTAGAATGAGATGCCCAAATCAAACTCATCTGCTTTTGTGTCTAGTTTCTATGATCTCATCCAGCTCTAACAACAGACACAAAAGCAGAGGGTATAGGAAAAGATGCTCCCATCTCATTCTGTAATAATTAAAAAAAGCAAAAATCAACCCACCCACCCACCACCCAAGGTCATCTCTACTAAGTGCAGGGGGTCCTGGGAAGACCCCACTGATGTTATCGCCAAAGCCTTGTTTTGTCCCAGCACTGAGTCACCTGAGGGGCGAAGGCAATAAAAGGGCCCCAGAATTTGTTCTCTCAAAATTTCCCCAGAAGCGGCTGAACCAATTGAAAAACTGTTGGCAACTGCTTTATGCATAAGACATCCAATTCTCAGCCTTCGTTTTCAGATGAAGGGGTTAAAAAAAAAAAAAAAAAAAAGACAGACAGACCAGGGTGTCCCTGGTCAATATCTGGAGCATCTTTCCTTTCCAAGTCTCTCTTCACCATCGAGACAAGGAGCCATTGTCAGGTGGCTTTCTGACCCAAACAAAGCTACCCAAAAATGGTGACCAGAGGTCGAGGCCGCTCCTCTGCTAGGCGGCCACAGGTGAAGTAATACTTTCTCTCTAAAAAAGGCTGTGCTTCAAGAGTGACAAGAGGAGCGTGGCTGGCACTGGGCAGAGTGGCCACCTCAACTCACCGCACCAAATCAGGTGTTGTACGTGTTCTCACAAGTTTCAAGATTGCTGCACACATTTTGCCTCTGCTCTCTCCTCCTTTGGGAATGCCCTTGGCTGCTGCAGAAGAGCGAAGTTTCGCTTTGGGTCACTAGTGCCCGCTCCCCAAGCTGTCCCACCCAAGTACTCGCTCGTCTTATGCAGCCTCATTTGAATTCCCAGCAGAAGAGCTTTTCGTTAATACAACTTTTGCTACGGTTACTTAGACAAAACATGTTCCACTTCCAAAGAGTTGTCAGGAGGCACCTGGCTCTAGGCACAGTTCTCTGAGGTCAGGGCTGGAAAAAGTTGGTATTTTCTATCAGAACTGTTTAGCTTGTCAGGGCAGGAAGGGGTGGGGGGTGGGGTGGGCTCCGATTGTCTTGTCTCCGAGCCAAGAGAGCCCATGCTTGCCCTGGTGCCTCCTGGCACTCTGCTGCTGGCAGGCCGACAGGGAATTTGTTAGAAGTTTACAGGTTGAGTAGTCTCACTCTTTCTGCCTGCACATCAGGCCAAACATCAAGCACATTGGGAGGGGCACACTTTAAAGCAACACTACTGGACTGGAAGCACATCCCCCCCCCCGAGGGGGGAGAGCAGAGGGCTTGTCTTTCCTGCTCCAGAATCTCTCATCGGACAGGCTTCAAACTGAATCGCCAGAAGCTGGCAGTAAGTTCTAATGCCAGAAGCTGCCAGGGCTGACTAGGACTTTAGCTCATTGGAGTCGCTTTTGGTTCTACCTTGCTTTGAGACAAAGAAGGTGGTTGGGCCTCCCCCCCCCCAGTAAGACAAATCCAGCTTCCCTGGAGGGTAGTTTTTCCCCCTTGG
This sequence comes from Azemiops feae, assembly GCA_023970755.1. Lineage (NCBI taxonomy): Eukaryota > Metazoa > Chordata > Lepidosauria > Squamata > Viperidae > Azemiops > Azemiops feae. Next base: position 55,259 of record JALGBA010001204.1, read on the forward strand.
AGAGGGGAAGAGGACCTTGCCCGACATCTAGGTCTCTTCCAAATATTGCAACCCCTAAAGCAAGCCAGACCTACCTAGAGGCCTGAAGTCACAGTGCTTGGTATCGAGTAGCGTTGCAGAAAACTGAGCCCCTCTCACCTTTAGCTGCTGTCAAGATCTATCTATAATCCCTTTAACGCCAGCAAGCCTCATCCAAATAAAGAAAAAAAGGAAGTTATATGAACCCTTAACAGAAAAACACATATTTACAGAGTTTATACAAGTATACACATCCAATTTTCTGCAGAACACATAAGAGAGGAAAAACCATCATGGCTTGGAGACAAGTCTGCCCAGCAAGTGCTGTGCCCCCAAGGGAGACTCGCGGAAGCCAGTCTGTAGTGTTCTGCGAGAGCCCCTGGGCGTTTTGGGGGGCTCCTGCTGCAGATTGGTTGGCAAGTGGCTCTTTCCTCTCAGAGTGTGGAAGTTTCCCTCAATCAACCCAGACGATCCAGGTTATTTTGCTTAAATACACATATTTACAGAGTGGGTGAACAACAACTGCATCTCAATTCCTCCATTAAAAGAAAGTTAACCAAACAAAACTACTGACAAGGCCCACCTTCCAGCACCTGGAAGGGGAAGGAAACAGAGGGGGGGGGGGGGGAGAAGAGACTTTGACCTGAACCAAAACGACTCCTTGGGCTGTATCCAAAAGGGATTTTCTGAATGGTCTCATAGCATAAGGCACTTTGCACAAATAAGTAACAAGCTCTTTAGCTCAAAAGACAGATGAGGAGCCAGGGAGAAGTTGAAATGTACTCAGTCGGGCAGCTGTGGATGAATTTGAAATTGCAGTCAAGGTGGAGTTTGGGAATCTTCTCATTTCAGAGTTCTTCTACTCCATCACAAAGAAAGAAATTAAAACCAGCAGTTAGTGCAACTAATGCTCAGTCAGCACACAGTGCAAACAAGTGGGGAAAACAAAAGGTATTTTCTTCCTATCTTCTGCATTTGTCTTCACAGCCAATTTTTTTTTAAAGGAGGGGAAAGCTCTGTAATTTTAATTGTTCCAAAACAAAAAGATGAAAAACCCTCAAAGAGAAGGGGCCTCCCCCAAGAAATGATGTTTCACATGTCCAGATCAAAGGGTTTTTAGCTTTTGTTTAAGCAAAGCCTAGAAAAAGAAAAGAACAAGAAGACCTTTAGTACCAAGGAAGCAGCATCCATAAGCTACTTGCCTGACTGCTGTGGCCCAGCCCATTCTGTGTCCTGCCCGTCAATGCCTCGGAGATGCAGGCTATGGAGGGCCCTGGGTTCCAAAGCCACACGCCAAGAAACGTGGGCACAATCTGGTCAAAAGCTAGACAGTGATGGTGCCTCTTTTCCTCTGGATGTGCACTTTAATAATTTCCTTTCTTCTATGGCATTAGAGCCCCACTAAGGCTCCTGGGACAGGCTACACCAGTGGAATAGGGCCCAATTCAGGTTACCCACCCGCCGGGTATCCCTCAGATACCTACGCAGCAATTACGGTTTATCGTCTTCTACAGGCTCGCTGTGGTATTCTGCCACATACAGACTCTTGTCAATGTTACTCGGGATGGGCTTAATTTCTGTCCCCAGCTGCTCTTCAATACTCTTCAGGTTGAAACGATCGTCATAGGTGATCAAGTTGATGGCTAGGCCTAGATGGCCAAATCGACCTTCAAACAGAAAAAAGCGAAGATTTTCACTCTGGCAGCTTGCTTCACAAGGACTACATGTGGCTGACTGGGGGCAACCAGCTCTTTCCTCCTCGGCATATATGGTGGAACAATGTTTTCCAGTTTCAGATCATCATTTGCTGATACAAAAGTGTATGTGTGTACTGCTTTTTGTGTTTACTCCAGCAGCAGCTTTAAAAACTGAAGAAGCAATCAATGCTAGCTACTAGCTGCCAAGAATCTCTATTTCCTATCATGATACATCCATTTACATAAAAGATAATTCAGATAGTTCTCGACTTACAACTATTCATCTAGTGATCATTCGAAGTTACAATGGCACTAAGTGACTTATGACCATTTTTCACACTTATGACCATTACAGCATCCGCATGGGCAAGTGATCAAAATTCAGATGCTTGGCAACTGACTCATATTTATGACGGATGCAGTGTCCAGGGGTCATATGATCACCTTTTGCATCCTTCTGACAAGCAAAGCCAATGGGGAAGCCAGATTCACTTAACAACCGTGTTACTAACTTAACAACTGCAGTGATTCACTTAACTATTTCAAGAAATGCTTCACTTAGCAACAGATATTTTGGGCTGAACTGTAGTCATAAGTCAACAACTACTTGTACTCTATGACTGTAATTTTTCATTGAACAATGCCCTCACCTGATCTGCCAATACGATGGAGATATGTCTCTGCCAGCTTTGGAAAATCAAAATTGATCACAACATTCACAGCTTGGATATCAATACCTCGGGTAAAGAGATCTGAAAAACAAACCTTGCACCTCAGAAAAATCCAGTAGTATAAAAAAGAAGGGCTCAGGACGACAGAATCGCTTACTATATAAGTAACACAAGACTCATCCAACTTTTTGACTGTTCTGTAGCCTCAAGCACAAAGAAATGTTAGAGTGAAAATTTTTCAGGACTGGATCCTGCAGGTTTCTTTTTTTAATGGCAAAAGGCACCCTATTTCCCACTTCCTAGTCTCTACCTTTTGAGCTACACTGCCTCAATTTGGAAAACAAAAGAAACATAAACGATCCCTTTAACAATACTGCTGGTTTAAAATATATATTAAAGCAAGCCAACATAAAACATCACACTAAAATGGTTGCAATAATAAAAAACAACCCCAAAATGACAAGTTTTTTTTACATTCATGGTCTTAATGTTGAAAGTCTCAATTTGGTCTTGTTTGCTTTTCTGACTATAAGGAGGATACCATCCTATTTCAGGATCAGAGCCAAGATTTGGAAACACTGATTTCTAGCCCTGTCTCATATCGCCAACATGATGTGCAGGATGTGCAAAGTGACAGGTAGCTTCTGGCTGAGCAGAGAGATCTGAGTATGGAGCCATGGAGGACTTTACTGGTCAAACCAGCATTTTGGACTGAGATAATCCTGCCTGAGGCACAAAAGCCAGCTGACTGACTTGTGCCAATCTGGTAGATGACCAGGCTGAGCCCGAGGGTGGGATGGGTCAACTGCGTCATCATTCTTCAGTCTCTTCCCGTCCACCAGAGACCCAAGTCCAGCCCACCTTGAATTCCATTGACTCTTTATCTACCGCCAATTTGCTTGGACCTTTAGTAGTTCCGATTCTTGTAGAGAGCCTTAGCATATTCATATTCTTTTGAACTGCCTGGACTTCCTGATTTTCCTGTGCTTGACAAATCCCTTTCTCTCAGCCTAAACCACCTCACACGACTGTGGTTGTGGAGAAGAGAGGAGTAGGAAGGAGTATTATGCATGTTTGCTGCCTTGAGGGTTTTTTTTAGAAAAAATAATAAAAGCGGGATATAAATAAATAAATTTCTACTCTTCTGGTTACCAATGTGGAACCTCCAGTGCTGTTATACACTAATACCAGCTCTCATTGAAAAAAAATGAGCTGTACCAATTGCAGCTTCCAGCTCATCTTTAAAAGCAACATTGCATCTCGTCTATTTAAAAAATAACAATACCTGGGACTGCCCTCCTAATTTTACAATATCCAGTTGCTAAAAGTACCTTAACAAATTCCAAAAATGCAGCACTGAAACTGCCTAGTTAGTAAAAAGCCTTTCTGGACAACATGCAAGCTATGGAAAAGGACAGGATACTCACCAGTGCAAACAAGGTTGCGGCATAAGCCATTCCGGAAATCATGGAACACTCGATTGCGGTGCTCCTAGAAAAGAATTGGGAAAGTTTCACCAATTTACTCTTGACCAAAGCCCAGATTTTGTCCTTCAGTATTCTGATACACCTCTAATGTAAGAGAATGTTCTACCTGATTAAGAATACTGGGCCTCTGACAGAACATGCAATTCACAAGACTAGTTGCTCTTTTGACATTCGCCCTGGGACCTCTGTTCAGGCTGAGTATATGAAGCATCTGGAAACAGATCCAGTACTACTCTTCCCCCCTACAACTAGCCCCTAAAATTCAACTGATATTAATTGCTCCAAATAGCATACTGACCTGTCTCATCTTTGCGTGAATGTAGAAGCAGGAGTATCCCAGCTGGGAGATTTTCTTAGCTAACAATTCAACCCGTTGGGAGGAGTTACAGAAGATGATGGACTGATTTATTTGGAGCTAAATGCAAAGACAGTAAAGTGTTATATTGTATTCTGCTTCTAAATTGCAAAGGAACTTAAAAATAAGCAGATAATGCATTAGACCAGGGGTGTCAAACTGGCAGGCCATGCCCACCCCGGCTCTGCAAAGGAAAAAAATGTTGCGATACGTCACGTGACATGATCGAGTTTGACACCTGTGCATTAGACTATAAAGCTTGGGGCGAGGTACACAAAAACAAGGCAATATCTAAAGGACTGAAGAAGCAAAAATAGAAGTTGTACAAGTCATTAAATAAAACTCTTTATTCCAAGCAATATTTTACAGGATTTCTTTCACTTGGTCACTTTGGTTATTGTTTAAACCCAATGTAGCTTAAATCTTAGTTCTTACCCTGGAAAACAGCGTGTTGAGGCAATGCACTTTCTGGCGCTCTGTTACATAAGCGTAGTATTGGGTCACCCCCTTCAGAGTCAGCTCCTCCATCAAGTTAATCTCATAGGGTTTCTGCAAGTGGGAATTCTGAAAGAGAAGCATTCTGGCATGTACAGGTAGTCCTTGTCTTATGACCACAATTGAGCCCAATATTTCTTTTGCTAAGGGAAAGCTTTGCCCCATTTTATGACCTTTCTTGCCACAGCTGTTCAAGTGAATCACTGCAGTTGTTAAGCTAGTAACATGGTTGTTAAGTGAATCTGGCTTCCCCATTGACTTGGCTTGTCAAAAGTTCACAAAAGGGGATCACATGTCCCCAGGACACTGCAACCGTCGTAAATATAAATCAGCTGCCAAGCATATGAATTTTGATCATGTGACCACAGGGACGCTGCAATGGCCGTGTGAAAAATGTCACTTTTTTCAGCGCTATTGTAACTTCCAATGGTCACTGAATAAACTGTTTTAAAGTTGAGGACTGCCTGTGGCTTGCAGTGTGACAAGAACAACCGTACTTCGCCCTTTGCTCAGTTATGTGAAGTTGGGCTCATTCAACTCACCATAAATTTCTGCACACTTAGAGGGAAAGTGGCCGAGTACAACAAAATCTGCCTGTTTTTAGGTAGAGTGAGTATAATGTCCTCCATTATTTGCACAAAGTCTTGAGACAGTAACTTGTCTGCCTGCAAAATAAATTAATACATAATTAAAAAAGGGGCCAGTTCGAAGTTAAAGCCATTGGGGAACTTGTTCCATGTTTAACCAGCCCTCCCAGCAGGCGCTGGCCAGAGTTAAAATAATGTTAAAATAATGTTTCTTAGCCAGCCACAGGCGGCCTCCTTTTCCAGCTGCACTAAGGGAATGAGCCCTGGTTTCAAGCTGCCATTGACCAAAATCCACAAAAAGCACCCAGGATAGCTAATTTGGTAGTGGAAGGCTCAGACTGTAACTCATGAAGTTCAGTCAGTTAAACGTTACCTCATCTAGGACAATCATCTGGATATGGTCCACCTTTGCTACCCCCTTTTTGATGAGATCCAGAATCCTTCCTGGGGTTGCTATCACTACATGCACTGCAAGAAAGAAGAGGAGGTTATCAGGCACTCTGATAAAAACTGGCAGAAAAGAACTCTTGCCACAGGAGGTCCTACCTGTATCATCAAGCCTCATTATATCATCCCGCAGATTGGTTCCTCCTGTGGTTGCCATCACTTTGGCTCCTCCCATGTGTTTGCTGACCTGGATGCAGATCTGACTGACTTGCAGTGCAAGTTCTCTTGTGGGAACAATCACCATTGCTGTCAAACAAGAAATAATTTGAGGCACTCTTATTCCATGATCCCAAAGGATTTTAATGTTAATATATGTCCAGTGAGCGCTAAACTTTAAGATGTTCAGAAATCCAAACGTCCTTTCTAGCTTACAAAGACCTTTAAGGGAGACCAAATAGGCAAGTGGCCTTGATCTGACAGAGTCCAGTTTGCTCTAAAGCTAATGGAAGGTGAACCATTCTAATGTTTTATCAGCTTTTCCAAGGTTCATAGTAACGCAGAAGTAGTACCTTCCAAGTCACATTTCTCCCAATTCACTATACAGTGCAGCGTGTGGAGTGTTAAGTCTAGTGCTCTAAAACTAAGAAAATTGCAGTGAGGCCCTCCCAACTGAAAGAGCAATGCTGGTGCCCCAAGTCTTCAGTGGATCCAGTGGAGCAAACTATGTAGGGCAAAGTAAGGGTGCTCTCAAGGGACTAAAGAGGAGGGAATGCTGAATGGGGCCCAGCAGTCTCTGGGTCTTCTACCTACATAAAACAAAGACACTACTGTTAGCAGCAGCAGCAGTTTCACTGTGAAATTCTTCAAGCCCTTCCAGTTAAAATGTAATAGTGACCCAAAAACATCTGTACTTGTCTCCAGGCCTTTGATCATTTTAGTTGCTCTTCTCTGAACTTTTTCCAAAGTCTCAACATATTTTTTGTAGTATGGTGACCAAAATTGGTTGCAGTATTCCAGGTGTGGTCTCACAAGAATTTTATAAAGCGATACCAATAGTTCATGTGATCTTGATTCTATGCCTCTGTTTATACAGCCCAGGATTGTATTAGCTCTTTTGGCTGCTGCTGCACACTGCTGGCTCAGCAGCAGCCAAAAATGAAGATGAAGATCTATTGCCACCTGAGTCCATGTGGCTTGGCATCTTCCACTGACCTTGTATGTGGTCCTTCTTTAAGTCAAGCCTTTCAAGTAAGGGAATGAGGTAGGCGCCGCTCTTGCCGGTCCCGTTCTTAGCTCTGGCTAAGATGTCCCTTCCAGACAAAGCAATAGGAATACTCTCCTCCTGAAAAGGAGCATGAGAAAAGGGAAGAGAAGGTAAAGATTTTGAATAAGGTAGAAGCAAAAAATACAAAATAGCTGTTAGAAGATAAAAATGTGAAGAGTAAAAACAAAATGAGAAAAGGGCCACACTTTAGATGAAAAGGCAGGAAGGTTAATTGCTTGCAGCTATGTTCTCATTCCGAGCTGAAAGAGAGGAAGACCAAGTGCCAGTACATAGTCAAATCATCATAGCCTACAAAACCGAATTACACATGGCAGCCACCTGGCAAGGAATTGACCCCGACACACAATCATCAGCTTCCTCCAAAGTCAACAAGGCTCTGGGCCTCAACTATGCAGGCATACAAATGTTGAAAAACAGGAAGAAAATATGGACTTCTGACGTCTTCTAGATGGTCTGTAGCCTGCATGACACAAACTTCTATGTGTAGTTTTTTTTTCCATCTGTCTCTCTAGACTGAAAAGGTTGGGTTTGGAGACAGGAATATTTCTGCTCTAGTAACAATAACATTAATTACTGATTCAAAAAATCACTAACTACCAGTAGCATAAAGAAGCCTAGTGGAAACATGAATTGTTTTGTTCTAATTCCATCTACCACTAGAACAGGGGTGTCAAACTGCGGGTCCACGGGCCGGATGCATCATAGCGAAACCACACCCACCCCATTGCCAGCAATGGAAAAGAAGTTGTGATACATCACGACGCGAGTTTGACACCCCTGCACTAGAAGAAACAAAAGCTAGACCCAATGAAGGCGTGAGAAATCCCAGCCCTTTATTCCAGGGACCCTATGCTCTCCATCTCACACGAAAAGGCCCTTTCCATATGCACAAGACTGAGTTCTTCAACTGGGATGGCTTTCGCTGAGAGGAAGGCATCAAATGATGGTTTCTATCATCTCATGCACAGAGAAAAGTGTTCTTTTCCTGGAAAAAAAGGATCTGAATGGCAAGAGACTACGGAGAGCGGTGGCGTGAGAGAAAAGGTGAAGGAAGATATCCTAACCCTCCTTTCCCTACTACAGGTTCATCAGCCTTCTAGGTGTGCAGAATGGATACAGTTTAAAGAAGACAATACAGGCAAGAGTTTCAGCAGAAGCTGATAGCACTCGACACAGCATCCTGTGGCATGGAAATCCAAAGCCTAATATTTCCCCCATAATTTATACAAGGTAAATTTCCATTCATTAATAATAATCTTATAATTTACTAAACTTGCTCAACTTACACTATAGGCGACTAACCTGAATAGGAGATGGCTTTTCCCAGCCCATTTCAAAAATTCCCATCAGCAACTCCCGCTTCAGACAATAATCTTCAAACTCATTTCCTTTTGTTGACGTCACATCCTGGAGAAGCAAAGCAGAATCATTAACTCATGCGATGTCGATCTCAATGCAAAGGGCATTCTGAGGCTAAGCCCAGCAGGAGGGTGGGTGCTCTGATGTGCCTTAACTCTCCCCCAGGGGCTGAAGAAATTCTAGAAAACAAAGTTAGTGGGAAGCAGAGAAACTGGGCTGGGCAAGGCTGTAGTGTTAAGATCTAAAAGATATGTGTACTTGATAAAACGTATTTGTAGGTGTGTGGGTGTTAATGATGGTAGGGGGTGGGGTAGCATTTAAATTCAAAGTAAGCTGCAGTCTATGCCCACTGCTGCTGCATTTTATTCAGAATTGTGATGCTTGGGGCGGGGGGGGGGGGGTATATATGCTTTTCTTTTAGTTTCACCAGTTAAAGATGGTTGTTTGTAACTAGCTGCATCATGTACAGCAGGCAGCCATTGCTTGCAAGAGACATTTTGAGATGGTGTAATTTCAGAGCTAGCAAGTAGATAGCAATCCGCACAGTAGGCAACCGATCTCAGTGTGGATTCTGTATGACAAATGTGATTTAATCAGTTTGAAATCTTACACTTCAATGAAAAGGAATATCCTTTCCCATGTTTAAAATTTTAGAAAGCCCTTACCGACGTTTTGATTCGCAGGTCTTTTGGAGGGAGCTTTAAAGTCTTCTTCCAGTCATCGCCAGGTCTAAGTGAGAAAACTGTATTAGCTATTGGATCTGATTTTGTCTAGCCAGATCTCTATATCACACGATACCATCATCCTCAGGGTTGAAAAATACAAAACTAACAGCCCTTTTAATCCACCTAGAATCTGACATACTAACTCTTCATGACATAGGAAGCCAAGGCTATTTTAAGTCAGTCTCATCATTTTAAGTCAGTGTAATCAAGCGTTAACACAGCATTAAGCAAGCACTGGAGAATGTGGAGAGGATCTGAACATGTCATATACTATTGAATAACCTTCAAGTTCAGTCACAGTTATGTATCTTTTTCTCCATATCTCAAAACAGCACCCTTCCTTTTAGTAAGATACACACAACTGGTAACATATGGCTGGACAAAAATCAACAGCTCCCACTGTTCAAAGTGTATTTGTACCAGTGCTCTCCAGGACCTTAGCCATTACACCATGGTGTGTTAAAAGCCTAGAAGAAACTTTCAACTCCTCACTGCACAATCATTGTTTTCAAATGTGAAAAATGCAACAGACCATAATTGAAGCTACTTTCCCAACATTGAGCAAGCTATGGGCACTCCAGAATGGTGAGCTATGCATCAGGGCTGAAGACCTGTGGTCTTGAATACAAGCACTATTGACATGCCAGGATGCATACAAGGACACCCTGGTGGTGCTCCAACATCTCTGCAATCTAGTTCAGCTGTGGCAGAAGGCCCTGTCCTTCCATGTCTGCCACTACCCCCAGAGCAGTTACTCTAAGCTGGAAGACGGTTGGTTGTTTTCCCTGGGAAGTCCCAGGCTCCCTATTTGGCTCTATGTGAAACAACAGATCATCCCACTGTACTCTTCCTTTCGTAATTCTATCAAACCAGGCAGGTTGGAGTATTTGGTTTAAATGGGCAGGGACCACAGGATCAAGATAAATTACTGCAAAGAAATGTTCTGTTAAAAAGAATCAATACCGTTTCTTCCAGAAAAGATACACCAGAGATACTCGCACCAATATGATCCAAACATTACCTGTTTTAGGCTGGGTAACTCTTTGGAAATCTTCTGAAGCAATTACATGATTCACCCATTTCCATTGATACAACAATGGTACTTAATAAACTTGCTACTAGTAAGGAAACCTCCCAAATATACAGGATTGTCTATGTTGATTGTCTACTTTAATTGATCCCTAATGCAGCAAGCAAACTGACCCGATTTTAGCCAAGGAAACTCAATATCAGTTTTGATAAACATAAAACAGTTCTAGTGATAGCCCAAAGGCTTAGTGTGTTGAGTTGAATTTAAGGTGCTGGTTCTTTCCTTTAATGCTTTCTAAAGCACGTGTCCCAAATCACTGGAGCCTTTTTCCCAGTATGCTGCCCAAAGTTCTTTTGATAGTAAGATTGGTGGCATATAAATTTAATAAGCAAATGTGCTTCTCCATTCACTCGGGCGCAGTTGAAAAATCTATAGTGGGCTTCCAGTTAACAGAGGTATCAAGGACCTCTATTGCAGTGTGGGGAGGGGGGTGTCTGCAGTTGTGGAGGTTCCCATTCATAGAAATCCAGCAGAGCTAGGAAGTCTCCAGGTTGCTCAGCATGCAGCCTTTCTTTAGGGTCTCGTAACAGCTGGATATTGTTACCCTTTGCTTCATCCCATGCTAAATTAAACTCTGCAGGATATTGTTACCCTTTGCTTCATCCCATGCTAAATTAAACTCTGTGCAGGTTACAGGAAAGCTGTATTTAAAAAAAAAATTAGTCACCCTATGCAACTGACAAGCATTATGTAGTAACAATAGGAAGCAAAGGATGAATAACTAAAATATGACAAATGCAATTCAGAAATAACACCAAATATTGCTGTAGTTGATAAAACAGGTACCCAGAAGCCAAAACTCGGAGGACATTCTGGGTGTCTCAAGATGGCTGCTGATGCTCTAGACAAGAACTCACTTGATAGTGGAGGCCATGCTCTGTGCTTGCTGCTGAGTGCCGTTGTTGATTGTGTTGGGATGTTTCAGCTGGTTTATCTGTTGCTGAGCCTGTGTCCCCCCGCTTCCTGGACCACCACCAGGTTTTACTGGGCCCCTCAGCTGTCCATTTTGACTGGAGAGACCCATTATAACAGGGTTCTCTGTTCTGGCCGTACTCATGTTTGCCTTTTAAATGTCTTTCAACTTCCAAACAGTTGTGAGTACGGAAACTGTAATAGTTTATTAGACTCTCCAAGATGAAGAGATAAATTAGGTCCTGCTCAATATATGAGTCTCTTATTGCAACACAGGCAAGCACCTGTAAAGTCACTCAAGATAAACCAGTCACTTGCGCTGATGCACTGAGGATCAACTTTTTAAAAAGTCTTCTAACACGCTTGAGTTCGGTCCAATCTACTCACTTCAATCTGAAAATAAGACAGAGAAGGCCGTTAGTACTTGCAGTTGCTTCCTGCATTCTCTTCCAAGTAAGTTTGGGGGATGCAAGTAACCTCAAAGGCCGGCAACCCCAGTCCCCGCTCCCCTCCGAAGAGCTGCCTTCCGGGAGCGGCAGGCTCCTCCTGGGGGCGGCGAATGGATGGGCTGGGGGCACAAGACGCCCATCGGCGGAGGGCAGCGTTCCTCCTACGCCTTTAAACGCTTCTCCGCCAAGCTGCGCCGCTGAGGGGCCTCTCAACACCGGCCCCGCCCGGGGTCAAGGCCGCTGCTTCAGGCAGCGCTCCGAGGGACGCGCTTCCCCGCCTTTGTCTCAGGCCCGGTCGGCGGCGTCGGCAACCTCGGCCTCGCGTCGGGCCAGGCCGCCCCGAGGACGCGCGGGAGGCCTCGCTCCGGAGTCGAGAGGCGCGAAGGCGGGGCGCTCTCGACCTCGCGCTCCGCGGAGCCTCGGCCAGATGGGCAGAGAGGCGCTCGGTCCCGGCCCTCGCTGCGCCGGAAAGGCCCACTCACCCGGCCGCCGCCGCCGAGCCTGGGTGAGCAGCGCCGTTCTGCACCGCCGGCGGGCCGGCCCAGGGCGGCCGCAGCAGCTCCCCCAGCCCGCCTACCTGCCTGCTCGGCGGCCGCGCTCGCTTCCCGCTCCGGCTCGGCCCGTCTCGCAGCCCGTCGGCCGTGGCTCCGCTCGGACGATGGCGGCGGCGGCGACGCGACAACAAGATGGCGGCCCTTCCCTTCCTCCTTCCTTCCGTCCTGGCGCGCGCGCGCCCTCCTCCTCCACCCCCTCGAGCCACACCCACCGCTCGGCCGCGCAGGCGCCCAGCGACGCCTAAGAGCCGTCGCCCCGCCCCACCCCCCCGTGGCGTGCTGGTCGGCTCCTGCCGCGGGAGGCCTCTGCGACCCGCCCCCCCCGCGCGGCTCCCTCGGCTCAGCTGCTGGGGGGGGCGCCCGGAGGGGGGTAGGGGCGGTTCTGCTCCCGTCCGGCGCCCTCCCGGTGGAGGCGGCCCTTCGGCGCGGCCCGGCGTCGTCCCCGGGACTGCCTGTCCGGTGCTGGCCGAGCCGAGGGAGGTTCTCTCGGTCCCTGAAGCCCAGCGGGCCACGCAAAGCCCTCCTCGGGTGGCCTCTGCGGCCCCGAGCGTGGCAAGCCCGCGGGCGTTTGAGCGGCTGCTGGAGGGGGAGCGCGGAGGACGGACACCGGAGCCCGCCTGGGTGCTCGGCGAAGACGCTGGGCGGGCTGGCCCTGGAAGTTCTGGCAGCAGAACCCGTCGGGGACACTGAACGGGCTTGTGAATTCTAGCACAGTCATTTTATACTAAAGCATCAATATTTAGTGGCGTGGATCTTTTTCATAACAGCCCAGCAACAGCAGCAAGCTGGGAATAAGGACACCGGCTAAACTTTGTTCCCAGTTAGGAATAAAACTCCAATTCAGGAATTACCAACTTCCTAGGAACATTGTTCCCATTATATAAGTTCATAGGTGTAACATTAACAAAGCCCAGTCCTGGAAGTGATCTTTGCCCAGTCTGATAAAAACAGAACAGAATAACAGAATTGGAAAGGGACCATGGAGGTCATCTAGTCCAACCCCCTGCTCAAGCAGGAAACCCTATACCATTTCAGACAAATGGCTGTCCAGTCTCTTCTTAAAAACTTCCAGTGTTGGAGCATTCACCACTTCTGGAGACAGGTTGTTCCACTGGTTAATTGTTTTTATTGTCAGGAATTTTCTCCTTAGTTCTAGGTTGCTTCTCTACTTGATTAGCTTCCATCCGTTACTTCTTGTCCTGCCTTCAGGTGCTTTGGAGAATAGCTTGACCCCCTCTTCTTTGTGGCAGCCCCTCAAATATTGGAAGGCTACTGTCATGTCACCCTAGTCCTTTTCATTAAATTAAATATAACCAATTCCAGCAGATAGACATGTAATTTCCTATTTGAATGAATCAAATTTTAGAAGGAGTTTACTGGTACAGTTTCTGTATAGCTTAACAAACTAGAGGGGCAGGGCAAATAATGGTGGAAACAAGACCTGAATATCCACGTCTGTTTGGTGTGTACAAGGAGAAGCTGCACATCACATACCTGATTGGCTTGGGTTGAGTCACCACCTACTCTTAACAGAAGATGGAAACGTCTTAAAAAGTGGTTTTATGTAATAAGAATCTTGAAACTTAATTTGGCTTGCAAATCAGGAGGCTCCTGCTCTTGTTTGGCCCTTCCTCACCTGATCATTTCTCTGCTGAACCAACAACAGGGTGAGCATCCCTGTGTGTTACTTCCTAATCATGGCCGAGTATAGGGTCACCCTGGAGAACGTCATGAACTGGGTGAGTGTTGCCAGCAGCGCTGACAAAGACCTGGGCTGCTTTGTGAACAGGGCAGAGGCAGAGATAGCCCAATGGGCAGGAGCCTCTGAGGCCAGAGAAGCCGCTTGGGCCTGGCCTGTAGGACGGGGAATCCTCTGGAGGGTGCAGGAGTGCTAATTTTTTGTCCTTGGGCTGAATTCTACTGGGAGGGAGATTGTGTCTCGATTGCGAGGTGTGCAGCCAGGTCGTCTTCAAGAGACCCCAAGACTTGGCTTTTATCATTTGGGTAGGAGAGCACCTGGCCCTAGAATCTGGATTGCCCAGCCATGGTCCCTCTGATGCAGGGCGCTTTCACCTCCTCCAATCCTTTGCCCATGGGGCAAGGGGGTTGATGACTTCCTTGGCTGGAAGCCCCTTGCTGCTGCCAAACGCTCAACATCCACATGGGTGTCCATGTGCATCTGGGGAAGGTTGGGTGCAAATGCTAAAGCAACCAGATGCCAGCCACAGACCGAGCAGGGCCAGAAAAGAGCTGCTGATTCTCCTCTGCAGCTTCTCTGCCTGGTCTTCCTATTTTTGGGCCCCTTGTCTTCTGAGTTGGAATCAGCCCCTGGGGGCCTGTTACAAAAAAACTCAAGGGCCATGTTCAGAAGGAAGTGACTGCTTACCCCTCCTTTTTTTTTTTTTACTAATTTCCAAAAGTATTTACACAGAAGGGGAAGGAGCTGGAACCACCCCCCCCCTGAGTGCGATGGGAGAGGCAGGGTTGGAAGAAGCCTGGAGGACCCCTTAAAGTGGAGACGTCAAAAGGAACACACAGATCCGAGTCCCTCTGCAAAAGAGTGATGGGTTTTGATAGCAGCGGAAGCAGCCATCTGCAGGGCCTGTGAGATTTCCGCTGAGGGTCAGTCACCAGAACCCCTCAGTCCCCTAGGGGAGAAGAGAGAAGAGCTGACTTCCCTTTTTTCCTCTCCCTCTGTCCCCTCACCCAGGGCTGATGAGGGTCCCCACCCTGCTGCAACCAAACTGGCTGGGCACACCTCAAAGCAGCAGCTCTGCAGGGTTGGGCACCTTGGGGGTATTTAGGGAACAGCCGCCTCTGGCTTGTTTTTCAAGGCCAGTTCATCTTCTGGCCAAGGAATTCTCATGGCCACCTGGTTAAAAGCAGTTTAGATTGCTTTTGGATAAACTTGCTTTCTTCCTCACTTGTTTCCAGTTCATGTTCCTCTCCCGCTTTCTTGAGGAGATACCTACAGCATATAGCAGGACTCTGCATGGGGCTGACTTTTGAGCAGAAGTATAGGATTCAGTTCTAAGATTGCAATTGGCTTCCTGGATTGCAACTCCATTTTTAAATTCAAAGTTAATTCAACAATTGAAACTGCACAACTTCTTCTTTAAGAAAAGACTGCAATGAACAACCCCCCCTTCAATTTCAACATCTGCTTCCTCTTCACCTTTTGAAACAGCAGCTTTGCACATTATTAAAAACCCCTTCAAAGGCCTGGCAAGGGCTTGGTTTGAAAAATGAATAAACAAAGTTTAATTGATTTGTGGAAATGACCCCCCCTCAAAAAGAGAGGAGAAAATCCAAAATATTAGAGTGCAAGTAAATGAGCTGAGGGAATTTTTCCCTCTTCAGGGAAAAGAACCCTTGAATCAACTTCTCTCCACATTAGGAAGAATCTCACTGCTCCACTGCCAGCCAGTGGTTGTGCCAATGAGCAAAGCCTCCATCTGTTTGCTCCTGCAGCCAGCGGGGACGGATGCTCATTGCCCTCTTGTTGGCTGTTTAGCACAGGCTCTCTTCCGTGGCCAGGGCACTTGGGGGCAGCGCCCATTGTGGTGACTCATCTCCGAGGGCCCGGGCTGCTCCCATCCTGCTCCGCTAGGTCAGCATGAAGACAATTGCAGCACCTGAGGCTGGAATGGGGGTCTGGAAAATGAGGTTTTTTTTAAAGGGGGGGCAACTCACTCATTGTCTGCTTCAGACATACAGAAGCTACTTTTAAGTATCTTGAGGGACAAAAGTAAAAGGTGCCTCTAGAAGCAATCTGGGGCCACCCAGATTTCCATCGGCAGTTGTTTCTTGATCTTCCGTTTGTCCAGTGCCCATGGCATGATTGTCCCCGCCATTGGAGGAGGCAAGGATGGGGAGGGGATGGGGGGGTCTGGATAGCAGCCCCTCTCTGCAAGGACTAGCACACAGAAGCCCCTGCCCATACATCCCCTTTCCCTGTTACTCTCTTCCCAGACCCTTGACTACAACCTAACCGAGGATGAAGGGAACGACTCCTACAAGGATTATCTGTGTCCTCAGGCGGAGGGCAGCCCCAGGCAGCCCTTTCAGAGTGTCCTGGTGCCCTTCGCCCACCTGCTGATCTTCCTGCTTGGTGGCCTGGGCAACCTTCTGGTGATGGTCATCCTGTGGCGCTACAGACGCTCCCGCACTTCCACAGAGCTCTTCCTGCTCCACTTTGCCCTGGCCAACCTGCTGCTGCTGCTCACCTTCCCCTTTGGCGTGGTGGAGAGCTTGGCGGGCTGGGTCTTCGGCCTCTTCCTCTGCAAGCTGCTGAGTGCCGCCAACCGGATGAGCTTCTACAGCAGCAGCCTGCTGCTTGGCTGCATCAGCGTGGACCGCTACCTGGCTGTGGTCTGCGCCCTGCAGACCTTCCAGAAGCAACGTGGCTTGTCCATCCACCTGACCTGCCTGGGCATCTGGCTGCTCTCCTTTCTGCTGGCCGTGCCTGACCTGCTCTTCACAGAGGTCTGGGCCCAAAGCCACAACCTGAGTGTCTGCCACTTCAGGGAGTATGGCACAAATGGCACCAACTCCTGGCTGGCCAAGCGTTTCCTCTACCACCTGGTGGGCTTCTTCCTACCATTGGGGGTCATGTGCTATTGCTACACAGCCATCGTGAGACTCCTCTGCCAGTCCCAGCGGCTCCAGCGGCAAAAAGCCGTGAAGGTGGCCATTGCGGTCACAAGTGTCTTCCTGCTTTGCTGGACCCCTTACAATGTGGTCATCTTCTGGGACACACTCGCCAAGCTGGAGGTCACAGGGAAGTCCTGTACACTTGATCAGGGGCTGAGCAGTGCCATTGTTGTGAGCGAGGTGCTTGCCTACAGCCACTGCTGCCTGAATCCCATCCTCTACGCCTTCGTGGGCATCCGGTTCCGCCATGACTTTTGTCGAATCCTGCACGACGTGGGCTGTCTGAGTCAGGGGACCCTGCAGGAGATTCTGGGCACCTGCAGAATTGAGAGCAGCACAGAGACCAACATCTCCAGTGTTCGGCACTGGGCCTCCTCCTACTCTGGAAATGCTACATCTTCCAGTCTGCCAGATCGGTTCACTTCTCACAAGGACCCAAATAGCCAAGAGTGTCAGGAGGAAGGCCCGGACCTGACGGGCCCAAAATAGAGGCTAAGCCCCAGGTATGTTCTCTGATTGCTTAAATGCTGTTTCTCAGGAAGCTATGAATGGCTTGGCTGCTACCCCCAGCCTGCGATTGTCCTGGTTTGGAGTGTGATGTTCACAGAGATCACGTTTACTCGAGAGCAGGACTATGTCCTCCTTGTATGGCAGCCTCTTTGACCTCTATAAAGCAATGTCCAAGGGCAGGACCCTCCCCCGGAGACCCTTGCCATGGTCAGTGCTGACGTCACAATCAACCCAGGCATCTTGGATTTGAGCAGGGAATCCCGCAGCCCAGGCCCCGACACAGGCCCTTGACGCCGCCTGCTTTTGCTTTTGTCTGCCCCAGGCAGGATCTATTCTGGGCAGGCGTTTCAATTTGCAGCTTGCCTATCTCCGGTGTGTGCAGGCGAGGATATCCTCCACGCCCCTAAGGAAATCAAGCCTCCTACATCTCATCAAACGTCCGATGGCATCTGTCTCATCACCCGTCAACTGCTGTCTTTAGAAACCCCCCTTTGCTTTGCAACTGTGGTCTCTTCGAGTGCTCCTCCCAGAGCTGCACCACCAAGGGCCCATTCAGACTTGGCTTTGCTATGATCACGGATATCTAAAAATCCCAGGCTTGTTTTAACAAAATTCCCAGTAATTTTGTATTTTTGCTGTAAATATTCCGTGGAGAATGCGTGAAATAATTGCAAACCTTCCTTGTGCTTTCCCTTGTGTGAAATAAAGACATCGCCAGCCTTCTCCCCTTCTCCTGCCATTGGCCCAAGGAAGGGGGCTCAGCAAGCAGCACAGCTGGGGGGAGGGAGATCCGTGGCAAGTGTGGCATGCTCCCACCCCAAATGAAGTCGCCAGTGTCCTGAGTGCAACACAGGGCCCGGTGGGGGCCTCCAGTGTGAGTCGGACTAGGGATAACTTGAGTCAGGTCCAGGGTTGCCTCCCTGGCAGGCTTGGAGGTCATGCCCAGATGGCAGACTGGGATCCCCCACCTGCCCCGCCCCTTTGGGAAAGGTGTGCCAGGGGAGGGGCTGTTGGGTCCACTTCCTGGCCTCTTCTGACTAAAGGCACTATAGGGTTGGACCACCAGCCGGCAGAGGCCCTTCCCTCTGCTTGCAGATGACCCAGCTGCCTCTCTTGATCTGACCAGCTTCCAGGCCTTCCCTCCATCCCCACGTGGGACTATGAGCACAACAGGACCAAGAACGGCTGCTCTGGAATTGGCATTGTGTCACAGGGCGGGAGAGGAAGCCCTTCCCACCAAATAATCCCCAGCCAGAAGGGCAGCAGAGGAGATCCCAGCAGAGATGCCGCACAACTTCCCCACCCCCGAGGGCAGAGCAGAAGGACTCTTCCTTCTGGTAAGCAGAAGCCCCAGCGGAGGAAGCAGAGGCATTTTGCTCAGCTTGCAGCTGGTACAGCCCTCCCTCCCAACCCTCACTTAGGGTGACGAGGGGACAGAGCTTGGGGGCATCAGGTGTGCCTGCTGGCTTTTCAGGGCCACCGGCACTCGGGAGCCCTTCCCCAAGGGAGTGCCAGAGAATCTTCTTCCCCTCTGAGAAGCTTCTGCCATGTTGAACTTGAGGGGTCCTTGGTGCTCTCTGGGCTGGGTTGTTTCCTTGCAGACGTTTCATTACCCAAACTAAGAAACTTCATCAGTGCTAGAAGAGAGTGGGCTTTGCTCTCTGTTTATATTCCCAGTGGTGGTGGGAGTGGACTTGGTTGGGCTGTTTACCTAGTTTGGGTAATGAAACGTCTGCAAGGAAACCACCCAGCTCAGACAGCATCAAGAATACATTTCAACCCCGAATTACAAACATTCTCCTCTATCGTGAACTGTTAAAAACCTAACATTGACATATAAAGCAACCCTCTACCAACTGTAACAAGAAAACAGTTCACTGTACAGAACTACTTAAAAGAGCTGGGAAGGAGGGGATGGGTGCCTCAAGCAATCTGGGGGAAGACCCCCCCTCCAATCATGATGGGAAGCCTTTCTCCAATCTCGGGGGTGGCGAGGGTTCCGCCCAGTTGTCCAGTGCCAGTCCCTGCACCAGTAGAGATAAAGACACCACAGAAGGCTCCTGGCAGAAGTTTTGATTTTTTTAATAAAAAGGCACCTATAAAACAGGTCAATCAATACGTTACAGGCAGCACAGATACCCCAAAACAAGCCTAGAAATCATTTCAAAATAAAAACCAGTAAGATGTCTTCACATATTGTATTTATATATTTATATTTATATTTATTTATATATTTTTATTTATAGACTGGTACAAAATGCATGGCTGGCAGGGGATGGCATGGAGCATCCAGTGCCCCCCCCTCCGGTCAGCCGCAGGGGCTCTGGGTCACCCTGACGGCACTCCTCCCTTGGCCTCATCCCGACTGATGGCAGAGGAAGCAGGGGGGGGGCTCAGCAGAGCTGGGGAGGGAAGCAGGAAGGGAGGTGGGAGACACAAGACAGGACCACATTCACAGCACAAGGCAGAGCTGGGGAGGCAGGGTGGAGAGGGGAGATGAACAGGACAGTGAATCACTGGAAGCACCTTCTGCAGCGGGGGTGGGGTGGGGTGGTTACTGTTGTGGAGACTCTAGGCCAGGCCTTCACTGGGATAAATGCCCCGGGAGACCCTTTCCCCCCCTGCTTCAAATTTTGTTATCCGAACTCCCCAGCACACTTTTTGTAGCCTCCCCCCCCCCCCTTCTGAGCTTCACTGCCTTCTGTCCATGAGCCTCTCTGGGTCTCCGGCATTGCTCGGAGGCAAGCACTTGCTTTTAGCCTTTGAGTTCAACCTTCCTTTTGATGGGAGGCTATTTCAACCTTGGATGCCCAAACCTCCTCCTCTCCCCCCCCTTGCGTGTTATTCCATGGCAAGCCCAGGAGGTGGAAGTGGGCCAAGGAGCCATCCCATGGCTGTTCTCCAGCAAGGGGCAGGGCAGAAAGTGTGAGGTGGCACGGAAGCAAAGGGAAGGGCTAGGGTGGACTCACCCAGACTGGCCCCCAGTGGGACCACAAGCGAACACATAAAACCGTTGAAAGGGCAGTGCCCAGCAGTCTGGAAGCCCCCCTCTTGTTTCCTGCGCTGGCCATGATCCATCCACAGCACAGGGGAAAGGGCCAATCCACTCCCGTGGTGTTTCTTCGTGGCCAACATCCTGTAAGAAGAGCTGAGGGGGAGGGGGAGCAGGGCTGCAAACTTCACCTCAGGCCCTGTCCCAGCACCAGCCTGCAGTGTCCAGCCCTGTGGGCAGCCTGTGCACAAACTCCGCTCCGCAGCAGGGGGGAGAAGAGGCAGGCAGCTGCTGGGGGGGGGGGGCTTGCCTCTGGCACCAGGGTAACTGGTCGAGGGATTCCACCTTTTCCACTTGTCTTCTCCAACCCCGAGAAGGCTGGGCCAGGGGTTGCTCCCCCAGACCTATGGACACCTCCCAATCTCTCCCGCCCCTCCGATGGCTTTCAGGAGCAAAGTATCCCCGCCAGGACATTCCTTAGAAGGGCAGGTTGGCCATGCTGCCGGCTCCGGGGCCGTAGCTCATCTGGCCATCCAGGGAGACGCTGCGCTGACGCATGGAGACCATGAGGTTCTGCTGGGATGGGGGCCCCATAAGCGAGCCCTGGGGGGAGATCAGGTGCCCCGCCGGCTGCCCGTACATCTCTCCGGAGACGGACATGCTGCGCTGCTTGGCCTGCATGAGTAGGAAGTTCTGCTGGGCCAGGAGGCTCTGCTGGGGCAGTACCAGCCCTTGGGGCAGGCTGTTGCCCACCAGGCCCTGCTGGGGGGGCAGGCCTGTCCTGCCCAGCATGGGCATCTGTCCAGGGTGGCACAAGGCCATTCCGCGTGGTATCACTTGTGGGCCGGGCCGGGCCGGGCCCGGTTCCGCCATCATGTTCTGCAAGTTCGCCAGGTGCAGGTTGGAGGGGGGGAGGGCCTTGGCCCCCTGGCCCTCCCCCTTGGGGAAGTATTGCAGCGTACTGCTGGGCTTCTCCGAAGGGATGATGCGGGAAAGGTCGAACTCGGGGATGCCTGTCGGGGTGGGGCGGATCACATCGCTCAGCTCCGGATCGCTCAGCACGGAGGCCACAACGGGCAGCCCTGGTGGGAAGGGCTCTGGCAGCCGCCCGGCCAGGCGCTGGTGAGGGGGCGCTTGCTGGGGGGGCAGCTCCTCCGGGAGGACTCCCAAGCCGGGCGGGTAGTGTTGTTGCTGTGGGGCAGACGGCGGTTGCAACCCGGGTCCGGCCGCCCCTCCTGGGGCCGCCGGAATGCCGCCCCCATTGGCAGGGGGCGGCTGCAGACGTGGCGGGAACATCAGCTGGCCGGAAGGGCCGCAGGGCTGGCCAAGGGGGTCTGGGGGGCCAGGGGGCATCATCGGGTTCTGCACAGGAGTGCCGCTGTGCAAGGGGAGGCCGGTCCCCAGGGGGCTGGGCGAAGACATCAGGGGGGCTGCCACTTCCTGGGAGAGCAGCTGCTGTCCAGGGAGGTTCAGGCCCATAGGGCTTGGCACGGGGCCCGGCCCCACAGCGTTCACATGCATTGGGTTGGGCTGGTTTCCGCCCATGCCTGCGAGGGAAAAAGAAAGGTGCTAAGCCCTGGGGCAGAAGACACCCCAAACACGCCCCAACTCAACTGCACTGTTATGGGGTCCAAGCAGAGGCTCCTTGTGCCAAAGAGGCAAGGCTGGCTTATCTGGCCTTCCCTCCCCTCCTTTTTCTGAACAGTTCCTGCATTCCTTCTTCAAGGTTACCTCCCTCCAGACTCCGGTGGTAGGCAGAGGGCCAGCTGTCTGGAAGGTCCTCGGAAACAGTCTGGCCTCTGAAACTCATGCTTACCGCTACCTAGCCCCCCCCCCGTTGCTGCGGGCTTTGGGGAAAAAGGAGGGTCCTGTTCCTCTTACTCACTTCCCTAGACCAGTGTCTGTCCCAAGAACAAAGGGAAACTGCAACAAACCCCATTAGGAAGACAAAGACAAGTTCCTAGCCGGAGTGCCTGCATCAGGGATGGCAGCTCGCTCCTACAGCTGGGCCCATCTGGAGCCGAGAGGCCCACTGGGACCCCGGGAAAGGGGGAGAAAGGCACCAGGGGAAATCCTTGCTCCGTGGGTGGTGCAGAGGTGCAGGTGCCCACAGCCGGCCTTCTGAGTGCTCCCTTCCCCCCCCCTTACCAGACATAGCCCCAGGCGGCAGCAGGGGCCGGTCCGGGAGCAGTTCGTCATCTGAGGTGGCGATGGTCTTGATGGCATTGTGGTAGAGTGGCGTAGAGCTGGGCATGGCGTATTTGGACATCTGGGACATCATGAGGGACAAAGGGTTCTGGGATGGGGGTGGATCTGGAGAGGAAGGAAAAGGCAGGTTGGGGTTCAGGGGGCCAGAGGTGTTGCCAGGCGGGGCAGAGGAGCTGCTCCGAGACCCAGAGGGCACAGCACCTGCAAGAGATAGGCAAAAGCATCTTCAGGCCAACCCACGGAGCTGAGTCGGGAAAGAGCTGACATGGCGTAAATCGCGCCAGCCAAGGGCATCCAGGGAGCCCACCGGCCTGGCCAGGAGGGCAGCTGCTCTCTTCCCTTCTCGCTCCCCAAACTGGTGCTGAGAAGATGCCACACGTGTTTGAGGGGTCTAAACAGCTATCCTCATGGGTGATCCATGGGAGCCTTTGGGGTGCTCACAGGTTTCTCTCAGTACAGTGTGTTAATCTCACAATTGGATCTGCTGGATTACTTTAGGGAAGGGGTAGGTTGCTTTTGACATTTCAGACCTAAAAGGAAAATATGGTTACATCCTCCCCCCCCCGCCATAATGAGCACAGGAATGCGTGTGCTCTTCATAACTACGATGCAGACTGATTGCAAACAGCAGCAATAAGCAGCCTTAAGCAAGAGGGTGACCTCTATGAGCCACAAAGGAACAGGCCCTCTTTGAGGGGAATGGAGCCTTGCAATCACCATATTGGATGCATTTCATTCAACTGAAACCAAGAGAAAATGTTGGCAGTTTTGTCCATGTCCACATTTTGTTATGGGGCCTCCCACAAGCCACGTGGAAGCAAGGGGCCCTTGATTGAAAGGGTCCTGCTCCGGAGAACAGGCCTGGTTTCAACGTAAAATGGGGCCTTGCAACCTCTTTAGTGCCTTCATCAAAACCAGAAAACCCAAAATGACTGAGCTGAGCTGGCCTTTCTCAGAGGACAGGCGTGATCCTAGAGAGTCTCTTGCAATAAAGTGGGAGCACGGATTATCGACAGCTCAGAGGTCGAACTGACACCAAGTGCCTGGCTGTCCCTCCTGCAAGGGGGCTTAGCAAGAGGAAAGGAATGGGGAGCCGTGTTTACAACATGGTCTGTCAAAAGACCCCTCCTCTTTCTTCACAGAGAAAGACAATAGAAGGCACTCCCTGAAAACCAGAAAATCTCCAGAAATTCTCATTTTCCAGAACTGCTCAGCCCCCCCAGCCCCTAGCAAGACCCCTGCCCTTACCTTGCTCAAGGTGGCCCAAGGGGGCGGAGTTGCCCATTCCAAGGGCTGGCTTGCCTGGGCTGGCGAGACTGGCCTTGGGGGAGGGTGCCCATCCAGGGGAAGAAACAGCCATGGAGGGCGATTTGAGATGGCCAGGCGAACTAGTTGGAGAGCGGACGTTGAGCACGGAACCCAGAACCTGGGGGGACTTGAGGGGGGCACTGCTGGCAGTGGCAGTTGGCAGGCTGACCAGGGCAGAAGGCGTCTGCGGTGACTTGAGGTTGGCCGAAGGGGACGTGCCCAGGGGGGAATGGGCTTGGCCGAGGGTGGGAGACTTGAGGCGGCCCACACTGGGTGAGTTCATCTGCCCCATGTTGAGGGCTAGGTCCGAGGGGCGGCGGCCCAGGCCCCGGACAGGGGCTGCATGCATGTTCGTGGCCGAGGTGCTGGGCGGCAGGGGAACGTGGCTGAGCCGTGGGGTGCCGGCAATGCTGCCCTGCTCTGGACCAAACATATCAGGTGCGCCGCCCATCTCTGGTGGCACAGGCGCATAGGGGCCCTGCACAGCCGAGAAGCTCTGCTGCTGCTGCGGTGGGGGCGGTCCCTGGCCTGGGAAGTGCGAGCCCATCAGCATCTTCGGCGGGCCCCCCATCATGGCCCCGGTGCCGTTTGGGGCACGCCCTCGGGCCATTTCCTCGGGGGGCATCAGCTCCGGCCCACGGGCCTTCTGGCTCAGCAGCATGTGCTGGTGCTGCTGCTGCGGCGTCATCTGCACACTCAGGTTCATGTTCATGTTCACGTTCATGTTCAGGTTGGTGGGGGCGGCCAGGGCACTCGCCTCCACCTCCTGTAGCGGAGGTGGGGGGCTCATCAGGGCCCGCCCCCCCCCAAACTCCAGGCCCAGGCCTTCCCCGGCAAATATGCCAGCCTCTACCTGCCGGTGGGCGGGCAAAATGCGCTCCATCTCCAGCCCCAGAGAGCCCGGCCGCTTCTCCAGCAGGGGGTGCCGCAGCAGGTCCTCGCGGGCCCGGGACGGCAGGAAGCGCTCGGCCTCGCCCTGGCCTGGGGGGTACGAGAGGCCCCCCGGTGTGAAGTGTCCCGGACCCCTGAGGGGCAGATCCTCGCCCCATGGTAGGCCGGGCTGCAAGGGGCGGGACCCGCCTCCGACCGGGCCAAGGGACTCCAGGGGCAGGCTTGGCATCGTGGCAAAGCCCCTCTGGATGTGGCCGCCCGGGAAGCCACGGGGGCCCGGAAAGGTGGGTCGCAGCTGCTCCTGAACGTCCAGGGGTGTCCCCCGCAGCAGCCATTGCTCCCCGGGCCGGCTGTGGTAGGGTG
Source organism: Azemiops feae (assembly GCA_023970755.1). Taxonomy (NCBI): domain Eukaryota; kingdom Metazoa; phylum Chordata; class Lepidosauria; order Squamata; family Viperidae; genus Azemiops; species Azemiops feae. The sequence continues at coordinate 80,255 of JALGBA010001204.1, forward strand.
GCGGGGGCCCCCGAAGCATCACGCCTCCCAGGGGCTGGGCCAGCATCACCTCCTGCAGCGGCCGCCCCGCATGCAAGCTGGTTTGCTCCTCCTTGCGGCGCTTCTCCTCGTAGTACTCCTCCTGCAGCTTGCGCCAGGCCACCTGCTCGGGGGTCAAGCTGTCCTGGCCGAGGCGCTGCAGCACCACATTCATCGGCTGGCCCAGGTCCACCCCCGGGGGCAACGGCCCCTCCTGCTCGAGGCCTGGGCCCCCCAGGCTCTGCGTCTGCGAGATCATGGACTGCAGCGGCTCCTCATACTTCTTCACTCCTGTTCCAGGGAGGGCAGCCTGGGGAGGCTGCGGAGCTGCAGCCTGGGGGGGCAGGACGGTACCTTCCCCAGTGCCTGGCCCACCCTTGAGGAAGGGCTCAGCCTCACTGCCACGCAAAAGCAGGCGCTCGATGTCCCGCAGAGTCTGCAGAGACCGTTCCCGGTGCTCCAGCTGCTCCTTGGAGAGGCCCTCGGTGTTGAGGGGGTTGCGGGGCCCATTTCCTGCTGCGGAGGGGGCTGTGTTGGCCCCTTCCCCCAGCAAGCCCTCTGCAGTGCTGGCCTGCAGGGAGCTGAGCGTGGTGGGTGTGCTGGGGTGGGTGCTGCCAGGAGCCACGGAGCTGCCGCTGTTGCTGCCGTTTCCCACCGAGTTGGGCGTCAGGTCCTGGCAAGCTTCCTCCGGGGCACCCTCTGGCGGAAGGGCAGTGCTGGAAGAGAGCTGTCCTTGGCCGAGCCCCAGGGTGGGGGGCCCAGGCTGCTGTCCTTGGGGCTGGCTGCTTGGGGGCAGGGGGGTATTGGCAGGAGACAGGTGGAGCGGCAGGGGCTCAACAGCACCTGGCATCTTCGGGAGAGGGGCAGGCTGCAAAAGGAGAAAGAGGGCGATTACGGGGAGTGGGAGTCTGTGGCCCACAGCGGACTGCCAACCACCCCTGCTCCAGCCACAGGTCTCCCACTCATGAGGTCTGGCCTTCCCAGCAGCACCACCAGGTGCCTCTCCCCAGCTCTGGCCTTACCTGGTCCAACTTTGCCCGGGGCACATGTTGCTGATGGTAGCCAAGAATGGAGTCTGCCTGGCCCTGAAGGACAGCCGCTGCAGCCCTGCAGACACCCAAAGAGCCATCAGGGGACCCAGCTGTGGGGAAGCCCAGCCTCCCTGCAGGAAAACCTCCCCTGGCCCAAGCTCTGCTCAGGGGCAGAAGCGCCATGGCTTACGTGTTGGCCAGGTGTGTGGTGAAGACGTAGACCAGCTGCAGGCCCTGCTTTCCTCCGGCATCTGACCGCAGGCTGGGGGCTGCACTGTGAGGGGCACCAGGCGTGTTGCTCTCGCTCAGGGCCGGCAAAGGGTTGGGTCCTGGGCCCAGCTGCGCACCTGCGCTCATGGCCGACTCGGCTACGTGACAATCTGCGAGGGACAACAGTGGCAGGCTGAGCAACCGCTGTGGCACCCGACTGGCGGGGGAAGAGCTGAGAGAGCTCGGCTTGATGCACGCATGCAGGGGCAGCACTAGAGAAGTCACCCCAGAGGGGCCCAGCGCCCCACGAAGCTTGCTGCCTTCCCTGAAGTGCCCAGCAGGTGGCAGGCCAGAGAACCTCCCCTAGTCACCCACAAATACGCAAACACCTAACAAGCCAACTCTCCAGCTTGGGAGGGCTGACCCCCTGCCTTCCCAAGTCTTCCCCCCCCCCCGGAAAGGCCTGATAGCCTGTCCCCAGTGGCTCCCCAGCAATGATGGATACTTCCTCGTCCTGCCAGCACCTGCAAGGACAGTGAGAAGCAGCAGGAGGCGCTTCCAGGAGCCACGCTTTGCCAAGGCATGGCTGTCTCACCTCTTTGGAGCAGCAGAGAGATGGCTGCTCCAAAGAGGGGGGGGGGTGTCATGCCTGAGCCTGTGGGCACTCACTGTGGCTGCTGCCCAGGGACTTGTCGTCATCCTCGCTCTCCGGCCCAGAGCACCACTCATCCCCGCTGTAGGGCTGCTTCCTCTCCAGCACGCAGCGCCTCTTGCTCCGAGGGGCTGTCTCGCCTACTAAGCAAAAGGCTGCGCTGAGCCCTCCTCGGTCCAAGGGGTGGCAGATGAGATGCCAGCCCACCCCGCCCCACCCATGGAGCTAGTGGAGCCATTGTTGCGCCCCCTGCCGGCCCTGCACCCTCACCTTTCAGCTCCTTGTCCAGTGGGGTGGCAGTCGCTTCCCGCCGCTCTCCCGAATCCACGGAGACACTGCGCTCCCGCCTGACTTTGCCCTTCAAGGCCCCAAAGACAGAAACAGGAGCCTGGCTGGCTTTCAGTGCCAGAGGGCCTGCGGTGGGCTGGCTGACTTTGCTGCCCTGGCTCCCCGCCCCGCCCACACCTTTAGTGCCCAGGTGGCCGGTGGGAGGGCGGCTCACATGGTGGGGTTGGGACTCGGGGTGCGCACTGCTATTACCTGTCTTTCCATGATTGGCCAGTTTACTGTCAGGGTGCATTTGACTGAGTAAAGTTTCTGTCAGCGACACTGGAGGAAGCGCCGTGTCTCTGGGTCCACTGCCACTGCCACTTCCTGTCAGGCCAAACGCCTCCTGGATGGGGAGGGGGAAGAGGGGCAGAAGACAAAAGCAACCATCAGAGGGACAAGAAGAGGCCACGGCAGATGCCACAGCTCCTGCTCAGGACACCCATCTTGTGCCAGGGTGTCCCCAAGACCTCCGGCAAACCTTGCATCCTCACTCCCCACAAGCCCTCAACCGTGGGGCCCAAGAATCTCCCCTGCTGCCCCTGTGAGTTTGCAATCTGGCCCCCCTCTCTGGCGGAGCTAAGGAAAGGGATGCCTGGTCCTGCCTGAGAGGAGGCCCCGAGGACCGTCGGCCAAGCCCTCTGAGGGATCCACTCCAGAAGGTGCCATTCCAGGTGTTCTCATCCAAAGGTGGCCAAGGCAATGCAGATTCCTCCAATTACGGGGGAAACTGTGAGGGGGGGAGGCAGGATTAAAGATGTTCAGACATATTGAAGAATCAGCATGGCTTCTGCAGAAGTAAGTCCTATTAATTTTTCCAAGTTCAACGGATTTTTAGACAGAGGCAAGTCTGTCAAGGCTTTAAAAAAGCATTTCAGCTGTCCCGGGATAAACAGTAACTTCATTATGAGTTGGGATAAGAGAAAACACAGAAGAGAAACAATCAACAATTCTTCCAGCAGACAAACATGAAAAGTTCTAAGGATGAGTGCTGGAACCAATATCTCCATAAGTGGGCTGAGCACTAAGATGACCAAACTTGCTTACAATCCAAAATAGTTTTGCATGGTTAAGACAATAAAGAAGCATCGAAGAACTTCAGAAGCTCTTCTCCAAACTGCTGGAGTGAACACTAAAAAGCAAAATATGCAAAACAAATCCTAGATAGGTATTCCTGGCTGGGGCGGATGAGGAAAGGAATTTTTTATAGCAATTTAATGAAAACACACCCCTATTGTCCAGTTGCTAAAAAACATGCAAATTCCACCTTGGGAATCATTGGAAAGGAACCGAAATTAACAGTCCATGTCACCATCCTATCACACAAATATATGATATGCTGGAGAAGGCTACGCAGAGTTCTATGTGAAATTCAAAACATATATTGTACTGTAACAATTGACAATCTGCAGAAAAGTGGCTAATGGGCTAGAGTGCACCTTGTAGGACAGGGGTCTTCAAACTTGGCCCTTTTATGACTTGTGGACTTCAACTCCCAGAATTCCTCAGCCAGGCATGCTGGCTGAGGAATTCTGGGAGTTGAAGTCCACAAGTCATAAAAGGGCCAAGTTTGAAGACCCCTGTTGTAGGATTTTGGAAAAAAGGTGAGCAATAGGCGATTTGAAAGAGGCCAAGAGAATCCAAGGGGACAGCTGAATGGGGGAGTTTCAGGACAGGGGAGGGAGAAGCCCCCCACTCCCTGCCACAGCAATGGAGGGGGAAGGCCCCCTTTCCACACAGCTTTGAGGTCGCTCTCAAGGCCTGTGAGTGGCTCTGGATCCCTTCCAGCCCTGCCTTGGAGCACCAATTTCAGGCTCCTCTTAAGGTCCCTCTCAAGGTGGGGAAGGGTCCTACCCATCCCTGGCCTGCTCTTGTCTCTGGCTAGCGGGTGTTCCAGCACTTAGAGGGGGGCTCCTTTGTGACACCCTGTCTCTTTAAGTATCAGCCATCATGTGGGCTGGCTAAGCCTCTGGGGGCCTATTAATAGCAGCTGGAAAGATCACATCACTCCAGGGATATTTATACTCCTCCTTCCATACCAGGAGAGATTTATTTCCAGGCTGCCCAGTGAGAGCCTGCTGGAGTGGGAGAGGGGAGCACAAGTCACCTGCAGGAGAGTCAGCTCCGGGCAGGGTGGCAGACACAGCCGCAGGATCGAGATGTCTCCGGACGCCAATGGCAAAGGCCAAGGATCCACACTCTTCCTCAACCAGCACCCTCCAAGCATGCCACTGGACAGCAGTGCCCACCCACGCCCCTCCCGGCCACGCTGGTGGGAAAGACCTTGGAGCAGGATGCTGGGCTGCTGTCCTGCCTGTTGCAGGGTGCCTTTGGTTTCGGCTCCACTGGGTGGCTCTGGAAGAGGGGCGGCTCCCCCTCCAAGCCACAGGGGGCCCTGGGCAGCTTCCGTTTCCCTGCCCCTAAAGAACCTGTAGCCAGGAGCCTCCTCAGGAAAGCTCAGAGGCAGGTCAGCTCTCCAGGCCCAAAAACCTTCCAAGGGAGCGTCCCCATTGCCGCCTCTGCTCTGGTGCAATCAGACTCTGCCAAGACTCCCTCAAATGACGGGTCCTACCTGAGATGGGATCCCTCTGAGGGGTTCTGAAGCCCCATTGGGCTCAAGGCTTGCTCACTCCCTGATAAGCTCTCCTTCACCCCACAGGGTCATCCCACACAGTTGCTCAAACAGCACAACTGTTTCCACGAAACCTGGGAAAGGCTACCAAGCATAAGGAATAAAGCTGTCAAAGGCCACCCCTTAATGCCACAATGCCCCTCAACCGTGGGTCCCTGGGAGAACCAGATGCTGGACTGGAGAGGTCAATGAGATGATCTACCCTTCAAGTGACCAGGAATCCCTGGGGGCCAGGTTGCTAGTTGGGGACTCTGGCAAGGAAAGAGAGGGCGGTTATGGGGCAGAAGGGAGACACAGCAGACTTTTACAGAGAAGGATGTTTCGCTGAGCTTGGGACACTTTTCTGATCCTTCTTGCTTACAATGGATGCTCCTGGCAAGAAGACCTTGTGCCAAGAAGCACAGGGAAAAATTAAGTATATTTTCCAGGGGTGATGAGGCAATTCCCCATGTGAAATCCCAATCTGGAGAAAGCCTTCATCTTCATACGGGACCCCCCAGATTAACGTTAGGGAAGTTTAAGCAGAAGGCAGCAAAGGAAGCATCTCAGGAGGGCGCTCGAGAAGAGCAAAGTCACTCTGAGGAGAAGACACAGCCCGGCCACAGCCTTCCTTCAGAGACGGAAAGGGTGGCTTGCAAGGGCCTCACCCGCCCAAACCCTTTGCGGCTGTATTCCCAGCTGCTCAGCCCATGAGGGGAGGCAAGGCTGGGAAGGGCTCAGGACTTGGAATGACTCCTTGGGTCAAGCACAGGCCCAGCTTGGCTCACAGGCCACACGCCATGCTTTCAGAGACTGCTGCGGGCTGCATACTCCCGCAGACACAGACCTGTCCCAGGGTCCTGCAGAGCCTCTTTCGCTTCACTTAAGGGGAGGGAAGAAGAGGGAATCCCACCCCCAGCCACCAATGCTGGAGGGAATACTAGCCCCTCCTTTCTGCTGGACAGTCATAAGCCTCAGGCACAGGGCTGGTCAACCAACAAGACAGTGATGGTGGGAGGCAGTGGGTCTCTGCAGTTAGGGAAGAGCTCTCTGCAGCCAGAGAAACCGACGTGCCTTCCCCCAAATCCAGACTGAGTTCGGGGCAGTGTTTTGGGGTCTCTGGACATTCTCATGGATGTCATGCCCATCCCTTCTGCTGGGCTAAAGTAAAGCGCCTCCAATAGCTGGAGCCAAGCCAGGAGGTGGGAATGCGGAGTAGGAAATGGCCATTGCGTCAAGGCCATGCCTTCCACCAGCCTTCTGCTTCCAAGGGCATCAACCTTTGTGTCCTGCCTCTGACTGCACAGGGAGCCTGCACATTCACAGTCAACCTGGTCTTCCAACATGTTGCTGAAGACCACCACAAGACCCCCAGGCCAGCAGCCACCCAGTGCCCCAAATTCTGTGCCGAGGGAATCCAATTAATTCTTCAAGAGACAACTGAGGATGCAGAGTAGCCGGAAACACAAGCATCTTCTTTAGGGAAGGCCCTGCCTCCTTTCCGAGGAAGGTGCCTGTCCTGCTTCGGCCTCTCTGAACTTCACCTTTTGTGCTTACTGTCTGCAGCAGCATTTCTTGGCTGGGGTTCCACAGGAGACTGAAGAAGAAGCTACACTGTGCCACGAGTTGAGATATAGCAATTTTTATACCAGGGTTCCCCGAGACTGGAAGATTGTTTCAAGGGTTCCTCTGGGCTGGGAGGGGGCGAGAGGAGGTTTCTGCCTGGAAGAGAGCAGCCAGGGACTTCGGAGAAGGGCAACGGGGAGGAAGCAGGAGCTGCCGTCCAGCAGGGAAGAGGCACAGCAGTCTTCTCTAGGGACAGTCCCTGTACAGGTCAATCTGGCTTGGCCGGCCTCATCACCTTTGCCGTGTGAATGTCACTGAGAACCATGGCTTCCTTTATTGTTACAAAACTCAGCAATATTGATATTGTCATCAGCCAGGAAAAGGGTGACTAAGACTGCTTGCTTGTTCTGACGTTTTAGGGAGTAAAATTAGGAAAAGAATACACATGCCTACGTATGCAGACATGCAGCTGAAAGCCCTCAGGCCCATGCTAGGTTTGAGGGTGCTCACTGAGGGTATCTAGGAAGACGTGGCCCGTAAACCAGCCCTCTCTGGGCTAGTCGTTGGCTTTAACCCAGCACGAGATCCATCCATGGCTTGCCTGCCCACCAATCCATGCCCCACCTTCACCGTGGGTCTCCTAGCCACAGCATAGCTATGGACAGAGCTACTTGCCGGAAGGTCCCTGATGGGCCAAGAGCAGCAAGCAAGATTCCAAGATTCCAGGCAGCCTTCCTCTAACGCATGGGCCAGTCAACTGGATTCCACCTAACAACTGCTCCCCTCTTCCTAGCCTGATGCAGGGATCGTATGTTGAGCTGATCCAGAAGGTCTTGGGAAGCCTGAGGAACCAAGGCAGATGCAGGCTGGCTCCCCCATGTTTCTGAGGGGTGCGCAGTCCTAGCAAGCGAGTTTTCAACTGGGGAGGGGCCAATTTGGAGCAATCTGCCTCTGCCTGCTCAGCTCAGGCAAGGCCATGCCTGTCTCCGAATCAGCGTCACTCGAGGTCGCTGCAACCCACAGCAATGTGCTAAGTAGGTCGAAGTCTGGAGAGAAACCGTCTTTAGCCAAGTTCCCAAGCCTCGGCTCATACAAAGATCACATTCTTCGCTGTCTGAAGTGGGAACAGACCCAGAACATTCTGCAAGTTTTGAGAATGAAGCAAATCTTGTTAAGAAAGGCTCTCCGATTCCTCGTGCAGTTTCCTCGAAGCAAGGCTGGAGAGGCGTCTGGAATTCCTTGGTGCCAGGATCCGATTCGCCCCAGCCCGATGCCATGATTTGTTTGCTCTAGCCTCTGCCAGCAACCCACCCCTCAGCTCCACCGCCGATTACACAACAGTCCCGTCCTTGCCCAAGCGGACATGCCATTTTCTGATCAGAGCTTTTCCCACAAGGAAAATGTGCTGGCGGAAGACTATCGGAAGGTTTCCAGGGCCAAGTTCTACTCTCAAGGCACAATCCCTAAGGCAGAAGTTGGAAAGAATAAGGACACCCCTCCCCACAACTTGCCAAGTCACAAAACTCTGATTCAGCCCTCCAGGAAGGATCACAGGCAGCCAGTCTTCTTCTGGGGGACTGAAACTGTGCTCCACTGGGAGGATCACAGTGGCTCCCACTGCACCATATTAATGGGCTAGTAGCACCTTGAAAGACAATAGATTTGCTACTGCCCCTTTGACCCTGGCCTTAAGAAGCCTCTCCAACTTTGAAAACTAGCTTCTCTCCTAGTCTTGCCTATTGGGCTGGAAGCAGGAGGCCCTGGGGCTACAGGGCCCTGTGCCAGGAGGGTCTCCTGCCAGCCAGCACTGATGGAGAACCAAATCCCCTTGCACACTCCTGCCCCACTGGTCTGCCCTTCTGGAATCCAATTGACTCATGCCTGGTCCAGTCCCAGAGGAACCAAGGCAAGCAGGCCTTTGTTATGCATACACAAAACTGTCGCTTAGTGAAGGCAGAAAAAAAATCCAGGCTGGAGGGAAAGGGAGAAACCACACTCTGATTTCTGGGAGCCAGCCAGCTCCCTGACTCAGCCGGCTGGGTCTGTTGCCATGCCCAGCTCACCCAGAACGCCTGCGGCCATGGGGAGGGAAAGATCCTGCACAGGATGGCACCACCCCCAGCCCTATTCTGACCTCCCCCACCTGGAGTGTCAAGACGTGGCATGGCTTCTCCTTGACAAGGCCGCCATTCCTGGCTCTGGAGAGCTCTTTGTGCTGTGGCCATGATCCAAACTGCCTGGCCCAACCAGCAGACAGACCCAGATCTGACCCTTGAGGGAGGGCAGAGCACCCTGCTGCCTGGGGCCAGGAGATCTGAGTGGGCAGCAAAGAAAGGCCCATGCAGCAGGGCCAAGAAGGAAGTTGATCACCTAGGTGGGTCCTTTCCTGAACGGGAAATGCCTGCACTTGGGGCACCAGCCGCTCAGGGCATGCCACTCCATCTCATGTGGGGCAGAGCCCACCACCTGGATAATGGTGGTGAGGATGTGACCGTGGGGAAGCACACCCTAGGAGCAATGGCTGGAGCCTGGAGGGCTGAGGCCTGCCCCCACGTGCTGGCCTGAGTTTGTGCTGGGGTCAAGGTCACTTCTCCACAGCATTCTTGGAAAGAGGCCAACTGGAGCAAACGGCCCATATCCCCTGTTGGCTGGCCCAGGGCAGGCCCAGCAATGGGAACATCGGGTATGGGCAGCAAGGCATGAACACTCCTATCCCCCTCCAGGGTCTGCAGTGTAAAGCCCTGCCCAACTGGCATTCTCCACATGTTCAGAGACTGTCCAAGGATAGATCTGAATAATCCCTTCTGCTCCTTCCACTCCCCCCCCTCCAATTGCACCAACAGTAGGAATCTATCCCAGCCATGGCTCCACTTCAAGTCATTTGGGCTGCCATCAGGTGACCAGCAGCTCTGAGCCCATGCAGCAACGAGCAAGAGATCACTACATCTCTACAGAAATGCATAAAACCAAGGATGAAAGTCTCCTAGAATGTATATGGGTTAATATAAAAGGGGGAAAAAAGAACGACATTGCTATAGGTGTATACTATAGGCCATCCAACCATGCAGAAGAAATAGATGAACTTTTTGCTAATCAGTTAACAAATGTATGTAGGAAACACACCACAGTAGTCATATCAGAGTTCAAGATGATGCAGACAATATAAAGCAATAAAACATAATCAAACCAAAAGAGCTGATTTCAACAAACTTAGAGCTTGGGAAGAATTCTGTGGATGAAATCTTAAAGGGGAAAACAACTCAAGAAGCTTGGGAAACTCTGAAAAAATATGATTATAAAAGCCCAGTCCAGCACAATACCACTGAAAAAGAAAAATAAGAGATCCAAGAAGAAACCGGCATGGATGTATAAAGAACTCTCTGATAAACTGAAAGATAAAAAGGATAAGTATAAAAAATGGAAAGAGGGACACATAACTAAGGGAGAATTTGCAAAGATGAGGTCAGGAAAGCTAAGGCTCAGAATGAAGTCAGACTTGCAACAAATGTCAAAAATAATAATAAAAAGTTTCTTTCAACATACAAAAAAACAAGAAAAAAGTCAAAGAAACAATCAGTCCATTAATGAGAGAAGATGGCAAGGAAGTGATGGGCAACAGGGAGAAAGCAGAGCTGCTTAAATCTTTCTTTGCATCTGTTTTCACACAAAAAGAAAAAACAGTCGAACTTGCCAAAGATAGAACCATGAAAGACAGGATAGCAATTCAAATTGAAATAGGCAAGAAAATGGTAAGAGAACACCTATCCATTCTAGATGAGTTCAAATCACCAGGACTTAATGAATTACATCCCAGACTTATGAAGAAGCTGGCAGATCTGATCTTGGAACCACTGAACCACATCTTTCAAAGATACGGGAGCACCAGAGGATTAGAAAAAAGCTGATATGGTTCCCATCTTCAAAAAGGGGAAAAAACAGATCCAAGAAACTACAGACTAATCAGCCTGACATCAATACCTGGGAAGATCCTGGAAAAGATAATCAAACAATAGATCTGGGAACATCTAGAAGCAAGCAAAGTTATAACCAGAAGCCAACATGGGTTTATCAAAAGCAGATCATGCCAAACAAATCTTATTTCATTCTTTGACAAAATGATTTAAGTTTTTGGACCAGCAAAATGCTCTGGACATAGTATACTTGGATTTCAGTAAGGCATTTGACAAAAATAGACCACAACCTACTTCTTGGTAAGCTAGAAAAATGTGGGTTAAATAGCATCACCCACCAGATGGATTTGTAACGACTGACAAACTGCACTCAGTGTGCAGTCCTTAATGGAACTATGTCTACATGGAGGAAAGTATGCAGCAGGGTTCTGTTTTAGGCCCAGTACTCTTCAATATCTTCATAAATGATTTAGGTGAGAGGATAGAAAGGGATCAAATTTGCAGACGGAATAGTCAACACAGGTAGGCTCAAGATCCAGATGTATCTCGACAAACTTGAACAGTTGGCCCTATCTAACAAAATGAAATTCAGTGTGGAGAAAAGTAAAGTTTTACACTTAGGTAAGAAAAACCAAATGTACAGGTACAGATTAGGTGAAACTTGACTCAAAGCAGAGGGGCAAGAGGAATCTTGGAGTCCTAGTGGACAATCATTTAAATATAACAATAACAATAATAATAGAGTTGGAAGGGACCTTTGAGGTCTTCTAGTCCAACCCTTTGCTCAGGCAGGAGATGTGAGCCAGCAGTGTGTTGCAGCTGCCAAAAAAGCCAATGCAATCCTAGGCTGCATTACTGAGGGATAGACTCGAGACCACATGAAGTGTTAGTACCGATTTATAAGGCATTGGAAAGACTACACCTGGAATACTGCATCCAGTTTTGGTCTCCACAATATAAAAAAAATGTTGAGACTCTGGAAAGAGTGCAGAGCAGAGCAACAAAGATAATTACGGGGCTGGAGGCTAAAACATATAAAGAACGGTTGCAGGAATTGGGTATGTCTAGTCTAGTGAAAAGGAGGACTGACATGACAGCCGTGTTCCAATATTTGAGGGGCTGCTACGAAGAAGAGGGGTCAACCTATTCTCCAATGCACCTGAAGGCAGGACAAGAAGCAATGGATGGAAACTAATTAAGGAGAGAAGCAACCTAGAACTAAGGAGAGACTTCCTAACAGTGAGAACAGCAAACCAATGGAACAGCTGGCCTTCAGAGGTTGTGGGTGTTCCATCATTGAAGGCTTTTAAGAAGAGACTGGACAGACATTTGTCTGAAATGGCATAGAGTCTCTCGCTTGAACAGAGGTTGGACCAGAAGACCTTCAAGGTCCCTTCCAACTCTGTTATTCTGTTAAGAGCTTTGTAAGGCCCTGATGCCAACTACTCAGCCTCCTGCAGTGCAGCCATGCCAAGGTGACCCTCTCCACATGCAGCAGTTGGCTCTGGCACTTGCCACAAGAAGGCATCTCTCTCTCCTGCAAGGAGCTGGTTTTGTAAGAGAAAGGGAGCCCAGCAGGTGCACAATGTGCCAGGGAGTGACTGAGAAACGGCCAGGAGAATGGCAGGGTGTGCTGGTGCCTTCCATTTTCTTCGACTTCGTAGGACTGCATTACAAATGAGTTGCCAGCAGGACAAATATATGCAAGACCTGAGGCATAATGAGGAAACGATGGAGACCTCCCATAACAAGGGAAAGGATAAATAAATTGGGGTCTTAAATAACCAGACACGGGAAAGGCAGGGAAGGAGAGCAGCTCCCGATTCACATGAGGACACTGGGCTACAAACCTCAAGACTTTTGTCCCAAACTCCAATCAGGCTGAGGATGCCACGGGGTGAATCAGCTTCAGTGACAAGAAAGAATTTGCCTTTTGGGGAGGGTTAGTGCCCCCCCCCAGCTTCCCACCCCTTTCCTCTTCCTGTTGCAGAGGCAAAGGAAAACGCATCTCTCTGCAGAAAGGCAAAAAATGGGGGCGATGCATGCTTTAGGGGCTGGGGGGGAACCTTTCCAACACGACTTCTGTACTCACGGGGAGAAGAGGCTGCTTCAAATTTTCAGGCTTCCGTTTACTCTAGCAAAAATGCACTGAAAACAGGGAATTCTGACAAACTGAAGCCATAAAGGGAGCTGCACTAAACGGTGCATCAAGACTGCAGATCAAGATGCCCACAGGGGTGCTCTCAGAATGCAGGGGAAATAAGAGACCTGCACACGCCCCACCCCAGACAGTGAATCCCACGAAGAGAGGCTGGGTGCAGATCAGCCGGAGGACAAGGGAGTGCAGCACAAGACACTCTTCTCCAGGGTCCTTCGAATAGAACGAGGGTGGGCAAAGTCAACCAAGCAGAGCAGCTGGCAGAGAAGAGCACCACTAGTTTCTGAGACTGCCCTTCCCACCCAGGAGCCTGTGTTGTGCATCCAGTCTGCTGTCTATCCCAAGAAACCCAGCAGCCAGGCTGCCCGGAAAAGAGGGCGCTTGGCCCTCCTGCAGCCAAAGTTCAGCAAACCCACCCAAGGAAGGGCACTGCTCTGAGTGGCATGCAGGGGAATGCCACGAGAGTCCTAGGCATCTGTCATGGATACCAAGCCATGCAAGGGCTCTGGTGAGAAGTGGTGGATGCAAAAAGCAGCCACAAAATGCACGCACGTATACAGCAGGAAATAGATTCCAGCAAAACTGGAAAGATCTTATAAAACTGCCCGATGCCCTGAGCCTGTCTTCCTGCTCACTCTTCTTCGCTCTTAGCACCTCCAGCAGGCAACCTCCAACCCAGCATGAACTGTGCCTGGCCTGGGTCAAGTCTCCTCGGTAAAGCTACCACATACACTCTTCAGCCACCCTCTGCCACCTGCCCACAATGGTTCCTTTGCTAGGCCCAAGCCTCAGCTCTCTGGGATGCCCCTGGCCTTTCCTGGGACCGGGCTGCTGCTGCTGTGACTTTGGTCTCAGCCTCTCCCCTTCTAGTGGGACCCCCCCTCACAAAAGCAAGAGACGGCCCTTCCTGTTGTTTCCTCCCTCCAGAAAAGGCTATAAAATGTTCCAAGCACAGCCAAAAACTTGGGGGGGGGGGAGGCACTCAGCTCATTAGCGGCTGCATGGGGAACCCTGGAGGGGGAGGGGCCACCTAATGCAAAACAGCCCAGCCTCAATGAGAAAATAGGAACCAGGCGGGGGGGGGGGGGGGAGCTCTTGGCTCCAGTCTCCACTCCCCCCTCCCATTCTGGCCCATCGTCACAGACACACTGGCCGGCCTGAGATGAGCTGGCCTGAGGCAGAGGAAATTCCACCCTGTTGCTTCTGGCAGCCAAGCCAGCCGAGCCCGCAGCCCCTTGGAAAGCAGCTACTCAGCAGTTTTCTTATAAGGGGAGGGGGCAGTTCCAAGTCACATATTCTTCCTCCTCTGTGATTTCATCACCCAGGAGGGACTCCCTGAGGCAGGAGAGCCAGGCCACTCCTGGGGGCTCCCTTCCTCCAACTGGGGGAGGTCACTCCAGGCCATTCCAGGCAGACTGGGCACAGACTGCTTTCATGCTGCTTACTGACCTATTCCTTCTAGCACCTGCTCTTTCTGTCAGAGTGTGTGTGTGTGTTTCACAGGTGGTAAGGCAATGTGGCAGGTAAAGCTCCTCTGCCTAAGCCAGCTCCCCTGAAGCCTGGGCACTCGCCATCCAAACCAGCCTCAGCTCTCTCTACAGGTCTAAAGAGCATCCCCCCCACACACACCCAAAAGCAAGACTGCTGGGAATCGGGTGCTCGAGACCCAGCCTGGGCCAAATGGGGTTGGGGGTTGAGACCCTCCTGAAGAAGCAGCGAGAAAGGAGAGGAGCCTCAGATGAGCCTAGAAAGGAGCCTGTGTTAAGTAACCCAAAGGCCCCCTCAGACTGACTTCTCTGTCAGTGCAAAAATTAAGGGCCTAATCTGCACCCACCAAACTTCCATCCCCATAAGGAGCAGGTAGGCTGGGTATCCCGCACATCTGAAGGGCTCCAAGTTGAGGAAGCCATCCCTCCTAACCAACATGCAGACACGATCCACAGCTAATCCCTTTGCACCCTCACCCCCACAACCTGTATTTACAATAGGGGGGCAAGCTATCCGGCACATGGAGGGGGGGCCCTGCAGCCTAAACCCCTACCTCAAGAGACAGGCCCCAAACGTCAGTGTGATCATTGGGGTGGCAGCCACTGAGCAGAGCAGGCAGGCTGGTAGAGCCAGAGGGACTGGCAGGGGCGCCCAGGAGAGGTGCCAGAGCAGGCCTTCCAGCAATGGGGGGCGCAGGGCATTTAAGCTCTGTACCACTTGGCCCTTGAAGAAAGCATGCGCAGCCAGCTCCATCGTGCCAAGGGAGCAAGGAAATGAGAGATGGCCCATCCCAGAATGGGGGCAACCACATGGAAATGGGGCCAGACCTACCGAGGCCACATGGCAGGTGCTCCCGCAAAGGAAACCCAATTTTGGCAAAACCACGAGGGGATCCCCCCCCCCACTCATCAGTGAAAGGCCAACAGGAACCCGCCGAACCAAGCGGGGAGCGTGCTCAGCCCAGGCTCAAGCGGGGAGCCAACTGCCTGGCGACCCTGCTCCCCGAAAGGCAGCCACAGAGGCCGTTTGGGCCGGGCTGCCGGGAGCCGAGCGGGGCTTCGGGCCAGAAGTCACTGAAGAAACGCTGCCTTCTCCAGGCCCGCCCGCAGCCTCTTCCCTGCCCGGGCTGACTCCGGCCGCAAAGCGCGGTCCCCCGGCTTCCCTCGAGGGCGCCTCGGCCTCCGCCACAGGCCCCGCGCTGGGCCACGAAGCTGCCGCGCCGCCGGCCCCCAGGCTGGGCGAAGAGAGGCGGCCCAGCCAGGCGGTCCGCCAGAGCGCCGTCCTCGCGGCGAAGCGACGGCGGCGGGCTCCTCGCCCACCCAGAAGACAGCGGCGGCCGGGAACAGCCAGCCGCGAAGATGGCCACCGGCCCAGCGGGGAGAGCGGCGGCCAAAGCCCGGCAGGGCAGGCCTCGGGCCCGCCAGTCGCGGGGCCTCGGCGGAGCACAGTGGCGGCGGCCTCCGGGCGTTGGAGTCGCGGGCAGGGCCTCTCCCTCGCTCGCTCCCGCCGGGAAGGCGCCGCCGGGCTTGCGGTCCGCAGGCCGCGACGGGCCCCGGAGGACCGCCTCCGATCCACATGCTTGGCCGGGCCAGCCGGCGCATCCCGCCCTCCGCGGGGCAGCCCTGCCCGCCTCCGGTACCGGCGGCGCGGAGCTCCGCGTCCCGCTCGGCCCGCCCTCCGCGGCTGACAGCGCGGCCACGCCAGCGTCCCGGGCGGCGGCGGCGGCGGCATCGGTGGGACAATGACCCTTCCGGCCCGCGGCGCGGCGCTGGCTTACCTGCTCCGGGGAGGCCGTGGCGTGGCTCTCGCCGGCCGCGCGGGGGGCGGAGGGCCGCGGGGGTCCGCCCGGCGCCTCTTTCGCTTTCGCTTGCCTGGCCGCGCCGCGCCGCTCAGCACCGGGCCGTCGGGCGCTCCTGGCGGGTCCTCGCGCCGCCCCTTCGCGCTGTCGCCGCCGCGGCGCCCGGCACGGCCTCGCCCCGCACAGAAGCCGCCGGAGCCCCCGGGCAGCAGCGCCCGCCGCGTCCGCCTGCCGCTGCCCGCCGCCGCCGCCGCCGCCGCCGCCCGCTCATTTGGGGGCCGAGCGCGCTGGCTGCGCCCCGGGCGAGGAGCCACTCCGGGCAGGCGCCGCCGCCGCCGTGTCAAAATAAGAGTCGCGCCGCCCGGCTGCTCCGGCGCGGCCTCCCAGCGGCCTGTCGGGGCGCAGCACCTGCCGGGGCGGGCGAGGGGGCAGCAGTCGGGGCCCCTTCGAGGAGGAGGAGGAGGAGGAGAGCCCTCGGCCGGCCACGCGGAGAGGCGCCCGGGCGGGCAGGGCGTGCGGACCGGAGGCGCCCAGGACGCTCTGTCCTGCCCGGTCTGCCACCGCCGAGTCCGCCGCGGGGAGCTCCTGGCCGAGCGCAGACGAAGAGCCGCGCAGCGACCGCGCAGGGCAGTCCGGCCTGAGAAGCCGCGGGACGGAGGGCGCCCTCGCCGGACTCTTAACCTGACGGAGCGCCGCCTGCTGGGCCGGGCAAGCAGCGCTCTTCCTGGGGGGCGGGTGCTCTCGCCTTGCTCCGCCTGGGACCCTCCTGTGCGCCGGGATGGAGGGAGCGGCTGGCCGCGGTGGGCGCCGTCTGCAGAAGGGAGCCTTTGAGCATGTGTGAGGGTTTTCGGCTCCCCTCGGGGCGCCTCCCTTCCGCCCCCGGTGCCCGATTGCGGCGAGGCTCATCACGGGAAAAGAGAAATGATTAACGTGGGGGGGGGGGGGCTCGAAACAGCCAAGCCGGATGAAACCGGGTAATTGCTTGGAGGGGAAACCACGAGGAGATCCCAACGGTGTGAGAAAGAGATTGTAGCGTCAGAAGAGTCTTAAGAGCGGCTGGCCCCGAGGTCCTCCACCGAGTGTTTCCCAAAGCTGCTTTTTCAGGAGGCAACTGGACTTTCTTATTTTTCTTTGAAGACGTTTCGCTTCTCATCCAAGAAGCTGCTTCAGCTCTGACTGGATGGTGGGGAGTGGAAGGATCCTTCCACTCCCCACCATCCAGTCAGAGCTGAAGAATCTTCTTGGGTGAGAAGCAAAACCTCTTCAAAGAAAAATAAGAAAGTCCAGTTGCCTCCGGAAAAAAAAGCACCTTTGTGACAACCATGACCTGGATGACTGAGAATCTCCACAGACACCCAGTCTTTCCCTCCCCATCCCAGTGGAAGTGGCTGATGGACCGTTTGCTCCCTAGATCTGACTCTTTGCCCACCCTCTGGCAAGTTTGGGGAGGCTGGACTGGCCCTGTGACCAGCACCAAAGAGCCTGCTTGCAAGGAAGGGATGGAAACCTGACCCCCCCCGAGAAAGCAGAATCCCTTGGCCTGCTCCATCCATCCCTTTGCAGGCCTTTACCGATGTGGGGAGAATCTGAGGGCCGAACCTGGCTGGGCAGGGACTGCTTGATTCCCCCCTCTCCAGTTTAGCAAGGGGGATAAGATTTTGCGGATTCCAGATAGGTGTGGGTGTTAACCATGGCAACGAAAGGAATGGAGGGATGAGTTGAGAATGAGACTGGCAGAATGAGGGGAGGGAAGCCCAGTCCAGGAACAACCTGCCCCTTTGGGTGGTCACCTCCCCACCTGGCTGCCCCCCTGCTTTGCAGGACACCCCTTCTCAATCTACAGAAGGAGCCATGGGGGAAAAGGTCTAGGGGGTCCTGGCTTGCAACTCCTTCCAGGGGTTTCACCTTCCCCAACTTCAGAACAGTTCTCAGTGGCCCTCGGGAGGGGGTCCTCCCCCAAAAGAGCTGATTTGCCTCATGATGCATCTGAAGGCCTTCTTGCTGCCCAGGACCCAGGGCGGCAGGACTCCTATGCTGGGGAGCAGGCGAGGAGAGGGCCCTTTGCTGAGTGCTCGAAGCCGCCTCCTCGTTGGAGGAAGACCTGACTCCCCACTTCCCCAAGTTCCTCCCAGCCACAGTGGATGATGATGGGATAATTAGATGCGAGGGATCATTGCAGATGATGCTCCTGTTGCCTAGCAACGAATGGTTTCCATAGACACAGTGAACCACAGCCTGCTAAGCAGCAAGTGAGCAGGAAGTCAGGGAGAGAGGAAACCCCCATCATCCACTCCCGGCTGGCCGTGGGTGTGGTGGTTGTTGAGGAGGAAGGAGGAGGGGAAGGCTGCAGGGAAGTAAGCCACTCTGGGCCCTGTTGCTGCTGCTCCTCTTCTGCCCTTTTTGGCTAGAAGCCAGCCTCCAACAGGGCTCCCGGCTGGGCCTCCGGCAGTGGGAATGTGAGGATCCACCACCCCAACCTTGCTTTGTGGAGACAGGGCACCAGGTGTGGCCCTACCTCTGGGGTGTGTGTGGCCTGAAGCTTTCTCCATCGCAGTCTGAGCAATCTCTAAATCCGGGGTGGGGGGTGGGGGTGTAAGAGAGAGGGAGACGTTTCTTCCCCAGACACGCAGAGCACATTTCACTCCTAATGACAGACCCTAAACCAAAAGTCCAAGTCAAATGGGGCATCATGGCTTCAGGTTTTGGAACTGACCAGGTGAAGCGAAGCGCTCACTTGCCTGTCCAGGCCCGCCAGATTCAGTTTCCGCCACTTGGCCTGAAGGGAGATTTATTCTCTGATTAGGCATTGAGGTCCATGGAGTAATAATCTTTCAAAAATCCAGAATTGGCTTGTAAATTATCCTTCCAGAGTTGTTTCATAGAAGTGTTGGTCAAATTGCAGCTGACAAATTTTGTTTATTTTATACAAAGATTTCTCTGTACTGTTCCTGTCGGACAGCCAGTCTTGTGATTGAGGAGGTACAAAAATACCATAGCCTAATGAAAAAGAAACAAAGCGAGAGCATAATGGATTTACAGAGGCTCGCCTGCCTTTCTTTTCTCTTCCTGAGGAAGAACCTCCTTCGGAGACGGTCTCTTCTAAAAAGAAGCAGCCTCTGCTCTTTTCTTGCTTTCCTCATATGCAAATTAATGCAGATTTACTCAGCAACCCTAAGCACAAACTAAACCAAGGAGAGAGAGAGGCAGCAGAGGTGCCGCCACCAGGGGGTCACTGGCAGAATGCCTGCCAGCTGGAGGCAGGGAGGGAGGGAGGGGAGGAAATCCCAGGGCAGCCCTCCGTGCCCAGGGAGTCTGCCAGGTAGCCCCCGCTCCCTACCAGGCAGAGGAGAGTGGGGGGGCATGACCCTCAGCCTCCCTTCTCCCAAGTGCAGTGCCACGTATTTCCCCCATCCCCATTAAAGCCCATCTGACCCCAGAGTCCAGGACAGACTCCTCCCCACCTGCTCGGCCCAGAGGGAAAGAGGCCGGGCCGGACTCTGCATCTGGGCCAAGAGTGGGAGAAAGAGCCCGGGACGGGGCTCCTCCCATGAGTGGCACCCCAGCAGTGTCTCAGGAGGCCATTGGCTCGGATACAAAAATGGGGAAGGGATGGCATATAAATAACACCTAAGTTCTAATCCCTTTTACCCATATGAGCCATTTTGTTGTTTTGTAAAATATAGTATCTATAACTTGCCTTGTTTTGATGGTATGTATACTTTAGTATAGAAAAGCAATGGAAGACCAACATAATTATGAATTAATAGAGCTTCCTTTAATATGCTTTAAATTTTTATTACCAGTGATGTTTTAAACTGCATATGGCATCTCATAGCAAGTGGAGAAAAAACTAGGTCTGAAAATGGAGACACCCCCACAGCCCAAAGGAAGAGGCCAGTCAGGATTTAGCCTCCATTTGACTGATTTTCAATGAGAAAATCTGAGGAAGGGGGCAAGGTTCAGAATGAACAATTGTCATATGAAATATTTTACTACTCACATTTTTTTACTTCTGAATCTTTCATTTTCAGTGACTTTGGAAAACTGAAGAACTACCTCTATTGAGAGGAGTCTTTTTACCTTTTTACGTATTCATTTGATCCAAATACAGTACTACTACTGCATCTTAGCCATTTTATGTATCATTTAAAATGACAACATAGAAAACACAATCTACTTTTCAATTTGACCATATTTTGATATTTTTTTTAAAAATCCAATTTTTTCAGGCTTAAGGCTAAGGTCATTTAGGCCTTTACATCTCTACTTGATAATAAGGAGACCTTTTCCTATCCCATTCCTCTCAGTGATTGTGCTTGTTGAAATGCAGGCATTGTGTCAACCTATAGAACAATGGTCTGGTCTGAATTGACTTGCCCACTGAGGGGTGTGTGTGTGGAGATCTACAACCTGTGTAACTGTGGCGGCATCTGTGTACCACATTCATCTTGGATAGGTTTGTTGTGAATCAGTCCAGAAAGTGGGATAGTTCAACAGTGGGATAGTTCAAATGACTGTCCACATAATGTGTGATGGTCCTTGTTCTGAATGGCATCCTGTGAGGCAAAAGAACCCATGTGTGCCACCAGTGGAAGTTTGGAGATGGTCTCGGGGCTTGTGCCAGGAACACAAAGGACCCAGGAGGGAAAGGGGTGGACAACGCACTGCAGCTTATTGAGATAACTTCCTTGTCTCCACTCTCACCTGTGTGGGATTAAGTCACTAGAGAAGCATCCTATTCCCTGAGTGGAGGGTTCTTTGCCCTGGGCCCTCAGCACATACCTGGACAAACTCCAGCCACCTTTGCTTCTCAACAACTCGCCAGCAGAGAGGGAGGCCTGGGAGCAGAAGGATGGCCTCTCCCCTCGGAGGATGAAATGTGAGCAAGAACCTGCTTATGCTTGGCCTGACAAAGATGTCATAGCCAGGCCCAGCTGTGTCTCTGGCTGGGTGGAGGGTGAGGGGACGAGTCCGGTGTTAGAAGAGGGTTGGAAGCCTGGACTTGGACACAAGATCTGCTTGGCAGAAGAAGACAAACTGCCCCTGGAATTTGAAGGGGCTGCAAAAAACCAGCTCCTGCACACCATTAATATGCTTTGCTCATCTGGCACAGTAAGGCAGCTTTGTATCTCTCTCTCTGTGTCTCCCTCCCTCCCTCTCCAGAGTAGGGTTGCCCAAGACCCCCCCCTTCCTTGGCCATCTAGTCCTCGCCTGGCCACCCAAGCCTGCCATTGCACATTCCTGGGGCTAATGGTTAGAAATCTGAGCTTTAATGGGAGAAACACATATTCCCAAGGCACACTTGTTCATGATTAGCTGAACCATGGTTTACTGAACCCAAGTTTCCAAGCTTACACAATGTTAAAACCATGACTAAGTGTAGTGTGGGTTTGAACAATATCTCAACTAAACTCAGTTTATCTCGGCTGAGATCAAACGGTTGAGTGAAAAGGGAAACAAGCTGCAGAGCTTTCCCGATACCCTCGCCCGCCCCCGACTGCGTCTCTTCTACCGTCTCCACAAACCAGAAGTCGGGAATGCGAAGCAATTTCGGCGGCGGCGCGCAGAGCGCTTAAAGGGACGAGCGCCCCAGGACGGCCCGTCTCGCCCGAAAACCCTCGGGCCGCGCAAGTGGTGTGCACCGCAGCCGGATGGACTTGCGCCTGCGGAGACCGGCCTTCTGGGCCCGGTTCCACCTGCGGAGCGGCCTCCAGGGCTGGGACCTGGCCCGGGAACTGGCCCTCGATGCCACCTGTGACCAGCTGCCCCCAGGTGAGGCGGCCCCTGCTGGAGCCGCCCCGGCCGCTGACTCGCCCTTCCCCGCCTCTTTCGAGGGGCGGCGGGTGACCCGGGTCGCTTTCGGCCCGGCCGTTCCTTTGGATGAGCCTCCGTCGCAGACGGGAAAGGGCGGGACCGCCGGCGTGTCTGTGTCCCGGCCGGAGGCAGGCCAGCCGCCTAACCGCCTCTCTCCCCAGTTGCTGAGGAGGCCCTCCCGACGGCGCAGCTCGAGCAGGCGGCCGGCGGCCTGGCCGAGGCCCCTCGCCCTTCCCTCTCGGAGGCTCGCGGTAAGCGAGGAGGGACCGAGTGACGGCGGGCCTAGCTCGAAAAGCCCGGAATAGAGCAGCGAGGCGAGGGAGCCCCCCCCCGGTCCCGCGGGGTTCTCGCGGATGCCCAACGTGGTTAGGGGCGAGCGGCGGCCTTCCTGAGCGATGCCTGAGCTGCTGCTTCCCCTGCAGAGACTGCCGGGCAGCCGCACCTGTGGATGTGGGTAGACCCCAATCTCGTCTGCCCCATCCCCGGACACGCCGCGGGGCTGCCGCCCTTGCCTGGGCCTCCTCCCCGCGCTGCTCCAGAGGCTCCGTTCTGCAACCCAGCCCACTTCGGAGACGTCCGCCCGGGAGAAGAGGTGCCACCAGGCGCTCAGAGGAGCCTGAAACTTCGGAGAATGCTGGGGCGGGGCGGGGCCTATAGGCGGTGTGTGTGTGTGTGTGTGTGTATGTGCTTTGCAGAAGCTGCTTTCTTTGTGACAGCCTTCCTGATTAAGTTTAAAACCCGCCCTCCACCTTTCCCTTGCCACGGAGTGTTGCTGAAGCACAAACAGTGGGTAGAAGTGAGAGTGAGGGGCAAGGAGCCTGAGGCAAGGGGGACCCTTGCCAGCCCCAGCCCAAGTCTTCCCTGGGGCAGCTGTGGGCCCTGCCCCAGAGCCCCCAGAGCCAGTTCCTCTCTCTGCTGGCCCCTCTCTTGCTGCATTTACCATTTTTCCTATTGGCTCAAATGTGCCCGTCTTGCACTTGCCAGGATCCTGGGAGTGCCACTGAAGCCAAATCCACCCTGCTTCCAAAAGAGGACACCCGGAGCCCCCACCAGGCATGCCAGAATGCAAAGGGAATCCGATTCCGCAGCAGGAAGCTGCGGGCCCAGGGTGGCTGGCCTCGCCCCCCTCTCAATTATTGCATCTTGATTAGCCTTGCCCTGAGCAGCAGCGTGGACAGCAGCCTGACTGTGCAGGAGATCTACAAGTTCACCAGGTACAGCTCTTGCAGCTGAGCAGCACCCGGGCAGACGACAGGGTGCCGGGAGAGGGGAGGGCTTTCCTTCTTTGCCCTCCCTGCTCTTGGTGGCCTTGTAGCAGAGGGTTTCCTGCTCCATCGAGAGCATTATGGTCTGGCCACCGGTGACCCCGTGGAGGTGGGCCTGGTCCTTGCCAGGGTGTGATGCTTGGGACTCTGGCCCTTTGCCCTCTTGGCAGGCATCACTTCCCCTTCTTCCGCACGGCTCCCGAAGGCTGGAAAAACACTGTCCGGCACAACCTCTGCTTCAGCAGCAGCTTTGAGAAAACCACAGACTTCGTGTGCCTTGAAGGGAACCGCAAGTCCCGCCTGTGGAAGTTAACCACAGAGGGCCGGCGGAAGTTTCAGGAGGAGGCGCAGGCCCTGCCAGAGGATATGATGGGCTTGGTGCACCAGAGCATGGACAAGCCAGGTGGGCCTTTCCCGGGAGAGCAGAAGCCCTTCCCTCCTGCCCCCTGGTTGCACGTGGGTGCTCCAGGCTGGGGGCGGGGCACTCCCCAGAGGAAGAATTGGTTGAGGAAGAAATTGGACCCAACATCCTGCCTGCGGTGAGCAGGCTGAACCACCTGGCAGTGCCAGATTCTGGGAGGGCTGCCCAATACCTTGCTATGGGGTTTCTTGGGAGACCTGGTGAACCAACAGCCTCATCTCCCTTCCCCAGAATTAATGCAGTCTCTCTTTCGCCTCTGATCCTCGGTGTGGAAGACTGGCAGAGATGGCTGTTTGACGGAGCTCCCAAGGAGGATTTGACTTTTGCCAAGAGGAAGAGGATGCATTTTCCAGGGATGGGCAATCTGTGAGGCTCTGTGCATCGCCTGCTTGGCCCTCGGCTGGGAAGGCACTGGGCAAGGGAGCTTCATCCTGATCGGGAGGCTGTTGGTTGGCCTTTTCCCTGAAAGAAGGGAAGATGATCCTCACTCGGTTTTGTGTTGAAATTTCTGTTTGAAGCAGTAAAAGCAGTAAAAGTTAATTTTCTCAATTCTCAACCTAGAGAAGAATCTTGGTATTCCAATAAATGCATTCAAAGAGCAACGTGGTGTGATTGTTTGTGGAGTTTATTTATATTGCCCCTCCTTGTAAGGTCCTGCCTCAACTAATCCTCCCAGGAAAGTAGAACTCTTGAAACAGGAATTGTCTCAGAAGGAACTTTTATTGAGATAGTTTTCCGGCGCGAAATGTTACATTAAACCATCCCCTTCCCAAACCCCACCTCAATGGCCAAATGTGCAGTTTGACCTCATCCAATTCCCAGGTGCAAAGTTGCTACGGGAACCAAAGTGATGAGCGCCGTTCCCAGGTGCCGTTCCCGGGGTTTCATTTCTCTCTCATCCTCCTCCCATAGAGGTGCAGGTAAGGCAGATGGCCCACGGCACATTCCTTCTTCCGTTCACACCCAGAGGGATAACGAACAAAGTGGAGGAAACCCAGACACCCCCGTCCCCCCAGACTGGCAGCCCCGGCAGCTAAGGGCCGGCCTCCCCCTCCCAATCAGAAGGACAGACCCGAAAGCGGAACAAAGAAGCAGATGAAAAGACATAAAGGCTGAGGGTCTGGCACGCCTCCATGTTGCCACGGGGGAAGCTACCGAGGCACAATCTTGCTGCTTGGAAGCGTCCTCCGCGCCGCCCGAAGGACCCTAAGACCCATCGGCCGCAGCGACCGCCCACCCAGCCGCCGAGGAGGAGCTTAGCGGGCGGCCCCTCCCCGCCCGCGCCGCCGCCCACCGGGACCGCCCACCGGGACCGACAAGCAGGGGGCGGGGCGCGGGAGCGCTGACGTCACTGGAAGAAAGCGCCGCAAGATGGCGGCGTCGGTGTTCCGCTGCCAGCTGTGCCGCCGCAGCGCCTTCGCGGGCCGCCGGAGCCACCTGTACAGCGCGGGGCACCAGCGGCGACTGCGCGCGGCCCTGGCCCGGCTGGGCGAGAAGGTGCGCGGGACGCGGGCGGCTCGGGCGGGGGCCGGCTCGGGTGGCGGCGCGGCTGACGGCTCTCCCCCGCTTCCCCCGGGCAGGTGGCGGCGGCGCGGGCGGCGGCGCGGCGGGCGGAGGTGCTGCCCTTCCAGGCCGGCGAGCACGAGCGGCGCGCCTGGTGCCCCTGCTGCGCGCGGGAGGTCCGGCGTCACCTGAGCCGCGGCGCGCGGACGGTGCTGCACGGCGGCCTCCTGCAGCACCTGGCCAGGTGAGGGGACGGGCGGGGCGGGGCGGGGGCTGCTGCGCCGCGTCTGCCCGGCGGCGGCCGAACGACGCCCTTTTGGCTTCCCCGCAGCCCGGAGCACGCGAGAGCCGTGGCCGCCTTCTGGAGGAAGAACAGGGCCGACCCCAAGCTGAAGGCCGACTTCCTACTGTCAGCGGTGGAGTATCGGCGGTGAGTGGCCCGGCCCGGCGGAGGCCCCTATGCCGGCTCGCCTGCTTCCCCGGTGGCGCTCCCCCCCCTCTCCGCGCTAGGCTGCTGTGACCCGGGCGAAGCTAGTCTGAGGCGGTTATAGGGGGGGTTGGCAGCCTTCCATCAGCCATTGTTAAAAAACACATTTCTGAGGAGGCTGAGGGGCTGTGCCAGGCTCCGGCGAGCCCAGACTGTGTCCCCATGCCGCCAAGTTAGTCACCGCTGCATCAATGGTGCTTGCTGCCCAGAGTGATGGGCTGCTTTGCACTTCCAGCTTTCAGGAGTCTCTCTGCAAAGCCCTGGATGCTTATGAAGAGAAGGAAGACGTGGCCATCCAGGAGGTAGGAGGGGGAGGGGGTGTCCAAGTGGTTCAGGGAGGCAAAAGGTCCTGACTTCAGCTCTGAGTTCTTTATAGTCCATCTTCCTTCATTGCAGGCTGCAGCTCACATCCGAGACATGGAACAGAAGAGACGAGAGATGGTCCAGGCCATCTTAGAGGTTTGTGTGCCCAAGTTCAGAGTGGGCAGTATCCATCATCGTGTTTGCAATGGTTTTTGCAGAATCTTCCCACTCAGCTCCCCTTCTTTGTCCGTCTTTCCCTTGCTGCATTTAAACTCTCAGCCATTTGCCAACTTCATTCCTCTTCCCCAGAAAATATCAGGCCTTGCAAATACAGTGAATGTTTTCTCTCATCCCAAGCACCTTCCTGCAAGTAGGTATTGTGCCAGACATTGGGGCTTTGCTTTGCTTTTTATTTAGCTCCAATTTAAATCACCTTGTAAAGCGACTGCTCTTTCCGGCACAAAACCTTTCCTCTCTATCACTTACTGACTTTTTATATTTCTTTGTGGCGGCCTTCCCTCCTCAGCCCTTCTTCCCCCTCTGGATAGCTGAAAATGGTTCAGGAGTTTTAAGGTATTACTTGTGCTCTGGCCCGTGTATTATTTCAAATAGTAATTTACAAATTTAACTCTTATTATCAACTTTTTAAATTTTTTCCCCTGGGGAAATGCTCTTGGGTAATTGGGTAATTCCTTTGCTGGCATCTGTGCCTGAGTGATTTAGTGGAATCTGCTCCATCTTAAAACTCTCCAGATTACATTTCATGGTATCTCCTATATTGCAAAGTATGTTGTTGTCTCTTGAAACCAGTGTTTTTTTCCTGAATTAAACTCAGCCACAGAGAGCGGACACACTAGGTGATGGATCCACTGCTGTCAACACCTTTACAGGGAATTTAAGGTAGGAGTTACCTTAAATTAGAGGCCTTCTTGCTTCAGTATTCCTGTGCTATTCCTGGCAATACCCTCTTCACATTACCTTAGTGCGGAGTCTGTTTTGTTTGCGCTGACGAATGTTCTATGTTGTAGTGATTCTCCTTTTGCTATGGAAGAGCAGGAGCAGCCTGGGTCCAGCTGGAACACCACTTTTCTTCGAGAAGACCCTAGTTGTGCCAGCAGGACTGTGCCTGAGCTACAGTACCCTGAAACAGGGCAGCCCTTAACTTTCATTGGCCACCAGGTACCCCATTAGGAATTCCCTTTTGCCTTTCATCCCCAGCAGCGAGTTTCTGCCCTGGGTGCAGTCTCCTATCTTACTCTGTTTCCCACGAATTTTGAAGAGGGAAAAGGGATGCTGTCCATTGCTGCCTGCTGGATTGGCTGCAGGACTCACAACCCCCTTAGAAACTTTGCCTGTGGCTTTTTTCAGGTTCCCAGTCCCCTACAGTACTAATTTGGGATTTTCCTTCATTGTTTCAAATGCAGGAAACAGGCAGGGAGGGCAACGTTCACACAGGTAGGTTGGAGTCAGCTTTCTGAAATGCCTGCTGAGCCTGGCTTTGGCCTTGATGGACACTCGGCTTGGGAGGGAAAAGTATCTCTATACTGAAACAATAGTGAAGCGTTCATTTGCCAACTACATTTTAACCTAATGTGTGTACAAATCTTAAAAATGAGGTTAACCATGAAATGCATACTGCTGTACATGATGGTGTGGCAGATGCAGTTTTGTAAATAGTTCTCATTATGGCCAATGTAACTTGGGCACATGAAAAGAAACACATGGGGGCTTTCCTGATTTGTCCACCTTTCAATCTTGAGGAGCAAAACCTCCCTGGCTGATGAGTGAAGAGGAGGAAGGCGAGAGGCAGATTGGACCTTCCTATGAAGAATTCCTTAAGGAAAGTGAGTGTGCAAGGGCTTGGCCCTGTGGGGTCCAACAGGAAGAACTGAGCAAAAAATGACTCGATGTTTTGTTCTTTAAAGAGCAGAAGCAGAAACTGAAACAGCTCCCGCCCAACCGTGTTGGGGCTAATTTTGACCACTCGTGTCAGACAGGAGATGGTTGGCTTCCTTCCTTTGGGCGTGTTTGGAATCATGGTAGAAGATGGCAATCCAGGTAAACACACGCCTTCCTCTGAGAAGGCCAGAGGCAACGACTTAACGCCATTAATATATTTAGAAGACTTTTGTCTCCCCTATGTTGCTAGACAGCTATGTGTGTGTGTGTGTGTGGGGGGGGGGGGGTTGGCTGCCACCCAACTCTTCTCATTTATTCTGAATTTGTTGAATTGTTGCTTGGGATAATTTATGGATTGACTTATTTCATACATTCCACTTTATTAATTTAACTGACTAAATTATTGGAATCTTCTCTGTGGCTTCCTAAATCCAATGATTGCTAATATGAACACATTATATTTGCATGGCCTCCCATCTCCCCCAAAGCAGACCCTGGAAATGCATAATAAATAAAATATATGGTCAGAAGAGCTTATGTATGGGTGCTGGAACCCCCCATTGCAGAAGAGAGTAGAAGGAATCCAGCCTCTCAAGTTCCTGTCCTTTATGTAAGAGAATAAGCTGTTTCAACTTGTTGCCTTTGGCACTGCTTTTTTCTAGACATCAGTTCAAAGCTGAATCCGGAAATAAACAGCCTGGGTCCAAAAGGAAAAGGCCTCGAACCAACTAAAAGGTCTGCATTCCCAAGACAGCTTGGCAGAATTCACAGCTGTGGAAGACTTTGTGGTGGCTCCAGTAAAACTGAGTTCTGCTCCTGTAACCTTTATGTCCCTTAAGGGTGCAATTCTATTAAAATTACATTTATTATAATAAAACTGGTATTTATGTAGATGAATTTTACTAAAAACTATGGTTGCCAATAAATGAGTGCTGCTACTACAAAATATTAAAAGCAAGGTGCATTTGTGTTTAAGATCCACAAAGCAAATATGAGATTGCAGAAAATATTGCCATCAAAGTTAGGAGCTCATCTATGACTTTCTATATATCCCTTGTTTATTCAAGTTGTTCAAACTTATTTATCAATATAGACACTAGCTTGCATACTTGCACTGCCCACACCGTTATACAGCTGGTGCTTTCATGTACCCAAATTCTGTAAAAGTTTTTGCCATTCAAAAACAGTAAAGCCATTTTACCCCTTGTATAATTATTAGCATTTGCTGAGATCACACAAAGCCTCAAAGAGTTTAATCAATTTATTTTCATGTCTATACAAGTAACTCTGAAAGCCATTTGAAAATCTGCAAAGCAAACCAAAGAAGAAATTAGGTCTCTCTGATGCAATGTAGTCGGTCAACCCAAGTTCTCTTTGGCCATGTGGAGCTGTACTGGTCATCTGGGCTCACCTTTTTAAGCATCCTCTCCTGCAGCTGGTGCATCACCTCCCTTGGTGTTTCGGGTGTAGATGACCTGTGCTCTGTGCTTGGAGACCAGTTTAATTAGACCTGCCAGGAGAAAACGCGCATCAGAGGATCACAAACCTCCCTGGAAGCGAGCAGGAGAATTTGGGGAAGGGAGGCCTGTGGGCTGCAGTGTTTCAAGGCGGACAGCCAGGCTCCTGCAGACAGGAGACCGGGGTGCCTCCGGCCTCTCACCTTTGCCCAGGAGCTCCTGCAGCGCAGCCCGCGCAAGCGACCCCCGGATCTTCAGCCTCTCCGAGACCACGGCGGGCGTGATGAGCTTGTAGTTGGGCACCTCCTTGCAGAGCTTGTCGTAGGTGGCTTTGTCGAAGAGGACCAGGTTGTTCAGCTTGTCCCTCACCTTCCCCTTGGACCACTTCTGCTCGCGGGGAGAGAAGGCCGTCAGGGCCGCCGACACCCCCCGACCCTCGCCCCCCCCCCCGCCGGCCCGGCGCCCACCTTCTTCTTGGCTTTGCCGCCGGACTTGTTGACGGGGTCCTTGTCCTTCTTGGCGGACTTACCCGCGTCCTTCTTCTTCTTGTCGTCTTTGGGCGGCTGCGAGGAAGCGAGAGAGCCAGAGGGGTCAGCCGCCTCCCGTCCAGCCGCCTACCCGCCCACCCGGCCCAGGGCCTACCTACCATGGCGCAGCTGGCGGCGCAACGTGCTCCTCCTGGGCGGCTTCCGGCTGGAAAGGAAGGCGGCGGTCCGCGCAGGCCGGAAACCCCCTGACCGAGCGCACTTCCGGTCGGCCCCGGAAGAGGCGTGGCGCCCCAACGCCTACGGGTGCCGTGATGGCCATCTTCAGCGTCTTCTTGGTGAACAAGGCCGGCGGGCTCGTCTACCAGCTGGACCACTACGCGCCGCGAGCCGAGGCCGAGAAGACCTTCAGCTTCCCGCTGGACCTGGTGCTGCGCGCGCACGACGAGCGCGTGCTCGTGGCCTTCGGGCAGCGCGACGGCATCCGCGGTGAGCCCGGCGCGGGCCGGCGGGCGGGCGGGCCGGCGGGCGGGCGGGCCGGCGGGCGGGCGGGCCGGCCGGCGGGCGGGCGGGGAGAGGCCGCCTGGCTGAGCCGCGCCGTCCCCGCAGTGGGCCACGCCGTGCTGGCCATCAACGGCGCCGACGTGAACGGGCGCCTGACCGCCGACGGGAAGGACGTGCAGGAGTTCCTGGGCAACCCGGCCAACTACCCGGCGGCGATCCGCTTCGGCCGCCCGCGGCTCTCCTCCAACGAGAAGTTGATGCTGGCCTCCATGTTCCACTCGTGAGTCGGCGGGGAGGGCGGGGTCCCCGGGCGCCCCCTCCCCCCGCCCCGGCCCACCGGCGCCCCACTTGTCGCGCAGGCTCTTCGCCATCGGGTCGCAGCTCTCCCCCGAGCAGGGCAGCTCCGGCATCGAGGTGCTGGAGACGGACACCTTCAAGCTGCACTGCTTCCAGACGCTGACAGGTAGCCGAGGGCGGCGGGCACTGGGCCTCCAGCCCCGCCTCGGTCTGGCTCTCCCCTTCCCTCCGCAGGGATCAAGTTCGTGGTGCTGGCTGACCCGCGGCAGGCCGGCATCGAGGCCCTTCTTCGCAAGATCTACGAGATCTACTCAGACTTCGCCCTGAAAAACCCCTTCTATTCCCTGGAGATGCCAATCAGGTGCCCCTGAAGCCCCTTCAGCCTTGGGAAGCCCCTCCGGGCGGCCCCGTCCGCTTTGGGTGGCTGTCCTAATTCCAAAAGGGGTCCTGGCGCTTGGCCTGAGCCTGTGGGGTGTATTGGCCGCCCAGGGAGGAAGCTTCCGACCCCCCATTGGTTTCCTCTCTCGTGGTTTCTTGTAATTCTGGGGTGCTGCTAGAAACGTGGTGCTCTTTCCTTCCTAGTTTCCTCCATAGTGTCAATACATTAACATACACAAGATCTGCAAGTAAGAACGAATAAGGAATAATCTTCAAGGCACATTGAAGTCTTCTTTATGTACCATCTTATATTTTAGCATGTCCCAATAACTATGCAGGGACAATACTGAATTCAAAGATTTATATGAAAAAAAATCCTTGGTAAAGATAGAATGAAAAATGTGGATATATGAGCAAGGGTGGCGTTTTATTCTAAGTCTGCTTCTGTTATGCTCCTATTTCAGATGTGAGCTCTTTGATCAGAACTTGAAGCTTGCACTGGAGGCAGCAGAGAAGGCGGCAGGCCCCTTTGCCCCCGGGTTATAGGGCCAGGTTCTCCCACTTCGGTTGGGACTGGAAAGGCTTCCCTGCTACTTCAGTCGGCCCTTGACCCCATCCTTGTTTGGGCAGCCTCCGCTGCTGGGAGTTGGAAGGAAACCTTGTTGGCTGCATGTACACAGTTAATGTATGCTTGGCACTTTGTTTATTGCATGCGGAAATAAAATTTCTTTAAAGAAAGAAGACTTTAATCTTGACTTTAGGATAAATTGTCCAACAACAACATTTATTATTATGCGCTCAGCCAGATGTTTAGACTGAATTTATCAATTTTATCCACCTGGGATAGGTAGATGTTATTAGATGCCATCCGATTCCCAGCAACTCTTCAGCAGGGGAGATATAGTTTTTACTGGAAAATTCTTTATTTTTGTTGACGCACACATTCCATACAACAGTCATAATTTAGAATCTATTATAGTAAATGTAACAAGATTTATTCCTAAAGGCATCTAATTACATTTGGAGATCTTCATGGCTGCAGAACTGTTAGGCAGTTCCAACCCCAGCAGTTAAAACTGCTTTTTTTCTATTAAACATACAGCACATTGAACACCTGTTTATACTGATGCTTGTGATATAATCAAGAAAGTTTGATCTGAGGGTTACCCTTTCTCAAATTCTAAAAGTAGTTTTTAGTCCACTTCTAAGCTTACCCACTATCGACTGAAGCTAAATAGAGTAAAAGTATGGTTCCCTTCTTTTCCATTTCCTGTTTGGTTATATCTGAGTGAAATTTGTGGGAAGATTTGGAAAATGTCACTTGAAAATCTAATGTAGGAAATGAGAGAAGAACACATACCAAAAGGGGGTGTGAGCGAAGCAATTCCTCAAAGTGAAACTTCTATTCAGCTGCTCTGTCCCCACTGCTGGGCGCTGCCAGTGAATCCAGCAGAGGCTGTGATGGGCAAATGTTTGCTCATGAGTTCCAACTACTAAGGGCATCCATTAGGTTTTGAAGGATGAGAACTGGCAGTAACAACCAGATGAGATTTTGCCACCACTTTATAAAGGCAGGCAGTAAACCTGCTTAGAGCTACCTTTTTTTCTTTCTGAAGTTCTAGCTGTGGATCAAGAAGGCTCCTTTGCAGCCAAGTCATGCGGCCCTTCAGTCAATTTTCTTTGGCACACTACCCATCTTGGTGCAGATATTTCTCAGAAGGAAAAAGGCCACAGTGCTGGCTATGCAGATCAGCTCCACTGCCCAGAAAGCTGTTCCCCAGCTGTAGTGTTTGGCAATTGTGCTGAAAGGCAGACCAGCCAGGAAGCCTCCCACTGAAAAGAGAGAAAGGGAGTTGAGTGCAAGGTGGGCTTTTATCCTCAATTGGTTCCAATTCTGTTTTCACATACCGTTGGCCATTAGGGCAACGATGGCATGAGAGGTACCACACAGGTTGGACGGTGCACTCTCATTGGCTATTACGCCAAACAGAGCAATTGGCCCATAAGAACAGAATCCAAAGACGGCTCCCAACAGCAAGATCCAGAGCTACAAAAACAGCAGGACAAAAGGTTAGGTGTACGATTAGGGTACCTTCCCCTACTACCTGCACTAGCCACTTGGACTCCCTTTTCCTGATCACTGTCTGCAAAATGGTGCCTTAGATGAAGCACAGCAAGGTTTAATCTTTTCTTCAGTTAATTGTTGTTTCTCAGTAACCCATTAAGAAAGTGAGAAATGACAGCACCCCAGCCAACTGCTATTTTAAGGTAACTTAGATCAGGGTACTAAAATATCAAACCTCACTGCACTCTAAGGATAGCATAACTAGGAAAGTGTGAGAACTGTTTCTGCACAGGGGGGGTCTCCCACTTCTATGGCTAGAAGCTAGTGCTAATGACCCCGCACCTGGCACCAAGTGGATGGGTGAAGCAACATAAAATGATTGACATAATCTGTGTGTGTGTGTGAGAGAGAGAGAGAACAAAGACCTCATGTTCTGTAAAGCCCACAAGATCAGCCAGAGGGTAGAGGAATTGATTCCAAGAGTAATTTCCCTAGGAAGAAAAGAAGGGAAATGAGCAAGGAGAGAATGTCTGGAAAAGACAAAGCACAGTAATAATTGTATGCAGAAGCAGAAACCCCAGAAGGGGAAAACCCTTACCAGTAATTTTCCAAAGCAAATTTGCTAGCTAAAAATTTTAAATTAATGGCAGAAAACCTATTATCCCCCATCGTTGTTGACTGGGACATCATCATTAGTATCTGAAGATTCCCTGTCCTTGGAATTCTCAGAAAGCTTTTTGAGCTGAAGCCAGAGGAGGAAACACCTCAGTTTGGGGAGGAACCCATAACTGGCCTATTGTGGCTTCAATAGATGGGCTTGTAATTGCCAAAAGTTCAGGAAGCAAAGAATCTATCCAGGAAATGAATTTCACCCTGATTTCAGAAACCCAGTTTTGTTTCCTTGAAAATTGCAAAACTTTTTGTTGTTCTATTAAAATTTGTTTCTAAAAACACAATTCATTTTAATTGTGGAAATCCTCACAAGATGTGGCATTTACCTAAAAAGCATTCAGAATGGCCACCTTTCACTATCCACTCAAACAGGGACAATATAAATGAGCTGGGATTGGGGGGAAAAAACCAATTCCCTCCTGGAGAGCAACAGCTTTGACTCCCTTCGATGCCAGTCTGGTATAACAGCCTCCTTCCTATGGTTTACCTTGGTGGAGCTGTCGCTTACTGTGACTCGGAAGAGGAACAAGGAGGCAGCCATGCCGGCCATCATCAGGATGAGCAGGGGATGCCGAGGGTTTCCATAGATTGAGAGACCTACCTACAACACACACACACACACACACACACACACGGATCCAAAATGAAGTGCTGTTACGAAGCGTCTTGTCAACCCATCCCAGACAAAACCGTCTCTGTCTTGGCATCCAGGCAGGACCTATGTGGGGTTTCAGGGCTGCCTTTTCTCCTTCATGCTTACCCTGGCCACTGCACGGTCTGAAAGGTAGCCAGCAGCAATGCTGCCCACCAGGCCACCAATTTCCAAGGCGCTCATGTAGGAACTGCCTAAGAGCAAAGAGCACAGTGACAATTCCAGTGAGGCTGCATCCCTGCCTGTTGCATGGCCACTCCTGACACCTCCCCTGGTTAGTCATGCAAAAGACCTCCCCACAGAACAGTCTCTGGCTTACCCAGGCCAAGCGTCCACCTTTGGGACGTGCTAAGCTCTCAAAACCCCAGGAGAAAGGCGCTGCTTCCTACCCACAAGGGCAGACTGTCCTCTCTCCTGAATGAGAAATAGCTGTCCCCAATCAGTACAACATGTCTTGACACCAAACACCACCAGGTAGCCCGAAGAAAGGACCCAGAGGTATGGAGAACAAAGCAGCTCCGCCAAGGTGCTGTCATCCTTCGAGGAGCCTGTAAGAAAGAGACTATTCAGCAATCTGACCGCCCTCCTGTCCCCCTCTGCCCTGGCCCTCGGTCAGACTACACGCTTCCTCTCTGCTACTCAAAAGAAGCCTGACTGGTTATTGATAAGATTAGCCTTATAAGTTGCTATATTGATTAGCACACAACTCCCCAATATGTAATTGGGATTCAAACAGTATAAATGGAAGACACAACTATTAAGGATAAAAACAATTCTTCATGAAGAGGGATACTTATAACAAACCTGCATCCCTGGCTTCAGGTCACAGAGAAGTTTCTATGTAGTTCCAGAAGGCCAGGGGGAGGGAGGGAGGAGGGAGACACAACGGAAAAGGCTGTTTTCATGGTCCTGAAGATGTTAGTCTCTGATCAAGAGGACATGATCTCTCACACACTCACCTTGTTTCCCTTTCTTGGGCCGAGAGTCAAGATTGGGCAGTCCCACATCTGAAGGCTCATTCTTAATCAGGAGCAGGCACACCAAGGAGGCAACCACACACAGTGAGCCAGAGAGGGCTAGGATAGTGCGCCAGGCATAACTCAGTGCCATCAGCACTGCCACAATGGGCCCGATCCCTCCGGCCAGATTCATGCTGGTGGAGAGGATGGCCCACCAAGTCCCAAACTGGGAAGGTTCAAACCACTATAGAGAAGGGAGATAGAGAGATAGAGATAGAGAGCGCAAAATGAAGTGCATTTCCACATCAATTGTTTAGCATGATTTCCTCAAAGCAGTTGACAAGAGCATTTAATAAAAAAAAATAGCACACTTTTTTAGTGGCAACAGACATGGGGGCCTGTGCCTTCCACCTCTCCAAGTTCATGGATACAGATGAGGTCAAGCAATGCAGCAGACACCCCACAAAGCTTACTTCTGGGTATCAGGGAGCTCAAGTCATGACTTCTACAGTTAGTCCTTGCCTCTGAATGCAGAGTAGTGAGGGAACTTAAGCAGGAGCAGGCAGCCACTGGAGTAACAGTTTCCCAGAAATGTTTGTAGATCAGACTGGCCTTTGGTCTGCATAGTCTTTTAAGGCAGCCAGCTGGCCAGAGACTGCTCCTTGCTACCAAAGGCCCAGCTGTCTCTGAACTAGGCCACTTGCTTAGGCCCAAAGGAGGGGACAAGTATCCCCAAAATATCTGAGCAACATGATACGGTTTGCAATTTATAGCTCCTGTTGCCCTTGCCAATTCGAGCCCCTCCGAGAAAAATGACATCTCTGACCAGCAGAGAGCACAGGTGCGGCCTCTGCCTCCCCACAGCTGCAAGGACAGTTCTTGGTTCCATTAAAGAACTGCAAGCTCCCAGCGCTAGCTCAAAAAGTCAGCCAATGCGGCATTCTCAGCTTGGGGCTCTGCATGGTGAAAGGCAGAGCCAGGGGCCCCGCACACAGGGGGGGCACCTTCTGGTGGCTTCCCAGGGACCAAACTGCCCCTGCAGGGAAAAAATTGGCTCGTCCGCTTACCTTGCGCAGCACTTTGCCACAGGGGGGCCAGCCCAGGCCTTGGGCCAGCCCATTGAAGAACCACAGTCCGGCAAACAGGGCAACGGTGGAACTCCAGGAAAACAGCACATTGACTAATCCCACCAAGAGGAGGCCGGAAGAGAAGAGCCAGCGGGCACTCAGTTGGTCTGAAAGGACACCACTAACGAACTTGCTAATGGCGTAAGCGGCAGATTGGCTGCTGGTGATTAGACCTAAATTGGACAAGAGCCCCAGAAAAACCTCAACGGCACAATCGCCAGACCTGGCCTGAGACGGGCTCAGACATCACGAAGGCATCACGAAGGTTTTTCTGTTGAAGTAGTACAAGGTGTACCCAACATACCTAGCATATCCTCTCTCCAAGGATCCCATGAACAAATGGGAGGGAGGGAGGGAGGAAGGAAGGAAGGAAGGGACAAACTCACCCAAATCATCTTTGTCCAATTGTACCTCTTCCATGATTGAAGGCATCACGAAGGAGAAGGTTTTTCTGTTGAAGTAGTACAAGGTGTACCCAACATACATAGCAGTGAATATGACAAACCGGTGATAGCTGTAATTCTTTGCCGCCATTGCTGGGTGTGCTTGTGCTTCCGAGGGCTAAGAAACAGAGTGGAGGGAAGGAGTTGGCTGTTACGCTTTTAGGAGTCCAAACTGCAGGCACAGCAGAGTTGCTGGCTGAGGGGAGAGGACCGGTGGCAGCCAAGGGTTCAAAACAGGGAGTCAGCAGCTGCCTGACCGTCTCTCTGCGTCTCTGCCGGCCAGAGACTTTGCTGAAGTTCTGGCTGGCTTGATCTCAACCGCGCTCCTGGCCGCTTTCTGGAGAACGATTAACCTGAGGGCCAGGCGGGACACAGAGGTCAGTATAAAGGCCCCCACCCACAGTGGCAGCCCCGCAGAGCCAGCCTGTAACAAACAAGAGTTTGTGTCCAGAATGTAAAGATTAGCGAGGCTTTTTTTTCACTCCCTCGTCCTGACCTCTGAGCTCAAATAGCGCAAGATCAAACAGGGCGGATCAAGGTCTTCCTGGAACAAGCAGCCTCCTGCGTCAGGACTGGCCCTCCTGCCCACCTTCCTTCAGAGCAGCACCTGGCTCTTGGCAGGCCACACTGAGCGCGAAGACATTCTGCTGCTGCAAGCTGAGAAACACACAGAACGCGGGTCAAATGCCGTCCATTGGAGAAGGCAAGTTCAGCACAAAAATATTTATCTGCTTGGGCACAAGACCATCTGGGCACAGCAGGCAGATTAAAAATCAGGAAACCCACACCCACCCCATTTCTAGGCAAGAACCTAAGCACAATAATTTTTCATTATACCTTCAAGACCTATCAGCTTATGGACAGAAGAACAAAATACCAGGAGCAGGTGTGCTACGGAGGAGCCATTGATGTAAGAAAATGAGAATCACAGTTCAGTTCAAAGCATGGGCAAATAAAATAAAGTCCACCTATGCAGAAGGCTCTCCTTGCAGTCTAACGGCTAAAGATGGGGCTGCTCCAGCAGGAGCCTCAATATTTGGTTTCATCAGACTCCAGCAGTATGTAGGTTCCAAAGGGCAAAGGTCCTTAAAGGACACTGACAGGCCTTGGAATGCTGCCCAGAAGGAAAGGACAGAAGGAAAAGCCAGCCAGTGGAAATGCTTTTAATGCAGGGAAGGGGCTCTCTTACATAGGAAAACAAACTTGCTCCATTTTCTCCTAACACAATCACCTTGGCTCAAAGCCTTCTTTCTTTTGGAAGAGCTACAAAAATTAACCCTCAAGACAAACTTTTGTCTATCAGCCTTTCCACTGATATAACTCTGGGCAAATAATGGAAGAAGCCTTAGAAGTACTAAAATTTGTCTCTTTGTTGACTTACTACCGATATACCTCTTCTTCTGAATGGCATGGATTTTTTAAATTAACACCTGGAAGAGAGGCTACTTAGACAAGCTAGCTCTTGCAAAATGTAATATTTTCTGCTGTAATCCCACTTAGGTAATTATTTCCCTCTTTGTCATAACAGGCACCTAATATTTGCTGGACACTTAATCCTCATTAATACATAGCCTTCCCTTGCTGATGTCTAACAAGGCAATTTGGGATGGAGGGGGAGAGATTGCAGGGCTATATAAGTTGACCAACAAAACCCACCTCTTTGCCAATTGAAATGTATTTATTAGATTTTTATTCTGTCTTTATTGCTTTGTAGTAACTCAAGGCGGTAAACATACATAATACTCCTTCCTCCTATGACAACAACCCTTTGAGGTGGGTTGGGCTGAGATAGAGGGACTAGCCCAGTCACCCAGCCGGCTTTCATACCTGAGGCAAGATTAGAACTCAGTTTTCTGCTTTCTAGGCTAGAACCATTAGACCTAACAGGCTCTTCGGAGACCATCCCCATCACTTGGGCTCACCATGGAAGATTGGGGAAGGACTCCTGGTGCTTCAATGGGGACAATTTTAATAAACATTTCCTTTTATTTCAGTTCTGGCACCTTGTTTAGTGTCCCGTCTGTTTCAGTATCCATTCTGCAAATTCTTAATTAGCCGCAACACAAAAATTTCAGAAAAGGAATGCTCCAGATTCCTTGAGCCTCAAATTTCTCTCTCCACCTTTTAATTTCTTTTTTTGGTGCAGGTTTCAGAAACTTGATTTGCAAATTTTTATTTTACTTGTAGTAATAAATCAGGCTGTGTTTGAGGCTGACGTTAGCTTCCCATTAAAGTGTAAGATCAAAAATGTAAAGAAAATCAGGTGGAAAATGTATCTGTTTGTTTAGATAACATACGTGTTCATGGAACCTGAACCTTGGTGGCACCAAACAGCATCCCTATAGTCATGCTGGCAACCCAAAATTAGTTTCTAAAACTGCTAGTGTTGTGATAGGCATTTTGGAGATGACAAGTTCTTTCGCAGAGCAGAGGTGCCAGGGGGAAGGGGCAACTCCACAACACAGGCAGCAGGTCGCGATTTTGGATGGTCCCTGAAGGCGTCCTTGAAAAACTGGCCCTGATCCATCCCGGATCTTTTGAGGGCAGATAACCCCGAACCGGGCCCGCCAGGAAAGCCGCCGCGGAGGCTTCTGCCCACCCAAAGGCCTCAAAAAGCAGCCTCGAGGCCGAAGCGTCCGTCGGCAAAGACGCCGCCCCCGGGTCGGGAGCTTCATGCCGAACCGGAGGAAGAGGCGCATCCGGCTGCTTCTTCTTCTCCCGCAGCGCCCGCCGGCGCGCCATAGAACCAACCGGGTTCCGAGGGGGCGAAGAGACCCAGGAGCCCTTTTCTGCCGGCCCGCCCGGAGGCTCCGACGAGCCCACTCGGGGCCCCCTTGGCGGAGGCCCGGCGAAGCCCAGGTAGGGGCGGGCGGAAAAGGGCCTTCCGGAATTCGGAGAAGAGCCGCGGCTCCCTCTGCTCGCCCCGGGACAGCCCGACGAGCCGCCGGAATAGCCCGCAGTTGCCCCGAGGCCGTCGCGGCTCGCGAGTCCGACCCCCGCCCGCTCCGCCCGCCGCCGCCCTACGTACCCCCCCCGCCGGAAGACGGTCGCGCTCCCTCGCCAGGCCCGAGACGCCCCGCCCGCCGCCCATTGGCCAGGACGGACGTCATTCCCCAGCCATCCAATCGCTGCTTCCCAAGATCCGAGCAACAGCTCCATTCTGCCCCTTTTCCCTAGGCCCGCGGGAGCGCATGCGCCTTGCACGGGCACTCCCCGGGAGGAAGCCGGCCGCCGGAAAGCCTTTCGTGGCCGCCGTTCCTCGCGGGGGCAGCTCGGCGGCGGGGCCCCGCCTCCCCGCGGCTTCCTCGGGACTGGCCGGCGAACGCGCGCCCTGCCCGAAGCAGCTGCACGGAAAGCATTGCGGTCCTTGCAAGAGGCGCTTCAAGAGCCGCGAAGCCCCTGCAGGCAGTTTCGCCCAGGGGAAGGCGCGGAGGCAGGTTGC
Organism: Azemiops feae; assembly: GCA_023970755.1. Taxonomy (NCBI): domain Eukaryota; kingdom Metazoa; phylum Chordata; class Lepidosauria; order Squamata; family Viperidae; genus Azemiops; species Azemiops feae. Next base: position 120,198 of record JALGBA010001204.1, read on the forward strand.
CAAACCTCCGGCGAGCGGAGGAGCGGGCGCTCCCTGCTCCTCCGCTCGCTATGCGGTTGGTTTTTGACGTCTGCTGCGCTCTGGGAAATCTACAGAATTAGAGAAACTCAACATACAAACTTCTGAACGAATTTCAGTCTAACTGTGTTTGCTCTGGGCCGTGCAAAGCTGGGCATCATCGACAAATACAGAATATTTCTTTCCTGTCCCTACAAAGGAGATTCCTTGAGGGAAGAATATGAACAGAGAAACTGGATCTTCCTCTGCCTTCCTGCAAGGCTACATTTTTCATACTGTGAAAAAGCTTCATTTCTCACTTTAGTAGTTCAAAGCCCAGCAGCATGATGAATTGCCCAAATAAAAAAGCACACACTCAGAAACTGCCAGCCTTGGTAACCCACTTCCTACTCCTCTATCGTACGAACAAAACAAAAAAAATGCCCAGTTAAGAATCATGCCGAGTTGTTAAAGTGATTACCAGAAATCAGACTGTGCAACCTTTAGGAGCAAAGAACGCCCACCCACCCTCTAAGAGCGCCTGTATAGCTTGCGTAACAGCGGCAGAGTTGCACAGAGACCCCATGAAACGTACAGAATGAGGCAAAACCTGCCCACAGCATTGTGAACCGAAAGCGGGGCAGAGGAGACTGGTTCTCTCTCTTGCTTTGTCAGCGGCCAGCCTGGGGGTTGATGGCCTGCCTCCTGGGTGGTCCTATTTTGTATTACCTCCTCATGATACAATACGGAACATTTAAGGCTTCTTTCAGACTGTTACTGCCTACCCATTTATGTTTCATCTGACTTTGTGACACGGAGCTGCGGAACAAGGACAATGATAGCAACAGCGGCAGCAGCAGCAGAAGCCCAAGGAGCTTCTCAGGCAGGCTTAATCTGCATACCATGTTCAGTTTTCCATGTAAGGAGAGCCACTCCAGGCCCTGCTTTCTGCATCAAAAGCAGAGCCCAGAGCAGGTGCACCGTACGGTGTCCTAGAGAATTCCAGGTAGGTGTAATCCATTGCTGAAAAATGTTGATCCCAGGAAAAAGCTGGGTCAGACACCGCAAATATTTCCGAAGAGCTGAAAGTAGTCTTTAAAGAAAGGAGTTGATACAGCACAAAATTTCCAAATGAGCAAGAACAAAATCCCCAAACAAAAAGGGGGGAAAATACAATTCTATTTTGTCATCAGTTTGTGCCATGTTCCACTAACCATGTCCATCATAAAAACAGTAAAATTAACTGTAAATAAATAGATGTTGATGATGCACACAGGGACTTGAGGAAGTGTTATAATTCATCATTACTTCTGGTCTCTTCTTTTGTTTTTGGAGTTTTACCTGTTTGTGGGCCTACATTAAAGATGAAAACAATCACAGTTAAATGTTCAGATGCAAGGATCAGGAAACACTCTCAGAAACATCCTGCTTGGCCTTTTGCTGTCGCAGAACGACAGTCCACACCCCCACGTAGTCTCTGGCCAATCAAGGGGCTCACTTGGGACTCCGAGTGTCCAGATTGTGCTCAACTCCCTGCCAGGTGCTAGTGGAAAGTTCCAGCCCACTTAAGCAGCTTTGCACAACATCCATTCAACTAGCATTATTTTTCCATCATCTGTGTGGAATGTCAACCATGCTGGAAATGATACAGGTAAACTCTTTGGGCTACGATGGCCTTTGGGACCGGGACTGCTCTTACTGAGCAAGGTGGCCATAAGTCTCATCACCACATGGCCCCCCAGCTGCTGTCCTAACTCCAAGGCAAATGGGCCATTAACTGGGAAGTGGCAGGAGACCCAGGTCAGGAGCCTGGGGGTGCTGAAGGGGGGGGGGGAGAGCCGCAGGAAGGAGAAGGGCAGGGAGGTCAAGGGAAGCAGGGCCCAGTGCGGCATGAGGGCAGGATGGCTGAGAAGAGGCTGTGGGTCAGTGCAAGCATAAGGAGGCTAGGGAAACTGACCAGAGCAACTTGTGACCTTCCCTGCTGGCTTCCCCACTGATTTGGTAGATGACCAAGTGGTCAGTGAGTGAGGAATACAGGTAAATGCCACTTTGGTGCTGTAGCGTTTGTGGCCCTGAACAAATGTGGGGACCTCCTGCCTGGAAAGCCGGTGCCTGGACTCCAGTGTGACACAAGGAAGAACCAAGGAAAGGCTTCCTCCTCCTCCTCCTCACCCAGTTCCAGCCCTCCCCCTTCAGCAGGGTTTCCTTACCTCCGTCTGGGTCCAACTCATTGTCCAGTGGCATTTCCTTCTCCGTGGGGGGCTCTTTGGCTGGGCTGGCATCTTCTGGTTCATCTGCTCTTGGCAGAAAAAACACAGTTGTGGAGAGACCTTTTTGCACTGAAGGCAGCTCTCCCTCCCTCCCTCCCTCCCTCATTTCCACCCCCAACGTGCAGTCTAGCAAAGGGCACCCAGGGGGCTTCCGAGGCCTGCTCTGGCTCCAGTCCAGGCACCTAGAGGCCTGCTCACCTTCCCGAGTCTCCTGCCTGGGCGGAGCGGCCTTGCCGTTCTCCGGGGACCCAGTGGCGTTCCTGCTGGCTTCTGCTCTTGTAGTGTTCTCCCTCTTCCTGGGCTTGGAGAACTTGGCCTTATTGAGAAGATACTGCACCTCACGGTCCAAGCCTGCGATCTTCACCTCAATGTCCTTGGAAAGCAGAACGGGCTTGGCGGTGGGGGGCAGCTTGTTCTGCTCGGCCAGCGTCTCGTTCTTCCACACCTGGGAAAAGGCAACTGGCACTCATCTCCCGGCCGCTTACTGCTGGCTGCTTTCTGCCTAAGAAGCCACTTCCTCACCTTGGGAACGCCAGCGTGGGAGATCCTCCCAGGGCCCCTCCTGAGGGACATTACAGCTGCCTTTTACCATTTCGTATAATAAAGGCCGAGGAGACTAGAATTCAACAGGGCCACCTGAGGAATCTGACTGGCCACAAATCCTGGCTAGGCCGTGTGGAGATTCTTCCCCCCACCCCACAGAGCGAAGTGACCTTGGGAAATTGACCTCCTGCCCCAAAGGAGGAACTGGAAGATAGAAAGAGCACTAACAGGTCCTGGAGTAGAAGCTGTCTGTGGTTTTGGGGATTAAGTGCGGCTCTCAAACCCAAGTCTATCTGCTGCTGCATAGGCAGCTATTGTGCCACTCTTTTTTTGTGGGCCCTCCAAAGATGCCCCCTTTCGCTGGGGCCGGAACCCCCAACATTGTGGACGCCTCCTGTGGTTGCACTTACCTCCGTCTCCTTGATAGCCTTCTCCAGAGTGCTCAGCTCAATCTCGGTGAATACTTGATCAGGCTCTGGGATCATTCGGGCCCCCCTGAAAGGAGCAGGAAAGGGGTTCAGCCTGCCTGAAGCATAACTCAGGCACAGGTGGCAACTCCCGCTCCAGGCGGCCATCAACTGCGCCAGGGAGAGGGCAGCTGGTGCTAGGAAGAATTTTCCCTCCTGGGAGGAACTTCTTTCAAGCCACCAGGCTGGACTTCAGAGCACACCCTCCATTTTTGCTAATAAAACTGCAGTTCCATTTAACTCAGCAGTCAGAGGCCCGTCAATCGGAAGTCTTTCCCAGAAATCTCTTTTCTAGCTTCTACTCACAGAATCAAAGATGCCCCACAATTCATGAAACGCTATGGAAGGAGTGAAAAGCTGCAAGGCCTTATCTCCGACTACCTCTTGGGCACTCTGGACATGTGCAATCCCAGCTGCAGAAGCTGAAGATTCTCCCAAGGGTGGGGGGGAGCTCTAGGGGCCCTCATCCTCTGCCCTGGCCTGCCTACCTAAGGAAAATGCTGGAGTGATTCAGCAGGGTCTCCAGGGCAGCCAGGCGGTCTGGCCACTTCCTTCTCTCCTCCACCCGGAAGAAGAGGCTCCGGCACACCCTCCTCAGCTCCAAAAGCTTCTCCTTCAGCTCCTGGGAATCGCAAGAGAGAGGAAATGGAGCCTGGCACAAAGCCATCCTTGGAGGGTTTCTGGTATGGCAGGAGCTCAGGAATTGTAGGAGCCACCCTCACAAGCCAGAGGGATCCATGCGGAAACTAACCCAGCAGTTAGACCATGATTAATGGACGTCTCAGTGAGCTTCACCACTCATCAGAACATGAAGAAAACACGAATGCCAGGACAGCTGGTCAAATGTGTGCCAATAATAGTGACCTCATGTATGGGGCTATTTGTGGCAACCGAGTGAAACACTGAATCGAGGAGGTGGCAGGAAACCATCAGCCACGTGCCAGGCTGCTGCCCTGATTGACCAACCCTGTGCTAAGGCAATGCAGTCTCTTCCTACGAGCTCCCGACAAGGAAAGGGCGTACAAAACACCCCCACCCTGTCAGCTACAATTTCAAGGTACTGCTGAACTCCCAGTTTTACCTGCCCCTGCCAACATGGCCACTAGCGGGGAAGCTGGGAACTGCAACCCAGCAGCCTGTGGAGGCGCACACGTTGCCCGCGTCTCCCAGAGCCACCAACTGGTTCTTTCTCAGCTTTACATTGGTGACGTCTAACCTTTGTTGGGGCTGCATAGCCCTCGTCTTCCATCCAGCTGGAAGCTTCACTCAGTTTCCTGGATATTTCCTCCCTTTCTTCTTCAGTTGCAACAAACTGGTACTCCTCCTGATAGAGCTTGTCCTGAAAAGCACGAGAGGGACTCGTTTTTCTAAAGAGGAACCTCTGAGGACACCTGGGGAACGTGCCTCAAGCAGCTGTCCTTATTTCCTCCTGGCTGGCCAAGGGATCTCTGCTGCTTGACAGCTTCAGAGGAGATCTGTCAGCTCCCAGATGAGGCTTAGCTGTGGCCAGGCTGCTCCGGCCAACCTCGTACCTGGGTCTCAAAAACAAAGGCCTCGAGGCTGTTGGCTGACTTCTCCCTCTCATGCTTCTCCAGGTCCCTTTTGGTCAGCTCCTGCAACCTGATGTTGGGAGAGATTAGAAGGGCAAAGTACCAGATTGCCCATTTCCCAAAAGGTCAGGAGGGGAGCTTCCTCCTGTGGGGCTGACCCCAAGGGAGACCACCCCCCATGCCTACTTCATGCTGGAGCTTTGCAGCTCTTCTGGCAGCAGCTCCAGCACATCGTGCACGTCCAGCTCCACTGCAATCTCCTCCACCAGCCTCTGCTTCTTGGCTTTCTTCTCCTCCTCCTCCACCACGGCTGCCTTCTCGGGGCTTTTCACAGGGTCCTCCCCCTTTCCAGCCTCTGCTTTATCTGCAGTTTCCTAGATTGGAGCAACAATGTTTCCAGCTGCTCATTTTCCCTTTTGCCAGAGGCCAGTGAGGTCCTATTCTGCCTCTGAGATTAAGTCAACAGAACAAATTGCTCCAATAAATCCTGCTTCACTGGGTCACACAGATGATGTCACTTATGGGGGAGCCAGTCAGGCCACAGAAGTGCCTGCAGGTTGAGAGCCAATGCGGATTGATAACAACCATTGCAGAGACCAAGGGAAGACAAGGATTTGAACAAGCCCATGGATGAAACGTGACACAGATTGGGGAGACACCAGTGGCCCTGCTCCACTTGGAGCATGATGCTCGTTGACCACAAGTCTCCCACCCCTCCCTGCCAAAAAACCCCAGGAGGCCTCACCTTGGACCCTCCCTTTCCTCCACCCTCCTCCTGCCGGTCCTCCTCCGTGGCAGAAGCCTCTCTGGCAGGTTTCTCCTGAGACATGGGCGGCTGCCTCTCACCCTCCTCAGTAGCAGGCCCAGCACGGTCCTTCTGGCCATCTCTCCCAAACTCTGCTTGAGCCTCTTCCTCCTCCTGGGGGCGGAAAATCACAAGGGTCCCTGGGAACACTTCTGCAAAGCCACACGGCTCAGCCAAGACGTGTGGGACTCTGGAGAGACCCGGGAGGCCCAGCCCGAGCCACATAAAACCCATGGCCAACGAAGACCAGCTTCCTGAAAGACCCACATCCGCCGGATAGCTCCATGCAAAATCCAGGGTGCTATCAATCCCCACCATACTCACCCTTTGCTGCTAGTAACTCCACCCCAGCCTGCATTAGGCTCCAGCCCTTACTCACATGAACAGCCTCAGTCTCGTTCTCAAGGGCTTCTGGCCCAGGGCTGCCTCCTCCAAACAGGCTGGAGATGGTGTTTCCAAGTTCTGCCCGGAAGACGAAACAAGCCTCAGAACGGCTTCAGACAAGGCCAAGTCTTGGCTGGAGCTGAGGGGCAAGTGGGACAGAGCTCCTGCTGTCCCCTGGCCCAACCATGCGCAAAGCCCAGGGGTTGCTCCTAAACCGAAGGTCTTACTGGTGAGTGTGGATTCCTCTTCTGGTTTCTCCTCTACCACTGTCTCAAATACAGATTCCACCTGGAAGAGGGCAGGAAAAACGCACCTGTAATGTGGGCTGGAGCTGCAGGCTCAGCAGCAGGAGTGGGCAACCTGTGGCCCCTGGCCTTTGAAGCCCTCCCCAACCATGACTGCTGAAGGGTGACAGGAGGGTTTCCTGTCATTTTGAAAAAATAAATACACGAAAACCATAGTGAAAGCTTTCACAAAGTCGATCACAATAGAAAAAATGTAACCGACTTGACTTACATGCTCAGTTTAACATGACACACTCTGCGGCCCTCTTGACTTACCCGGTCGAGACTCAGCACGCCACTCTCATCCATACTGAAATGAGCCTTAATGCCTTTGGATTCGTAATCCAGGTGTTTCTTGAAGCTCTCGCCCACCCCGCGCAGCTTCACCTTTGTGAGGTTCAGGGACCCAAAAGCTCTGCAGCAAGATGGAGATCGGTGAGCAGTGAGGCCCCTCCTCATCCTGCAGCCTCATTCTCAGCTCTGCCACTGAGATGCCAACCCCAACGCAAGCCAGGCAAGGATGTTTTTCTTCACTTGTCCCCCCCAGGTCCCAAAAGGAGCTGAGGGGACACACCCTGTCGAGCCCAGGTGAAGGCTCCAGCTCTGAAAGCAAACCGGGTGGAGGCTGGTGCTTCCGTCCAAGTCTTGAGCATCCTTCTTCCCTGGGAGCTACACAGGCAAAAGTGGCTGGACTCCCACAGCCGGCCCCAAAATGCCCTCACCGTAGGTCACTGTCACTCAGGAAGCCCATGTCGGCATAGTTGACCTGGAACTCGAAGTCGTCTGTGTAGCGGTTGAAGGTGATCACCTTGCGTTGAGGATACGGTGCCATGCGCTGGAAGAGGATGCGCCGGTTGTGCTTCAGACTCTTGGACTCGTCCCCCTCTTCAACTTCCCGAGTGAACTCAACCTGTGGAAGGGAAAGGGGAAAGAGATGGCCTGCTTGCCCTCTTCGCCACTCTGGAAAGTGGCACAATCCCCCAACGGCCAGCACTTCCCCGATGGGCCCCCCTTACCTGGATTGGGTACATGGCTGCATCACGGACAATGAAGGGCTTCACCTTGAAGGCTTTGCTCAGAGCAGCTGCCTGGTAGACGGCACCCATCGCAGCAGCCTCATCTGCATTGATGTTCTTCCCCAGCTCTTCCCTGGAGAAGAGGAGGAGATAATGCCTGGGGGGGGGCACGGCAGAGCCCCAGGGTCCGTGCTCTTCAGCCAGCGGGAAAGAGCTGGCCTCAGTCTCCGTTCCTGCAAGTCCAAGGCTCGCAGGAGCTCTGCAGACACGGCCAGGAGAAAGCCCTGAGCGGGACAACCCAGGATGGAGGCCTTGGGGGAGGTGCAAGGCAGTGGGGAGGAGACCAAGGAAGCAACCTTACTTGCCGACTACTTGCAACAGAAATTCCTGCACCTTCGGCACTCTGGTAGCCCCTCCAACGAGGATCACTTGGTCAATTTCACCCTGAGAATGAGTGGGAGAGAGAGGCGGGGCCCGTTTCAGGAGCCAGGCTGAGTCTTGCTATCTGATGGGAGGAATTCCGGGTGGTCAGCAGCACTTTCATTATTATGTATTTCTAACTTAAGGTGCGAACTCAGAAACGAGAACATTCCAATGAATAAAATGAAGGAGCAGCTGCTGTGCAACCCTGCTCCGTTTCATCTGCCAATAACTGGTGGAGCCCTGCAACTCCCGAAGGCTGCTTCCCCCGGCTCCTGTACCTACCAGGCTCATCTCAGCGCTACTGAGGGCCTGCCGGACGGGTCCCGCCACCCGCTCGAACAAGTCCGAACACAGATTCTCAAACTCTTGTCGGGAAACTCTGGCCTTGAAATCGATGTCATCTAATAGACCCTCAACCTGGAAAGAAGAAAAGAGAACCTGAGAGCCCCCAACTCACCACTTCAAATCCTCCGGCCGAAGAACTGGCACGGGAGGCTCCCCTTCTTCTCAAAGCCACCATCACCTCAGGCCTGCTCCTGGCCCCCTCTGCCAAGCTGCCAACCTCAGGCCCCTGGCGAGCTCTGGGCACCACCTACCTGGGCCATGTGGTCCACATTGGCACTCAGCACTGTTTTCACCCGGTTGGCTTCCTTCAGTAGCTTGGCCATGGCACGGAGATTCTGACGGACATCTTTGCGTGGATGCTGCTGATTGAAGAGCTTGGCCAGGTGGTCACGAAGGCGCAACTCCATCTGCAGCCCTCCCAGCGTCCGATCAAAGCTGAGCAAAAACAGCCACGGGCAGAAGGACGTCAGCGGAAGCTACTTGTAAATAAGCCCAACCCTCTCCTCTGACTCCCCCCCCCTGAAGCTTGGCCTCTGTTCCCTTCCTCCAACTTCTGACTCATTTGCACATCTCTTTCCTTCCAACTTGCCAGAAAAATGAGAGATCAGATTCCAAACATAAATTCTTTCTTACCCAACCCCCCTGATCTGCAGCTGAGGTTGGACCCCCGAGTCCTTGGTCTTCAGAGTTTGGTAGGTCACGATGGTGCAGACGGCACTGCTTGCCCCCATGTCGTAGAACATGATGTTCTGAAAAGAGAAAAAGGTTGCAGTTCAAAGGTCCTGGAAGAGGCATTCAGAATGACTCCTCTGCCTCCTCTAGGAAAAGGATGCCAGCAAGCCAGACTGTGGCCTGCCCAGCCTGGCTCCTTGTCTACTGCCACGCCTGTCATGGAGATGCCGTGGAGAGGGCCCAGAAACCCCTAGAGGCCTATATCCCTAAACTACCATTTAACATGTGGTATTTCTACTTTGCTGGGCTCTTACAGTCTTGATTCCTTTATAGGATCGTGAAAGCTGTGGACCCTCAGTTTACAAAAAGAAGCAGGCTGTCTGTCCACAAAGCTGAGAAAGGCAGAAGGAAAGAAAAGATGACAACCAGCAGCAAGGTGGGATGGACTCAATTTGTGACAATGGGTATACTATCAGAAGGCCTGAAGGACCAGGTTGGGAACGGACCGTCCTGAAAAAGAATCTATTTCTGTGGTTGCTAAGAGTCAACACTGTCCTGATGGCACATAATCAATAAATCAACAAAAGCTTCATTTTGAAACTGGGAAGGAGACCGTTCTTTCTGAATAATGCACCATCTAGTTTGTCCCAACCCACCAACCTCCCTGGCCAAAACCACCTGAGCTGTGGCATTGATGTCTTTCCTCCGGAAGACGCCATAGTTCAAGGCCACGGCAGTGTTATCGTTGATGAGCTGCAGAACCTTGAGATCAGCCATTTTGGCTGCATGCAGAACGGCTCTCCTCTCTGCTTGGTTGAAGTATGCAGGAATGGTGATTACTGCATCTTTGACTGGTTGCTCTGAAGGAGCAGTGAAAGCAGCCAGTTAGCTCACAGTTCAAGTACCTTTTAACTTCTTGTCATTTATTTCATTTGCGGGCAATATATAACTTTCAAAATGGATTTATTTACAACACTAATCTCATTTCAGCAACATACTAGCCAGCTAACACATTATTGCTAAAAACAACTCAAACATTATCAACAATAAAACAAAGATCTAGAATTATGCAATGCTTGCAGCATTTTTGATAAGTTCCTGTCAAAAGCTTGCAACAAAGTTAAAATTATGTTAAAACTAATTGCACACTCCAAATGTCCTCCAGAAGAATGATTTAAAAATTAGCAAGGTAAGGACCATCCCCATTTCTAGAAGACTGCATTTTGCAAAGGGATGTGATTGACCCTGAAAATATTTGTCTCTCCATGTTTCCATCTCCTCCTGCTAACATTTATGGGGAAAAAGCTTGGGAAGCAGTCTATTATTGCACCCTAATCTCATTGCTCCCTACTGCTAGATGGGACTAACAGAAAAAAAATTAACACTACCTGGAGAACAACTTCCCCAGCCTTTTACCAGCATCCATTCCCAAAAGTAAATTCTCATGCTTCAATGTATACACAAAAGCAATTCCAACCTGCAAAGTCCTCAGCCAGTGCCCGAGAATAATTCAGAACCATACCCAGCATCTCTTCTGGAGAATATTGCAACTTGCTGCAAAGAAGAACAATCGAGTCCCCTTAAAGATGCTTATAGATTCTATCCATATGACAACTGCAAATGGTTCAAATCCCACTCCTTGAATAACGATAAGGTATCTACCCCCCACCACAGTTATTCCAACAGACATTTGGTACACATGATCAATGCCCAGAAGGAAAAAAATAAAGTAAAACACAGGACTCATTTCCAGGAGGTACAAAACTCTGTGACTCAACTTGGTTGCTGTGTCCGAGTAGTGCAAGAGACACTGTCTGTGGATACTCACTCCGAGAGCCTAATGGTGACCGTCTCCCTCCTTGCATCTTTCTCCAGCTGGTGCTCTGGGAACCATGACTGGTACTGAGCCACTTGGGGGTTGTCAAAATGTTTGCCCAGAAGGTCTTGGAAATAGCGGAATGTGACCTTTGGAGTTTTGATAGCCTGTAAAATAAAAGCACCACAACACACAATGCTACATATAAGATTGTCTGGGACACTACACATCCTCTTCATGACCTGTTTTCCTTGTTACCTTCTGGGAGGAGGCTCCATGGTATCTGAAGCAGAACATCCAGATTCAGTCACAGTTTTGTTCCATGCAGTATTAACCTTGTGAACTCTAAAGCGTCCTCCTTCCATTATATATTCAAGATGGACGGTGATTAATATTTATACGTTACGTATATGTAAGGGTGTAGGTCTATACATGTGTTGTATGTAGGATGTTTAAATGTGTGTTATGAGAGCAAGCAACTAAATTTCATTTTTAATGTGTGCTATTGTGCCCATAGTAAAAATGACAATAAAGGTTGGTTATCTATCTATCTATCTATCTATCTATCTATCTATCTATCTATCTATCTATCTATCTATCTATCTATCTATCTATCTATCTATCTATCTATCTATCTATCTATCTATCTATCTGGCAGCAATGCTTTTTCTCACAATAAAGCTCAAACAGAGCTATTTCAAAATGTGAAACCTCTCTCTGCATTTTGCAGTGTGAATCCAAAAGGCAATGAGAACCTGCGAGCTGCTTAATGACTGGAGGGCGTGGAAAAAAAAGAACAGCAGAGGCAGGGCAGAAATAGCACAAATTCGATTCAAGAGTCATTAAGAAATAAATAGAACTGACTGAGAAAAAAAGAGAAAAGGGCACACAGGAAAGGGAATCTGAGGGCTTACCACTCCCACTGCGCTTTCACCAAAGAGGCGCTCGTCCTCCTTCAGGGCCACGGCTACTGGGGTTTTCCTTCGAGACTCCCTAAAGCAAGGCAGGCGAGTCACGCCAGTAAGTCTCCCTGAGCAAAGCAGGACACCTTCTACAAGGCGCCTCCCCAGAACCTGCAGGCTGAGGCACCAACCTCAGAAGAGCCAAGCCACTCACTTGTTTAAGACGACCTCCATGGGCACCCCAGGCTTCACCAGAGCGATCTTCATGGATTCGCTCCCCAGGTCCACCGACATCACAGCCAAGGAATCTGCGGCACAAAAGCCCCTCCGGGTCAGCTCTTCGCCAAAGAACGTCGCGGCCCGATCGGAGAGCGCCCCAAACCTCAGCTTCGATGAGCCGGGCTTAAACTTATCCCCGCCTCGCCCGCACCCTCCCGCCGAGCGCCCTAGGGCAATAAGCGGCCTGCGACGGTTCGGGTCGCCCCTCGGGCGCCGCTGGGAGGGCCACCCGGAGCCCCTCTCGCAGGCGGGCCTGGGGAAGGAACCGCCTCCGGCTGCCGCCGAGACGCTCACCGGAGAGCGGGGGCAGGCAAGCCAGCGCCGCTAGGACGAGGCGGCCGAGGAGCGGCAGGCAGGGCCGACGGGGCGCGGGAGCCATCTGACGAAGTGCGGCCGGCTCGGCTTCTTGTACGGCCTGCGGGGCGCGCGGCGGTCGCGGCGGGGGCGTAGAGCGAGCGGCGGGTCCGTGCGATGTCCGCGGCCGGCGCGGCGTGTCTCCCTCGGCCGAGTTGCTTCTTCCGCGGCGGCAGCGACGCGCCTTCAAGTAGACGCGGCGGGCACTCATTGGAGCGGCCACCCGCCACGCGTCGCCATTGGTCCACGTCCCCGGCGTCCGGGGGCGGGCTTCTCCCGCGCCCGCCCCCGCCGGAGGAGCATCATGGGGCGTGGCCACGGCGAACTTCAGCCCCCAAGAGTCCCCGCGGCGGGGCGTCAGGCCTGCGGAAGTGGCTGTCCGTCATCCGTCCGCCGGGGAGCTCCGCCCCCCGCCCCCCCCGCCAAGATGGCTGCCTACCTGCAGTGGCGGCGCTTTGCTTTCTTCGACCGGGAGCCGCTGACGGACTCCGGCGGGAACCTGGTACTGCTCCCTCCGGGCATCGTGGTCTGCGACTCGGGCCGGGGCAGCCTCGTCTTCGGGGATATCCTTCCGTGGCTGCGTAGCGCGGGGCGCTGCAGGGGGTGGGGGCCGGGCGTGGGCGCGGCGGCCGAAGGGGGAGGCGAGCGGCGTCGGGCGCCCTTCTCTGGAGGCTCCTTAACCGCAGCGCACATTGGGAAGGGCAGATATGGTTCCTGCCGCGCTCCCTGGACCTGAGCAGCTTCCAGGCCTACAAGCTGCGGGTGACGCACCTCTTCCAGCTGAAGCAGCACAGCATCCTGGTGTCGGTGGGCGAGGAGGAGGAAGGGATCAATCCCTTGGTGAGCTCCGCATTCAGAGCGACCCTGGTTTGGCTGCCCTGAATTGGAAACCTGCTTTTCTGCAGGTGCTATTTGTATTTATTTAATTTGTGATTTCTCTGCTAGTCAAGAGATTTCCTTTTGAAGTCGCTTCTCTATTGATTTCTGCATCTTCGTATGATTGATTTGATATGAAGCCGTTCCACCTCTAAAATCCTCTAGCTTTTGCTCTAACTTCCACAGAAGCAAGGTCTATTATCCTGTCCCCAGACAGAGTAATAAAACTAGTCAATATAAAGCAAGAAGGATACAGTTAAAAGGAGGTATTATGAATGCAAAATATGCAAGCTAAGAAATCTAGTAGAAAACTTACCAGTCCAACAGTCTCTTTGTGGTTGTTTGTAGGTCAAAGTCTGGAATTTAGAAAAACGCGATGGTGGGACACCTCAGTGCACCAGGATTTTCCCTGCAATACCAGGCAACAAACTCACACTGGTATCCTGTCTCACCGTCCATGAAAATCTCAACTTCATGGCTATTGGTAACTAGAGTTGCTATCGTGTATTGCAATGCAAACATGAATTGGAAAGTGAACTGGGAAGAGAAATGCTTGGGGAGGCAGTCTGCAAAAGTATTTTTATATGTTTTTGTTAAAATCTGTAGTAGGTTACAATTAAAGTGGTACATGGGCACCTGAAGAATATCCGTAAACATCAGCTGGTGCGAAATGCAGCAGGGTAGGCTACCTTGGTTACCAGCTTGTTTCTGGGTCTAATTCAGGGCACTGGTGTTGAGTTTAAAGCCCTACATAGTACGGAAGAGGTTACCTGAAGGCTCCACTCAGCTTAAAAGAAGAAGGGAATGTTTCTGATCTCTGGATCTTGTGCTTGTTTCCTCCTTTCTCATAGGCTTTGTGGATGGGAGTGTAGTGCTTATCAAGGGGGACATTACAAGGGACCGGCATAGTAAAACTCAAGTCCTACAGGAAGGAGGCCACCCAGTTACTGGGCTTGTGTTTCGCCAATCAAGCAAAACAACTCATCTGTTTGTAGCTACCACTGAGAAAATTCAGGTATGCTGTTGCTCTACTGGGCAGTGAGGATGTGGCAGAACTCGGGTTTGACCCATTCTTTGCCTGATTGATTGGATTTCTGTCCTCACTGCTGCCCTTTTCCTTTTCTTTGGCTTTGCAGTGTTACACACTCTCAGTGAAGGACTGTCCATTGCTGGAACTGGACATGCGTGGCTGTGGACTGCGCTGCTCCACTCTCAGTGATCCCTCACAGGACCTCCAATTTATAGTGGCAGGAGATGAATGTGTATATCTGTACCAGCCAGATGAGCGTGGGCCTTGCTTTGCCTTTGAGGGTCAGAAGCTGATTGTCCATTGGTATCGAGGCTATCTGATTATCGTGTCCAAGGACTGGAAAGCATCTCCCAAGTAAGTTTGTTTTATTGCTTATTGGGGTGGGGCTTTGGGCATTTAGATGAAACCCCTCTACATACAGGTGTGTTTCTGAACATTCCTAATTGTGGTACTAATTTATATTTCCAATAAGCATTCTTGTCCTTCATTTCTCCATATGTAGCAGAACAATTTCAGCTTTGCCTTCCAGACTGTGTTGGAACTCTTCATTTTCTGAGAGTTGTGTCTGGGATTGTAAATAAATGATGGAGAATATAATTGCCACTAGGTGCCTAAAAGCACATGACTGATTTTGGAAATACTCATAGTTTTCAGTAAGATTTAAGGTGTCATAGTTTGTGGAATTATTTGATGGTTGTATCTATGCTTAAAAAGAAGGGTAGAGCAGCCCACTGTCTCTGCTGAGCACATCACTCCCTTTTTCAAAGAGTGCAGCCCCTTGTTGGCATCACTCTTTGGAAGGGTGCAGGCTAGTGGTCAGTGGCCAAGGCTGCAGCTCTTCCTTTACTGAGGACACAAAAATGAGCTCACAGTCTCTCTAGCTGAGGCTGTTTCTGTTTGAAAGGCTTAAATGTAAGGTGGAAGCTCGGCTTTTGCTCTTCCTCCTCTCTGCTCCAGATCCGAGTTTCCTGGGGGAGATCCACAAAACTCTGACAAGCAAATCCTGAATATTTATGACCTGGGCAACAAGTTCATTGCCTACAGCTCTGTGTTTGATGATGTGGTGGATGTCCTGGCAGAGTGGGGATGCCTCTATGTGTTGACGAGGGATGGGAAACTCCATGTGCTGCAGGAGAAGGATACACAGACCAAACTGGAGGCAAGGGATTCTTCTTTGCTTTTTCTGAAGCTTGCTGGGGCAGCGAGAGAGGGGCTCTTGGGCAAGTAGCTACAGCGCACGCCCTGATCTGATCCTCGGGGAACTTGCTTTAAGGCCTGCCCACTGCAGAGTTCTTTCCACACCAACATCTGTACAAGGCTCTGAGGAGGATGGACTTGACAGTCTAAATATCCTCACTGCTTCTTGCGAACGGCTGGAGAGAGCAGCTTTGACTAGAACCTTTCCTGAACCACATCTTCCTTTTAACAGATGCTCTTCAAGAAGAACCTTTTTGAAATGGCCATCAACCTGGCTAAGAGTCACCACCTGGACAGCGATGGCTTGTCTGAGATCTTTCGCCAATACGGAGATCACCTGTACAACAAGGGCAACCATGATGGTGCTATTCAGCAATACCTCCGGTGGGTAATATTAAAGAATTAGGTGCAGATTTGGCCTCCCTCTCTCATGGGGCTTGGCATCAATGGCGAGACTTCTCTGGGATCATAAAGCGGGGATAGTATCCAACTAATTTGCATCTTCTTGCATGCTTCTCTTCTTCTTGCTGTCCTGTTAAGAGGGAGGTTCACAAGATGGCAAATCTGTCCAAATGGGGACTGCAAATCGATGTTTCCAGTGAGCACAAGTCCTGAGATAGATCAGAATGAAGGCTGGATAGGTCCTGGCTGGTGAGAGTATTTTTCCTCATCAAATAAATGGAAGGACCGCCTAGGATGTAAACAAAGTTTGGAGATCTGTGGCGTGCATCAGCTCAGGATGGGAGTATCTTTAGCAGGGTGCTTTTGAGAGAGGATTCAGACTGATGAAACCACCTATTGTTAATGCCTACTTTATTTCCTCCCTCTCCTCCCCAAACTGGTCTTTGCTTGCTTCCACTCTAATGGCGCCAAGGGTTGCAGCTGCTCACTTGTTTGTGACCTACATCGTTTAATCCCAGCAACTGGGACTTATGCTCTTTTCCTAGCACTATTGGGAAACTGGAGCCATCTTATGTCATCCGCAAGTTCCTGGACGCTCAGCGGATACACAACCTGACTGCTTACTTGCA
The DNA here is from genome assembly GCA_023970755.1 of Azemiops feae. Taxonomy (NCBI): domain Eukaryota; kingdom Metazoa; phylum Chordata; class Lepidosauria; order Squamata; family Viperidae; genus Azemiops; species Azemiops feae. The sequence goes on from JALGBA010001204.1 coordinate 136,439, forward strand.
GATGCTCCACTTGCAATCACTGGCCAATGCTGACCACACCACCCTGCTGCTGAACTGCTATACCAAGCTGAAAGACATCTCCAAGCTGGAGGAATTCATCAAGGTGATGAGGCAAAGGCACCTCAGGGCCCTTCTCTATGAATCCCTTCCACGGATGGAAGTCCCTGACTTTTACAGGTGTCTCTTCTGGCAGGGTAGTTTATGCTTATCAATTTCACGAAGAATGGTTATGTTGATGTTTTTTACATAAAGTCTTCTGAAAATTTTAAGCTGTCTTCTCTGCCCGAGTTGCCAGATGTGCTAGAGTTTTCCTGTGCAGATGTAGAAAATCTTGTGAAATGAGATGCATCCTCCCTCTGGTGAGGATGTCACTTCAGTCCTGGAGTGAGGAAACCTTAGAAAACTTCCCTTTGCAAGGGAAAACAACAACAATTATGTTCTCCCTTCAGCTGATGGGATGACTTAAGTAGAGTTCTTTTTTCTCTTAACTTTGAAGGTGAGCAGCGAAAGCCTTCCTCCTCTTTTGCAGGGCATTTGGTCCCAGATATTTGGGCATGAGGGAGCCTGGAAGGCTTCATTTGAGGTTTAGCTGACTCAGTCTGGGTTGACTCCATTCTCTTTGTCCTTTCTGTAGACCAGTGAGAGCGAGGTGCATTTTGATGTGGAGACAGCTATAAAGGTACTTCGCCAGGCAGGCTGTTATTCCCATGCTGTGTACCTGGCTGAGAAGCACAAGCACCACGAGTGGTACCTGAAGATCCAGCTAGAAGATATCAAGGTGAGACCTGCCTGGTTGTTTCTGGAGTCCTCGTTCGGCAGCCGAGGATGCGAGGAAAGAGGGGAAGTGGGGAATGTAAGCCTGTTCTGAAATTGGCTCAACCTGGAGAAGTATCACCACCAGCATAAGTCAAGCCATAGGTAAAACTTTTTTCAGTGCCTGATTCCTCGGTCTTGCAGAACTTCCAGGAGGCCCTGCGTTATATCGGCAAGCTGCCCTTTGAGCAGGCTGAGAGTAACATGAAGCGCTACGGCAAGATCCTCATGCATCACATCCCCAATGAAACCACGGAACTGCTGAAGATCCTCTGCACAGACCATCGGCCAATGAAAGACCACGAGGGTTTTGGCCTGCTGGCGGAGCAGAGGGTATGGGCTGAGGCTTGGATGGAGAAGTGGCAGGCTGAAGTGGGATTTGGGGCACAGTACCAGTTGCCCAAGGGATGGGGCTGAAGTGTCTTGAACCCAATATCATGAAAGGCTTTAAAATAACATGAAACCAAATCGGTGGTAGTAATTTGCGTATAGCCCGGGAAAAGGTAAGAGTGTTGACAAAGTGGGAAGGGGCAGGCAGGGCACAAAATCTCGGGCTTCCTGTGAAAATCTCAGAGTCTTCTTCGTGCTGTTGCCCATTAGAGCAATTCTATTTTCCTTCCTCTAGTTTCACTGCAATGTTTCCTGTGGTTCCCACTGCACCCAGTGGATGCGTCTTGTAGGGAAATGTTGGTGTTCTGGGAGACAGATGGCTCTGAGGGTTTAGGAAAATTTTGCTGTCTGACTTTCTCTCCCTTCTGCTCTCCCGCCTGTTTCATGATGCAGGCAAATCCTGATGAATTCATTCCCATCTTTGCTAACAACCCCCGGGAGCTGAAGGCTTTCTTAGAACACATGTCTGAGGTTCAGCCAGACTCTAAGCAGGGTGTATATGACACCCTACTGGAGCTCCGTCTCCAGAATTGGGCCCATGAACAAGATCCGCAGGTACGTCCTGGGAGATTGCTAAGTGTATGTGGTCATGGGGGGCCCTGGAGTCTATCTGACATAAAAGAATGTCCTCTTGGCTCTTCCCAGATCAAAGAGAAGCTGCACAATGAAACCATTCTCTTGCTGAAGAGTGGAAAGTTCCAGGAGGTCTTTGATAAGGCCTTGGTCTTGTGTCAGATGCATAATTTCAAGGATGGGATCCTTTACCTCTACGAGCAGCACAAACTGTGAGTGCAGATGAGCGAGTCCTTTGTTACATGGGAAGGGGAAAGAAGGCTGGCCGGTTTCAAACTGGCCTAGTTGGTGGTCCTCAGGCTCTTCACCAACTCTTGTCTGCCCTCTGTGTGTCTCTCTTCTCTCCAGTTTCCAGCAGATCATGCATTACCACATGCAGAACGGGCAGTACCGGAAGGTGGTGGAGGTTTGCGAGCTGTACGGGGAACAAGAGGCCTGTCTTTGGGAACAAGCACTTGGCTACTTTGCCCACAAGGAGGAGGACTGCAAGGAGTACATTGCGGCTGTGCTCGCACGCATCGAAACCAAGCATCTCATGCCTCCTTTGCTGGGTGAGGCCAGACTCTGCCTTTGGGGTGAGGGTGCCGACCGCAGTTAGCTGAGCGCCGGCATCTTCCTTTTTGGCAACAGAGCCAGAGAAGATGTAGCTTAGCCTTGCCCACCCTGGGAGCAGTGATTTTGTGGAAGTTGGTGATGGGGAGCTATTTTCTGATTTTAAAGTGGCCATCGCTGCTTAGATGTGGGTGGAAAATATCTGAGCAATTAGTCCTACTGACAAAGTTACCATGTTTTGACTTGTCTTGATCTTGGAGGACTCTCAGAACTGGGCAGCCCTGTCCTTGTACAGCAGCCCCTGCTCACACTCTTCTCCCATATTGGTTGTGCACTCGAGGGAGAGAAGTTGAAAGCCTGTGCCTCACTGCCAGCCCGTGAACGGGAGTGGGAAAACATTTTGTTGGGCTTTAAAATAGAAAAAAGGGGTATTTCAGTAATTTAATCCATTTGATAAACAATACTCGTCTCTTTCAAAAGGTGGGAGCCCCCCTCCTTATGCACACACAGATGGAAACTTGAGAAAATAATAAGCTGGAAAGGTGTCTGATCCAGCTCTTACATTTTGGGGGTTTATATGCTATTTTTTAATATTATTGTTATTACTTCAAAAGTGATTTTAACAACACAGGAGCAGCTAAGTTTATTTTTGGATGGGATGTTGAAATGGCTGAGACATAGTCTGGCAGCAAAACACACGATAGCAATAGACTTATATATCGCCCCATAGCATTTCACAGCACTCTCTGGGTAGTTTACAATGTAAGCATTATTTACATATTGCCCCCCAAAATCTGGGTCCTCATTTTACTGACCTCAGAAGGATGGAAGGCGGGGTCAAACTTGAGCCGATCAGGATCGAACTCCAGGCTGTGGGCAGAGTTTGCCTGCAATGCTGCACTTTAGCCACTATGCCATCAGGGCTCCTACAAACACCTTGCTGCACTTTTTGGCTCAGATCAGTATTGCGGAAGAAGCAATACAGCTGATAGAGGATTGCAGCTGCACCCCAATTCTTTTCTGCCCTGATGGGTGTCTCTTTTCTAGTTGTACAAACTTTGGCTCACAATTCCACGGCCACCCTGTCAGTCATTAAGGATTATCTCATCAGCAAACTGCAGAGACAAAGTTGCCAGATAGAGCAGGATGAACAAAAGATCCAGAAATACCGGGAGGAAACCAAGCGGATCCGCCAGGATATTGAAGAACTGAAAACAAGGTAGCTATAGAACCTGCTGCTAAATCTGTCCCAGAGTCAGCAGATTCCATCCTGGATTCCATCCATTGCCCTGTTCTGCAGGGCGATGCAGTGGAAATGGAAGTGCTTAATCACTTAATCTTGCAAAAAAGTTGAACAGAAATTCCACTGCTTCCTTGGAAGGCTGCTGCTTTTGCCTTCCTTCCACTGGATGGGAGTGCAGGCAGTGTCTTCATCCAAGGCTTAGAGGTCAAATCAAAGTAAAGCTGGGACTGTAGCAGCATTGGGTGACTAGTGCCAAGTGGGTGCCCCAAGTTTGTTGACTTTTTTCCTCTAGTCCCAAAATATTCCAGAAGACAAAGTGCAGCATCTGCACCAGCGCTCTGGAGCTGCCCTCGGTGCACTTCCTGTGCGGCCATTCCTTCCATCAGCACTGCTTTGAGAGCTACTCGGAGAGTGGGTCAGAGTGCCCCACATGCCTTCCTGAAAACCGGAAAGTCATGGACATGATCCGTGCCCAAGAGCAGAAGCGAGACCTGCATGACCAGTTCCAACACCAGGTGGGTTCCTGGGCGGGCTCTGGTGTTTGTAAACGGGCTCAAATATTCTCGTCCCTGCCAAACATCCTTTTCTTTTGGCCTCCGGCAGCTGAAATATTCCAATGACAGCTTCTCTGTGGTTGCTGATTATTTTGGCCGTGGTGTTTTCAACAAACTGACCCTCCTCACAGACCTTCCTCCGAGCAAGTCGGCTGCAGTGCTGGATGCCAACTTGCAGCGGGACCTGCTTGTCAAGACAAAGAGGAGCACCTAGAAGTCCTTTCGTCCAGATGTGTTTACTTTGTGGAACTGGGAAGCGGCAGATACAGACTCAGGCGGGGAGGGGAAGAAATGCGACTCAGGGACAGGAAGCCCGCTGGCTGTCCTTGGCTCTCCCTCCTCCCCAGGACGGGCACCAGGCAGGGCCGGGGCTGAGGGGTGTGGTGCAACTTTCTCTGGCGGAAACAGCCCGACTGGGGCTTTGGTTCCGGGCCGTCTGGCTGCTGACTCTCAAGCAGGCCTGAGCAAAGCCTCCGGCCAGGCCTGCCAGGGCCACAGTGGCAGCTGCAACTGCCGCTCGGAGGGGGGAAGAACAGTGGGGGGGGGGGCAGGGAAAGGCCACCCTCCCTCCTTGAGGGTTCATGGTGTGATTGCATGACTGACTAAAGGGCACTGCTTCCACCTGCCTCCAGGCCTTCTTTCACGCGGGGGGGGGGGGGGGGCTGGGCAAGGGTCCCTGGCTTGGGCAAGGCGTCCCACCAGCCTGGAAGTCTCGCTGGAGCGAAGGTGTGCTTTCCAGCTGATCGCATATGTGCTCTCATGTTCAGCTTCTAGTCATTCACTCACACACTGATAGGCCTGGAAAATTGCCACACTCGAATCACTTCCAACCAAACAATGAGGCAGAAATGGTTCTTTAGAATTCATGGAGACCCAGTTAATTTAAAATAACAGCAAACTTTATTGATTACAAAGTGTATCTCTTTGCTTTTCAGACACACACACACACACACCTTGCTTATGTGCTCGAGTTAAATTGGAGATGCCACAAAATGGGGCTCACCCATCACCCACTCAGAGCATTACATGTTTTTGTACGTATTCTTGCCAGGAGGTTTACTGTCTAGTTGGCATGGAAGTACAATATTTTAAGAAAACAAATTTAACACATTGAAAGATTGAGGAGATTAATACAAAGGCAAATAGAAAAAAATTGAAGCATTTTCCTTCCCCAGGATCCCAAACCAGGTAACCAAGATGCGAGCCACGAGCAGGTCAATCTCTTCAGATCTTGGGAGCGGAATGGGACAACTCTCTGCAGCCAACTCACCACAGGAAAATTTAACAATTTAATTTAAATAATTAAAAATTATTTTAATTTTTGTCATTCACATTTTATTTTGTCCCTCCTTTTGCATTCTTTGTTTAATTATTCTATTCCACCATTTCTTTGATATTAGTTTAACTCTTGCCCCATGGTGAGTTAGCCACAGCGAGTTGTCCCAGACTCCCTGAGCCAATTCTACAAACACTGTTGTTATAACTGCTGCAGGGCTTCTGGGCATTGTCCCAGGAGGAGTATTTTGAAAAGAATGTAGGTCTTCCTGGCTTGGTTCTTGAGAAACAAAAGGGGGAAGCCTCAGTTTGTGTCCAGGTACACCTGTAGATTAAGCCAAGAGAGAAAAAGGACAAAAGAGGGACTGGTGCCACCTTTGGTTTAATGTCCTTGGACAGCTTAAGACAGCGGTTCCCAACCTTTTCTATACCCCGCACCACTAGAACGCTTCTGATATATTCTCGCATCCCTTACAAAAGTTCAAAATAACGGCAACGAATTATGCATATACACTATAAATTGAAAACCCAAGTTTTCGCACCCCCTGGAATATCATCTCGCACTCCTGGTTTAAGAGATTGATAGATTCTGGGCTCCTAATCAATGCATCCTTCCCAGGTTTCACAGTGAACACCAGAGTGCGTGGGAAACCAAACAGGATTTCATAGGGACTATATCCAGCTGGAGATTAATAATAATAATAAAGTTGGAAGGGACCTTGGAGGTCATCTAGTCCAACCCTGAGAAGCTAAAAGGGGCGTGAGGTTTAGTGTGACCCTAAGCAAAAATTCATGTTCAAGAATGGAAGCAGAAAACGGATCGGGCTTAGATAAATTCTCTATATTCTCCTCCCATCTGACGTCAGAATGGGCTAAAGGGGGCTATTACAGGGGTTGACTGGTTTATTTCGAACACCTTTTCTAAGCTGCAAGTAGCCTGTGTGGTCCCCGTTTCAGCAGCCTTTGGCTTGGGGTATTTCTGGGGGTTACAGTGGCAGCTGCAACTGCCGCCTCGGGGGGGAGGGAAGGCCGCCCTTCCTCCTCGAGGGCTCCTCCTGGCGCGGCTGCCTGGCTGCCTCAAAGGCGCCGCTTCCACCGGCCTCCGGGCCTTCTTTCGCGCGGGTGCCCCGCCTGCCGGGAAAGGACGCCGGGGCGAAGGCGCCCTCCAGGAGACCGGAAGGGACGGCTCGGAAAGCCCCGGAAGTGACGGCACGCTGGAGGCTCGACGCCCCCGTCCGGCGAGGTGACCCCGGTCGCGGCTCTCGTTCCGCCGGCCCCGCCGTCCTTTCGCCGGCATGAGCGGCCCGTCGCCGCCGCCGCCCCCGGTGAGCGCAACCCTCCGCCCGGCCCCGCTTGCCGCCTCACCTCTCCGCGTGGCCCCCTTTCCCCGCGCCGCCCCCCTCGGCCCGCTCCCCCCTCCTTATCGCGAATCCCAGAGCGGGGCGGCGCCGGCGGGCGGGGCGGGGCGGGGCGGGGCGGGGCGGGTCGCAGCCGCCGGCCTCGGGCTGAGAAGCGCTGGCGGCCGCGGCCGAGGAAGACCGCCGGAGATGGCCGCGGAGGTGAGGGGCGCGCGCGAGACCGGCCGGCGGCCGCGCTGCCTTGGCTGGGGCGGCGGAGGCAGAGGAGGGCCGGCACCGGGCCTTTCCTCCCGGTCTCGAAGCGGCTGCGGCGTTCCGGCCTCGCTTTGCGTCTAACGGTAGAAAATTCTTTGCAGAATAAAAGGCCCTCGGACAACCGGACCATCCGCGTGGGCACCCGGAAAAGCCAAGTAAGGGTTCCTAAGTGCCGATATAGGAAAATCTTTCGATTGCTCTGCGCTTTTGTGGGGGGGGGCGAGTGCTGATTTTTCTCCTCTGCACAAACTCCCGGTTGTTCATCACAAGTCAGCAAGATTACCGAAGGGAGGCAAAGGCACAGTAGCCGAGTGACAGGGATGGCCTCCCTTTTTTCCTACCTTTCAGAAGACCCTTAGGGTGGGGGTGATTGTAACCCTGCTGGGCCCCCTAAGCAGTTGAGCCAAGCTGCACCCAGCTCTTCAATTTGCACCTATGCATTTCTGCACTGCAGGGTGATGGAGTACAGCAACTTCTAGGAGCACTTTAGAGTATCGCCTCTGGTGACTGGTGCACAAAGCCCTCTGGCCCTCTAGCACTCATGATGTTACCTATTCGGGTAATGAAATGTCTGCAAGAAAAAAACCAAGCCCAGAGACCACCAAGGACCCCTCAGTTCAAACCTGAGCTACAAATATTCTCCATTGTCAGTACAAAGCCGATAAGGCATTGTTGGCCTCTGATTGGCTGGCAGGGTTAACTAAACTTTGGCAGTTGGACCATCCCGAGTAGATTGAGCAAGCCTTGCTCTCTTTTCTTTAGCGTAGGAAGACTTGCTCAGGGCTGGAATGGAAAGCAAGCAGGGAAAGTTGTGCAATGTGACAGTTCCAGGAAAGCAGCATCTCCAGCCACAGAAATCCAGCATGGCTGCTAAGGCAGAGGCGTTGAAGGATCCACCCAAAGATGCAGGATTGGGAAAGGCTGATAATGCCATGCCCTTGTAACCTAGAGCTAATCTCCACCTGCCAGTCTCTGACAAGTATGGGGAGGCCAGCAAGGAGCCAAGCAGAGAGGAAGGGCTGGGTGGATGGGGGAACAGCTCCCCCCTGCCAAGGCCCAGGAACTGCCCTTCCTCTTGCCCAGCAGCACAGCGAGAGTCTGCCTCCTCCAGTCTCATCTGGGTTATTTAATGCCTGATGGAGTTCAGGTTAGGTTGTCCTTTGTCTTCTCCCAGCATTGTGTTCCCATAGTGGTGCCTGATGTCAGAAAACAATGTTTATGCGAATAGCAGGCCCACCCAGAGCTATTTTAGCAGATAGGATAGAGGGGTAGGGGTTTCCTCTTGCCTGGGCTCTTGTACGCGCAGCAGAAAGTTTGAGTTCTGCTGATTGAGTCCCCTTCATGATGGGAGCCAGGCAGCTGTTGTGTTTCTGATGTGCTGGGGGCCCTTTCTGAGAGCCTTTTCCTTCCTTTCTCAACATTGCAGCTGGCTCGTATTCAGACTGACAGTGTGGTGGAGATGCTCCAGGTGCACCACCCGCATCTCCGCTTCAAGATAGGTGAGCATCCAGGGAAGGGGGCCTATAAGAGAGGGTCTGCTTTTGAGGTGGTGTGGAGGCAGCCCAAGCAGGTATATTAGGAGCAAAATGGAGGGGAGGAGGGGGGCCATGGTTACCCTCTAACTTTCCTTTTTCTCTGAAGTTGCCATGTCAACCACTGGAGACAGGATTCTAGACACAGCCTTATCCAAGGTTTGTTCCCCTGCTTATGTGTTTGTTTTTCTGGCTCCAGACAGCCAGGGCTGTCCAGTAGGGCTATGTGACAATAGAGCCCTGGGGGTCCTGGGCAGAGTGGCCTTGCAAGACTGGAAAGGTACCCATGCTGTTTCTCTTGCCCAATAGATTGGAGAGAAAAGCCTTTTTACCAAAGAGCTGGAAAATGCGCTGGAAAGGGATGAGTAAGTGCTCTTCTTCTGAAGGTTTGTGAAGCATTGGTGGCCCTGTTGAAGTGGGCTCGAAGCCCGACTCTCCAGGACCATGGGAAAAGTAACGTGGGTCCCCTGGATAAGGGCTGCTCCCTCAGTTTGCCAGGGGAGAAGCCAGCACTTCAATGCCAGACACACCGTGGCATGATGCGGATTGCAGATTTCTGGCCTGGCATGTTTTCTTCTTTCTTTTAGAGTGGACTTGGTGGTTCACTCCCTGAAAGATCTGCCCACCTCCCTGCCCCCAGGCTTCACAATTGGCGCCATCTGCAAGTGAGTTTGAGCTCCTCTCTCTTTCTTGCCTGGGTGAGCCAAGTGGTGGCCCTGCCCATCTGCCCGCCTTCCTTTTGCTTGTGAACCTGGCCACAGCACAGGTGCCTGGGGAGTCTCTCGGGAACAAGAGGGGCCGAGTGGTGCTTGAGCTTCTTTCTCTGCTTGGCCTGCTATCCCCTTGCCAATGTTTGCTGGAGAGGTTTCTGAAAAAGTCTTCCTCCGTCCTTTGCAGGAGAGAAGACCCACACGATGCTGTCGTCTTTCACCCCAAACATGCTGGCAAAACCCTCAGCAGCCTCCCTGAGAAGAGGTGAAGGGCTGGCTGGAGCAGGGGCTTGGCCTTGGTTCCACCTCTGGAGTCCCACCCTGGAGTGATGCTCTAGTGGGCTGTCTGGGTGCTGTGCAGGAGGGGGGAGAACAGGGCTGCCTTGCTTCTTGGAAAGCAGAATACAGAATAACAGAGTTGGAAGGGAACTTGGTAGTCTTCTAATCCCATCGCCTGCTCAAGCAGGAGACCCTACACCAGGGGTGTCAAACTGCCAGCCCGCGGGCCGGATGCATCATGGCGAAACCCATTGCCGGCAATGGAAAAAAAAGTCACGCTATGTCGCGAGTTTGACATCCCTGCCCTACACCGTTTCAGACAAATGGTCACCGAGTCTCTTGCTTAAACATTGCAGCTTGAGAGGGGAGGAGGAAGAGCCTGGGAGATCTTAATGGAGCTGAGGAGGGTTCCGAGTAGCTCTTCTCAGTTTTGGTTCTTCTGCAGTGTAATTGGGACCAGTTCACTTCGCCGTGCAGCTCAGTTGAAAAGAAAATTCCCTCGGCTGCAGTTCAAGGATATTGTATCCTTTCATGATTCAGGCGGGCCCAAGTTCACCTTTATTCATTGGATTTCTCTGACCACCCAAACTTGCAAAGCAACTCTGGGCGGCTTACAATTAGAAGTCTAAAACCGGGGGTCATCTGCCTGCCCCCAATGAGAAACACACGCTGGAAGAAGGCCTTGCTTTGCTCCTTGCTCTGGCCTTTATTGTGTCTCCAAGCAGCTCACAAGAACAGTAACTGCATCAAGAATACACTGCCCCAATTCATAACAAAATTTAGTCTGAATAACCCAATTTTTATCCTGAAAGAATTGAGATAACAGCTGGTTCTTGGTCCTTCTTCAAGGCACCTTTGTTTTTTCTGGCCTGAGTTTGGCCTGCAGCTGAGGTTGGCTTCTCAGAAGGGCTGGGTGTGTCTCCCTCCCTCAGAGGCTTAGAGTGACCAATCCCCACCCAGACCTGCGATTGCAGTGCCCCACCTCCCAGCAGCAGGTCTGGCAGGTCAGCAGAAGCCTCTTGGTTTTGCTTAGCCTTCCGACAGAGGGGCAACCTGAACACCCGCCTGAAGAAGCTTGATGACAAGGACGACTTCAGCGCCCTGGTTCTGGCAGCAGCTGGCCTTAGGCGCATGGGCTGGGGGAGCCGCATTGGCCAGGTGAGGGGCAGGGGATTGGCATTTGTGCTACGTTGTCCCAATGGAGGGGTGTTTAATATTCTATTTTAAAAAGTAGCCCGTTGCTGACTCTCGCTTCCCTCTAGGTTCTGAGCCCTGTGGACTGCTTGTATGCGGTTGGGCAGGTGAGTGATGGGGTCTGCCTGGCCATTTGAACCTCCCAGGTTTCCTTTTGGCAATGGAGCCCCACACCTCTCCATCTGGCCTCTGGAGAACACCTGGACCTTGGATGTCTGGTATTCTGGGTCTCTTCTGGAAGGGAACTGCACTGCTGAAGATCCCAGAGCTGGGCAAGGAGGCACCCTGGCTGGCCAGACTTTTTGGGGCGGGATACAGACTCCAGAGGGGTGTGCTGCTACTTACTCTTCATGGTCCCCAACAGCTTCTCCTAAAGGGGGAGCTGTTTGTTTCCCTTTGCTGGGTATCTGTTGTGGTAAGAGACTATTTTGGCGCAGAAATCTTCCTTGATCAGGCAGCAGGGCTTAGGTGACTCATTTGGAAGGGGAATCCCCCCCTTCCCGTCCCAGCTCAGATGCCTGATAGGACAGTGCCTCCACCAAAGGTACATTTTTACTTAGGGATGGGAAACCCCCAAGAAAGGGACTGTGATGCAAGTCCTAAGGAAGGAGAATGCACTTTTGGGGGGCACTGAATCACAGGAATGGAAAAGGGCCCCCTTCCCTTTACTGCCCTCTCCTCCTCCAGGGTGCCTTGGCCGTTGAGGTGCGGGCCAAAGACCAGGAGATCATAGAAATGATCTCAGTTTTGCACAACGAGGAGACCGTGCTGCGCTGCATCACTGAGCGAGCCTTCATGAAGCACCTGGTAGGTCTTTCAGGCTGGTGGGGCCCCCTGAAGCACGGCCCAGCAGCGTGGCCGTGTCTTCAAGCTGATGCTTCCCTCCGCAGGAAGGAGGCTGCAGCGTGCCGGTGGCTGTGAGCACCCAGCTGAAGGACGGCCAGGTAAAAGCAACTGACTGCTCCCCCTCCTGCTTCCACTGAAAGGCAGACACCAGCAGAGTGCAGAAACCTGCCTCGTCCTGGGGGAGGGAACAGTTTAGAGAGATCACCTTTTTTTAAGGAACTAAAATGGGGGGAGGCTGTTCACAAATGCTGGCATTTGTCTCCATTCTGCTTGCTAATTGGTTTCAACCTCCCTCTTCTCCAGCTGTACTTGACTGGAGCAGTCTACAGTCTTGATGGTTCTGACAGCTTGCAAGAGACCATGCAAAGAAATGTGAATTTTTCCCTGGAGGTAACAGTCTTGGTTGCTTTCAGAGTAACAGCTACGGAACTCCTTCATGAGAAGGGGTTCACGAGTTAACTAGGATAACCGCACTCTTTACTGCAAGGAACAAATCTGAACACATTCGGGGGGGGGGTGTCCCTATTGTTAGCTGTCAGTTGAACTTGAGCCCCAGCATGTCATGGCCCTGGAACTCACCCTAAGGTGAGATGTGGCTTCTCCTCCCCAAATCCTTTCCCATGGGCTGCCCTTCCTTTTCAGAATGAAGATGGTCCCGATGACAACCTCCAGCATGCTGGCATCACAGCAAGGAACATACCTCGTCTTGCTCAGGAGGCAGCAGAGAGGCTGGGCCAGGAGGTGGCCGATCTGCTGCTGAGCAAAGGGGCCAAACAAATCCTCAGCGTGGCGAGACAGCTCAGCAGTGCATGATGGGCACCACCTCCTCGGAGAGCTATGATGCCGGCCAGTTATTCATCCCTCCTGGAGGAGAGGGAAGCAAGGGATGACCTGCTACTAGCACTGCCGGGGGAGCAGCTGAACATTTGGTGCGAAGACGCAGGTTTGGGGCAAGAATTGCAAATCTGCATACCCACCAAGAAATCACTGGTTGGTCCAGCAGAGGTGTAAAGTTGAACTCTGCTGAGGACTTGAGAACAATTATTGCTAAAACCTATTAAAGAGAGACAGCAGAAATTCTGGCGCTTTTTCCACTGAACCCTCCCAGGCTGCAGCCGACCGGGTTCTTAAACCCGAAAGAGCAGAAAATTTTGGGGGGGGGGGGGGGGACGAGTAACACGCCAACCGGGAACCAATCGCGACCACCCCCACGGGGCAATGAGGCTGGGATGGAGACCCACCCCCATCCTAGTTTGTGCGCGGGGAGGGGCCCACAAACTACCGGACGAGCGCGCGTTTTCAACGTCCTTTTATTGGGGGCCAGGCCGCGAACAGCCCCGCCATTGAGTGGGGCGCGGGCCGCCCATTCCCGCCGCCCCAAGTCCAAGCACGTGGCGCCAGCAGGGGGTCCGCTGCTCCCGCTCGCCCAGCTCCGCCGCCTCAGCTCGGTCTCCGGTTGCCCGTCGCCGCCGCGCCTAGTACTCCTGCGAGGCCTGGAGGGTCCCTTTCTTGCGTCCCGCCGTCGCCGTCCCGCCGCCCTGGGCCGCAGCCTTCCGGGGCAGGAGCGCGGCGGGGATGTTGGGCAGGACGCCGCCCTGCGCGATGGTGACGCGGCCCAGGAGGCGGCCGAGCTCCTCGTCGTTGCGCACCGCCAGCTGGACGTGACGCGGGACGATGCGCGTCTTGCGGTTGTCGCGCGCCGCGTTGCCCGCCAGCTCCAGGATCTCGGCCGTCAGGTACTCCAGCACCGCCGCCAGGTAAACGGGAGCGCCGGCCCCGACCCGCTCCGCGTAGTGCCCGCGCCGCAGCAGCCGATGCACGCGGCCCACCGGGAACTGCAGCCCGGCGCGCGACGAACGCGACTTCGCCTTGGCCCGGGCCTTCCCGCCGCCCGCCTTGCCACGGCCCGACATCGCAAGCGCCGAAGGAAGCGAGGAGCCGCCGAGTCGGGCGGGCCGCCTTTATATGGCCCGCGCTTCTCACGCTGGCCCGCCCGCCGCGGCCGCCGATTGGACTCTGCGCCTCGCGGTCCTGGTCATTGGCTGATGCCAGGGCCACTGAGCAGGCAGCGCGCGCGATTCAAAGGTTGGCAAAAAGCCGCCTCGAAGGAGTCCTTCCCGAAGAAGACGTCTGTAGCCGAACCGACGCGACGCAATCATAGAACATAGAATCCTAGGGTTGGAAAGGACCTCAGAGATCTTCTAGTCCAACCCCCTGCTCAAGGCAAGAGCTTTACGCCATCTCAAATGGTTGCCCAGTCTGTTTTTTAAAATCTCCAGTGGTGCAGCACCCGCAACTCCGGGAGGCAAGTTAATCCACTGATTATTTTCGCTGTCAGAAAATTTCTAGATGGATCTCTCTTTAAAAGGCTTCCCCTCTTTACTTCTTGCTCTGCCGCCTGGTGCTTTGGAAAATAAGTCAGTCCTGTCCTCTAGGCTAGACATACCCAGCTCCCTCCACTGTTCATCATACAATTTAGTCTCCAGACCCTTTATCTTCTTTGTTGCTCTTCTCCGCACTCTTTCTGGAGCCCCAGCAACTTTTTTTGTATCACGGTAACCAGAACTGGATGCAGTATTGCAAGCATAGTCTTACCAGTGTGGTACACAGCGGTACTATCGCTTCTTGTAATCGTGATGCTGTCCCGGTTGATGCAGCCCAGAACTGCCTTGGCCTTTTTGGCAGCTGCAGCACACGGCTGGCTCATACCTGTGGTGGCCCACTAGGATGCCTAGATCTCTCTCACCTAGACCTGTTGAGCCAGGCATCACCTATTCTATACCGATGGTTTTTCCTGCCTATGTGCAGGACCTTAATTTTTCACCACTAAACTACACCTTGTTAGATAGGGTTCAGTGTTCAAGTCTATCAAGCTCCTTGGGGGGCTCCTTTCCCCCAGCTTGATGTCATCTGCAAATTCAATGAGTTCCTCTTCTATCCCCTCATCTAGATCATTTATTAAGATATTGAAGATGGAACGGTGAGGTATCCCACTGCATGCTTCCCTCCATGTAGATGTATTTCCATTGAGGACAATATGCTGGGTGTAGTTCATCAGCCAATTGCGAATCCATCTGGTGGTGGTACTGTCTATCTGACATTGTTCCGTCTTTCCAGGAAGTAGGTTGTAGCCCACTTTGTCAGATGCCTGATTGAAGTCCAAGTATACTATATCTATAGCCTTTTGCTAGTTCACTAATTTAGTCACTATCAGAAAAGGCAGTAAGACGTGTCTGGCATGATCTGTTTTTAACAAACTCATACTGGCCTCTAGTAATCATCTTGTTTGTTTCTAGGTGTTCACAAATCCTCTGCTCGATTATCTTTTCCAGAATTTTCCTAGGTATTGACATCAAATTGATTGTCCTATAATTTCCTGGATCTATTTCTCCCCTTTTTATAGATTGGAACCACATCAGCCCTTTTCCAGTCCTCTGGTAGTTCCCTGTACTACAAGATATTTGAAAGATTACACTCCATGGCTCCAAAATTACATCTGCCAACTTTTAAGAATCCTGGGATGCAAACCATGTGGCCCAGATGATTTGTACTCCTCCAGGGTGGATAGGTATTCTCTTTATTTTGCCTTGTATATCTGTTCTATCTATCTCAGTGTCCCAAAGGTGCTTTCAAATGAGGCAACTGGACTTTTATTTTTTCTTTGAAGACATTTCACTTCTCATCCAAGAAACTTCTTCAGCTCTGACTGGATGGGGGGGGGGGATGGATTTATACTCTTTTGCAGACAGCTGGTCATTTGCATTCTTTTAGAGCAGGCATGTCAAACAGGCCACACCCAGCCCGGCCCCGCAAGGGCAAAACAAATCCCAATACGTCACAATACGGCCTGCAATGCAATCGGGTTTGACACCCGTTTTAGAGAGGCCATTTGGAGATTTACCTGTGTCCTCAGGGTCAGCTGAGTAGTGCAAACATGTGTGGAGCCTTCTTGGCTGCAGGATATTTTCTGCCGTGTCCCTTCACTGTTGAAAACAGGCACAGGCTATTGGGGATGAGTCTGTGCTGTCTGAATCTCAAACTGAAGCACAAATGGTTCCTGTAGTCTGCAATGCTTTCTGGAAATCCGTTCATACTCCAGCACCATTCAAAGTGTGTTCATCCCAAAGTGCATGGCTAAATGTCTATGGAGTGTCTCAGTCATCCAGGTCCACACACGTTTGCACTACTCAGGTGACCCTGAAGACACAGGTAAACCTCCAAATGGCCTCAATGACTCTCTAAAAGAATGCAAATGGGACAACCATGACCTGGATGACTGAGAATCTCTAGAGACATCTCTCTCTCAGTGCTGCTTTTGGCTAGGTTGGGCTATTTCCTCCTTTTGCGTAAAAACAGAGGCAAAGAAGGAATTAAGCAGTTCTGCTTTCTCCCTGCTGCCTGTCACCTTCTTGCCGTCTACTCCCATTAGCGGGCCTATCGTTTCCTTTTCTTCCTTACATATCAAAGGAAATTTTTTCTTTTTCTTTTCCTTCACCCTGCCTGAAGGCAAAAGTGAAGAGCTTCTTAGCATTTCTATTTTGCGCATCTAACATCCTCTCAACAAGCTCTCTGCAAAAACCTTCCACCTCTTGCAAATTGATGACATCAGTTATACACGTGTGAATGAAAGCAAATATACGCGTCCCAGGATAATGTTGCAGGATCCAATCTGGGTTGGTCACCGGGACCAGAGATTTTGTCTTCCGAGCTTTCGTGGGTTCAAGTTGCAGATTTGCATAATGAGGCCATCAGCCGTGGGCCATGTGCCTCTGCCACAGCCTCCTCCCCAGCTCACCCTCTGCCTATTCCTACACCGTGTCCTCAAAATGCTCAATCTCCACTTCACCCCTCTATGGCAGTCTGATACATAAATATGTTAAGTACAAAATGGGGTGTAGAAAAACACAGTACAAATTTATACCCAGCAAAGTTTGTGGGAAAGGTGGTAGCACAGCAGTTCTAAACAGGCTTCAGAGCAATATCTCAAATACATGAAGTTCTTTCAGCACAAAGTGAAGAAACCAAAATCAAATCCTCCCCTGGAGTAAGCAGCAAAGAAACCATTTACGAAGCTGAGTGTCCCCTGCTTCACCTGTTGCTACAGGCGTTGACTCTGTTGGATTCCCTCCCAAGGATGCCCACCGGCACCCTGAGATCACCAGGGGGGGAAATGTTGCTTCCAAGCTGCGTCTAGGAGAGGCCGACAGTTGGACCCTTTGGCTGGTCTGATCTCCCCAGCAGTAGCAACAGCAGCAGCAGCTCACCTTCTGCCAGGAGCTAAGAACGCCCTGGGCAGGACAGCATTCAGGCTTTTCTCAGATGGATTGGATAACAGGGACAGAGGAGGAGCAAATGGCCACGTCGGCTCAAGCGTCATAAAACAGCCGCACAAGCTGGTACCGGATACCAAAAGCTACCAAGCTACCGGCAACCTCAAGACAGAAAGGAGAAGAGGGAAGATAGTGCAAACATGCAGCTGATTGCTCATGACTCATCAGATTGAGGCTTTGCTCACCTCACTGTAACTGCTAGGATGCAAAGTACCCCTGGCTATGCATCCTGCTTTGCAAACCCCCTGGCCAGTTTCACGTAACATACCACAGCAGTCAGGCAACAGTGTGTGTACTGTGGAAACTAAAACTGCTTAATCTTCCCCTAGGTAGGTTTTGTTGAAAACGGCACAACCGTCCCCCCCAAGGGGGCATCCCTGAACTGCGCCCCCCCCCCCCCGCTCCTTACCTGGATTAGCAGCAGCAGAACCGTCAAGTTTTGTTCAGGAGTTGGTCCTTTCAGCTTCAGCACAAAGTTAATAAGGGTCATGTTATTGCATTCTGTAAATTCTCCGTCTTTGTCTGTTCCCTGACGAACATCAACTAGGCAGAGTGTCTCAGCTACCTGGAGACAAACACGTTTTACTTATCACATAAAGCTTCATCAGCATGAGGAAGAAGAGCAAGAGACTCTCAGAAGATGGCTGCTGAATCGTGCCTTCCCGCTCCGGTTAAGAGTTACCTTGAGGGTATATGCTCCCCAAGGAGAGAGGTTCTTTGACTTGAATCTCGAGTAGCTCATCTCCAGCTTCCCTGTATCTGTGTTGAATCTGAAGGCAGAGATGGAGGCAGTCAGGGAGGAAAGGGGGATGCAGCCAAGGCCAGGATGAGCAGAAACCTGGTTGCCGTAAGGGACTGCAGAGGGCACCTGATCAAGGCAGGCAACCCTTCACCCCAAGAAAAGGGATGGTTCTGAGTAAAAGTGAGAGGATCCTTTGTGAAGTTTGATTTGACAAGTCCCTATGTGAAGGAGATGGGTGGGTTCAGAAATGTGAAATATAAATAAAATAAAATAATAGATTTTAACAAATGGGATCTTTGCCCAGGACCACGGTCTTTCCCAGAAGCCTGCTTTGAAAGGAATAGCACTTTCCTTGGCTCTTACTCTGGTCGCGGCCAGGCAGCAGGCGGGCTCATCCTCTCTCTTACCTGGGCAATCGATGGCGGGGGCACGGAATGATGTGGAAAAGCTGGGGCAGCGAGTAGAGAAAGTTGACCACTTGGGGGATGAAGAAGAGAAGCATTGTCTTGCTGAAGTGCCCAAGGATGCCCACCACGGCAAAGGTCATGCCAGCAAAATAGCAGAAGGTGTCTCCCACAAACACACGGGAGGGGTACCTGCAGTAAGGCAGGAGAGAAAGCAGATGTGGCAGTTCAGTAAAGACCTCTCCCCACAGAAGGCAGAAAGAAGCATTATCCATAATAAAGAGAAGGCACTTAATGCAGAGCTGGAAGGAACCTTGGAGGTCTTCTAGTCCAGTCCCCTGCTCAAGCAGTGACCGTCCAGTCTCTTAAAAACTTCCAGTAATGAACACCCACAACTTCTGAAGGCAAGTTGTTTCACTGGTTAATTGTCCTCACTGTTAGGGAGTTTCCCCTTAATTCCAGGTTGCTTCTCTCTTTGTTTTCATCCATTGTTTCTTGTCTTGCCCTTTGGAAAATAAATTGACCCTCTCCTCTTTGTGGCAGCCCCTCAAATATCATGTCCCCCCTGGTCCTTCTTCTCTCTAGACTGGCCATTCCCAAATCCTGCAACCGTTCTTCATATGTTTCAGTCTCCAGGCCTTTAATCATCTTAGTTGCTCTTCTTTGCACTTTTTTTTTTTTCAAAGTCTCAACATTTTTTTTGTATTGTGGAGACCAAAACTGGATGCAGTATTCCAGGTGTGGCCTTACTAAGCCTTTATAAAGCGGTACTAACAGTTCACGTGATTTTGATTCTATGCCTCTATTTATACAACCAAGGATTGTATTAGGTGTCTGTTTCCACTTGAAACCAGATTACTCATGAGGTGACTATCTCTTCCTTCTCAGGAAAGAAAGTTCCAAAGTGCCCTGTGGGGAGTTGTGTAACCCCTCCAGACTCTCAAACTGCCACCCACAATTTGTCCTGTAAGGACTGCAGATTCTGCCGTGAGAAAAGGCTGGCCTTTGCCTTCAAAAGTGTGTGTGTGTGTGTGTGGGGGGGGGCTCTTACCAATTGTGGTATAGCAGTCCTAGAGTGGTAAAGAAAAAAGGAATCATGAAGTAGAGGGAGAAGACGTGGTCATCCTTGCAATCCCCTGCAAGAAGGCAAATAAGGAGCACGCAGGTTAGCCAACTGGCCGGGCCCAACCGGTCTTTGCCGAGAGGAGGCTAAACCCTGAGTACCCACCTGATAGCTCCGCAATATTGAAAGCAATGATGGAGGCAGCGATCACCAAAGACTGCCCGGCTTCCAGACCGTTAATCCCAGCCAGAATGTTGATTGCGTTGGTGCAGAACACGGCCAGCATGCCCATGTATACGTAGTACAGTATCCCTGCAGGAAAAGCACACAGTAGAGGAGACCCGCTTTGACCCTCAGCCTCCCACAGCAGCAGCAGGACGGGGAGCCACAGGCCCAGGGGGGGAGGGGGGGCTCACCCAGGTCGAGGTAGACACCCAGCAGCAGCCGGAAGGGCTTGGGCACCACGATGGTGGTGTTGCCCGAGTTGGTGAAGTAGACCATCAGCAGCGGCAGGGAGGCAGCGGTGGGCAGCAGCAGCTTGTGGCGCCAGCGCAGGTTGAGGACGTCGTCGGCGAAGCCCAGGAAGATCATGCAGCAGATGGCCAGGAGGGCGCCCACCAGCGCCACCAGCTGCAAGGCGGGAGGCCGGTCAGCGCCCAAGCCACCCGCGGGGCTCCCCTGCCCGCCCTGACCCACTCCCGGCCCGGCTGACCTCGTGGTGCGGGAAGGCCTGGCAGCGCTCCTCGGCGAAGCAGCTCAGGAAGGGCACCGGGATGAAGCAGAAGAGCAGGAGCAGGAAGACGGCGCCGCTGATCACGCCCTGCGACTCCGGGCTGCGGACGAGAGCGCCGCCGGTCAGCCCCGCCCCACACCCCCCCGCCACCCGCCCCGCCGCCCCGGCACTCACACGGGCTGCCTGGAGCGCTTGTTCAGGTCGGCCCCGCACAGCCGCGCCGCCAGGAAGTGCTCGCGGAAGGCCGGGATCAGGCGCAGCGTGGCCCAGCAGCCCAGCGCCGAGCCGCCCAGGTTGATCAGCAGCGGCACCACCGGCAGCTTCCACATCGCGCCGCCGCCCTGCGGGCAGCCAAGAGCCGGGCGAGTCGAGCGCCGCTCCCGTCCGGATCCCCCGCGGACGACTCGGCCTGGCCCCGGCCGCGAATGGCGGCCCGCTCCCCCGTCACGCGACAGCTGCCTGCGGGCCCCACGTCACCCGGCTCGCGCGCGCGCGCGCGGGCGGGCGGGGCCCGTTAAAGTGACCGCGGCTCGGCACGTCGGGCGCCGCCCCCAGCCGCTCTCCCGGCTCTGGCGCGCTGCCCCCGGCTGGCGGCCCTTGAGCGCCGCCCCAGACCCGAAGAGGCGCGGGGCTTCTCGGCGCCCCCGCGCTTGCCTGGCCGACCGAGCGATCGAGGCGGCGGCGGCGACGACGGCCGGATGCCGGGCTCGCCCAGCTGCTCCGGGCTCTTCGGCGCGCCCCTCGTGGCGGGCAGGAGCCAGCCGAGCCGCGTCCCGTCCGGCGCCTTTAAGGCGGAGCCGGCCCCAAGGAGGGCGGTGGCGGCGTTAGCCCGGCCCAGCCGTCGGCTCTCAGCGCCGCGGCGCCCCGCCCAGCTTGGCAGTCAGGGGAGGCGGAAGAGCCCGGCTGCCATGTAGCTCGGCGCCGGCTCCGGGAAGGAGGAGGCGAGCCGCGCCGCCCCCGCTCGCTTCGGCCGCCCAGGAGGCCTCGCCATGCATGCCCCGGACGCCCCGTGAGCGGCGGGCGCGCCATGGAAGCCGCGCCGGGGCTGGGCTGGGCGGTGCTGGTGCTGCTCTTCGCCGCCTCCCTGCTCACCGTCTCGGCCTGGCTGCTGCAGCTCTCCCGGAGCCTATGGCGCGGCCGCGGACGGTCGGCAGGAGCCCCGCGGAGCCCTGCGGCCCCCGCCGGCCTCTGGGCGACCGTGCTGCGCCTGGGCTGGGCCCGCGAGGGCGCGGGGAGCTCTCCGGCGGCTGGGCCCCGCGGCTTGCTCGTCTCGCTCTTCGCCTTCCGCGCATTCCGCGAGAACTGGCAGCGAGCCTGGCTGCGCGCCCTCAACGACCAGGCCCGCCAGCACGGGGTAAGCCGGCCGGGAGGAGCGGGCAGGCGGGGGAGCTGCCGTCGGAGCTGCGCTCTGGCCGTCGGCGGCGGCGCTGGTTCCTCGGCCGTCCCGCAAAGGCTGACCGACCGGCGGGGGGAGGGGGGGAGCAAGACGCGGAGCGGGCGGCACCCCTCGCCCGCCGCAGCCGCTGGCCGAAAGCCCGGCTCTCCCCGCGGAGCGATGAGGGGCTGCGCTCGCGGGAAAGTTGCCGCCCTCCCCTGGCGGTTTCTTGCCGGCGGCCGCCGCTGATGGATCCCTCTTGGCCGGCTTCTGCTTCTCCTGGCTAATCCTTGGGGTTGGGGGGGATCGCCGGCCTGCTCGTTCCTGGCCGCCTGGCGAGTTCCGCTGTTTCCTGCATCAAGGAAGCCGAGATTGGCCGGGTCCCATGAAGAGAGACCGCCCGTTTGGGAGGAAGCCCCTTTCTGGGCGGTGCAAGCATTTGGGAGCTGTGGAGAAGTTTCTTGGCATCTTAAAATTTGGAGTTGGGCAGGAAACGGACCTCATACCCTGTGGTCCCTGTTTTAAAGCCGGAGTTTTGAGCTTCTAGGCACCTGCCCTCAGCACTTCTTTCTGCCTGTCAGAGCTCTTAATTATCCTTATTACTCTCTGGACAAACTTCCTAACAAGGAGGAGTTTTCTTAAATGCAGCAAAGGTCGCTGTAGGCCTCTCTGAGTATTTGCGTAAGGAAGACAACCTGATTTGGAAGAGGCGCAGTTGCCTGAACTTCCTTTGCTCGATCAGGCTGAGCTTGGTGTCCGGAGGGGGACACCGGACACCAAGGAGGGTTCTGGAGCTGCACCCTACAGACCCTCCCAGTATTTTGGGGTCAGGACAGCCAGTTCCTCACCCAAGCTGCTTTGTTCCACTGTTCTTACAAAAGAAAGATGGGGCAGCATCACAGCAGCTCCTGATTAAGCTTGCCCTCTTCCCTCCTAAGACTGGTCATCCATTGCTAAGTATCCTTCTGGCTAGCCTTACTTTGCCCAGATCTGTCCCTGGAGGATCTGAAGTTTTCCTCGCAGGAAGAGAAGCAAAGAACAGGTGGACAGTAGGCACATAGAGTATCCATCTGGAAATAACCCTGAAGAGAAACAGCGTCAGGCGTCCATCACTTTGGCATCCAGGAACCTGCTGGCAAGCCTGCTTCCCCAGATTCGGTCACCAGCGCAGAGGTCCATCTCAGCGCTTTGGAGGAGGACCCAAGTCCTGTGCCAGAGTCCATGTTTCCTCATGCTGGTGCTTATGTGCTGCCCCCTTTCTTGCCATTCCATCCGCAAGATCGGCCCATAGGCAGAGCCGGTACTGGAGCCAGGAAAGGCTGCCGTCCAAAGGGGCTGGATTGTGCTTTGCTTGGAAACGAGAGGAATCACCAGAAGGCTTTTCATGTGCAGCACAGTCCGGCCCCCTTGGGACTTGCACGCCGCTCAGTTGAGCTGTTCAATATGTGTAGCTAATTTCCTTGTACCGTTTGCTTAGTAACAGGCGTTACGTTCAGTGCTTCTTTGATTGTGTTTCTAGTTCCTTGGTATAAATTCAGACCAGAAATAGTTGGTCTGTTTGCTGTATTGCAGACCTCGAAGGGGGACGCCTTGTTCTGCATCTTCTTGCAGAGAAGAAGGATCTCTTGCTTTGGGGCTGTGACTGCACCAGGACTAGGACCACAGAGTTAGAGTTAGACGGCCGCCAGCCTCCCCTCTCCCACTCAGTGGCGACCCCAGAGGCCAAGGGAGAGGGGAGGCTGGCCCTGCAGCCCAGCCTGCCGTCCTTGTCTGAGAAGGGCATGGCAGCACCAGCTCCACAGCAACTTGGCCGTTGCTTCACCTGGTGCTGCATCCATCCCGTGAGCTGGAGGTTGGGGGAGAGAGGTGGCCGCTCTGGAGCAAGCTGTTCCCTACGAATAAAGCTCAGGGGGAATGGAGGAAATTTCTAGGTGGTCACGACCACTGCAAGTGTCTCACATTTATTTTGGATATTTCCAGAGGGTAGAGCAAGTTCTGTTCTTTCTGAACAAAAGGATCCAGCAGGATTGCTTTAGGATCTCTCCTTGGCGTTTTGGCCAAAGTCCAAGCAATGTGCAGGACTTCAGCAGGGGCTGACATCCAGCTGAGGAAAGCCTTGCACATCGGCAGCGCCAGCTTGGACTGGCAGTGGAGGCCAGGCGTCTCCCTCTGTGGCCCATGCCCAAGAAGGGGGCGCGTCTGGACTCCCGCTGGATGCCCTTGGCAAATGGCACCTTGTCTGGCCTTGCAGAAGAGCCTGGATTGAGAACTTGCCACGTCGGCTCCCTCCTGCGGGCTAACTGGGCTTTCTTCTTCCCAGAGCTCAGTCCAGATCACGTTTGAGGAAAGCCCTCGGCAGTTGCCAGCCGTAACTATCAGCCACGTGGTCTACGCTGACCAGTCGGAGCACAGGATGGTGAGTTCTCCAGAGGGCCACAAGCGCCAACACCTTTGCCTACAAAGTGTGGCCCTGGTTTGAACCCAGCCAGTTTCCCCAGCAGTCTGCAGAGTGCTGGGGGG
Organism: Azemiops feae; assembly: GCA_023970755.1. Classification (NCBI taxonomy): domain Eukaryota; kingdom Metazoa; phylum Chordata; class Lepidosauria; order Squamata; family Viperidae; genus Azemiops; species Azemiops feae. Next base: position 160,180 of record JALGBA010001204.1, read on the forward strand.
GCGCTTGGACTCCAGGCAAGGGGGCTTCTGCCCTGTGGGCAGTTTCCTCCCTGAGTGGGAGTACCTTCCCACTCAGACTCCAGCTGACAGCCCGGGTGTCAGGGCTGGGCTCCTCTCTGAAACTGCAGAAAAGTCCCCAGAAAGCCTTAGGAAGCTGTCTAAATGCAGAGGGCTAGAAACCTCTGCTGTCCCTAAAGGACAGCTGCAACTGGGGGGAACATATATTTGGTCTGCCAAAGCATTGACAGGTGGCTAGGGAGGCTGACCTTGGCAGTTGCCCTCCATTACTGGACAGCTGACCTCTTAGATCACAGCAGCTAACCTAAAGTCCTGTGGCCCTGCATGGGAAGAGACAGAGGAGAAGCACAGATCAGGAGGAAGATGGAAAGCCCTGTAGCTCAGCAGAAGTGGCAGAATGGGGGGAGGGGCTGCTTTTTGCAGGCACCAGATGTCCGCTTGGAGATGAAGGCTTAAATTGCCAGGGAACTGAACTCTGCAAATAAGGAGGACACAGTCCTGGGATGTCAGCTGATTGGATAAGTGCTTTGCTCTGGAAGTGTTGGTCCCTCCTCCACTGAGTAAAGGAAGGGTGCACCATAACCCCTGGGGGACTCTCCCGAGGCCCACCTGAATGGGAGTCAAGATGCTCAGCCAGAGCTTGAAACTCCCAGCCAAACAGAGATTGTAAGATGGCAGCAGAGAGGTTTGGATGTATCTACATCTAATACGAAGAGCAGCTCTGGAAGAGGGATCTGGATTAAGCTCTGGAGTTGAGCGGATTAACTTGTTTTCCTCTAAGGTTGCAGGGAGGCGACAATCTCTCCTCCTGTTTTCTTGATGAGTCTCCTCCCCTCCCCCCAGAACTGTTATTCACTAGGTTCCAGCTCCAGCAGCTTTGTGGGAAGGCTGCAGGAAGAAAACAGGGCAGGAATACTTAATTAAAGCCTTTTTTCCCCCCGAACCCCAATCAATGAGTTACCTTCAGTAGTTCTTTCCAAAAGGTCAAAGCTGACGGGATGGCAGTTACTGAGCTCCACTGCTGCTGCTCTGACTGTAGATGGGGGAGGAGGAGGAAGCTGCAGTTGCTGCTGCTCTGCTCTGGGAAGGCGCTTGGTGACTGCCCATCATCCCTTTCCCCCCTCCAGGTGTTGCAGTGCCTCCTTTCAACTGACACGGTGCAGTTCCCGGTCTTGGTGGCCCAGCAGTCTCCGGCAGCTGTCTCTATGGACACCTATTGCGTCTCCCTGGCTGTACGGCAGGCCCAGGTGAAGGAGGCAGAAGGAGGGGGCTGAAAACCCTCCATGGGTTGGTCTGGGGCGGGAGGGGGTGGGGTGCTTTGGGCCCCAGCGTTGGAGGCAAGGTGGGCCTCTGCATCCGGCACGGCTGATGTTGCCTTTAGTGGGATTTATTTTTGGTGATCATAGCCAGTGTTTGCATATCACCCTGCCTGGCAATCTGCCCTGACATCAGCTTTGTCCCATTGGCCAGTTGGAGATCCGCCTGGAGGAGGTGGAGGCCGAGGGGCTGCTGGTCTCCTGGGCATTCACAGACAGGCCCGACTGGAAGATCTCCCTCCCGCCAAGACTCCAGCCGCACAGTGTAAGCAAAGGAGGGGACAGCGATGCAGGACGGAGCCCCCCCCATGGTCCCTCCCCTCCCTCTCATGGAGCTCTGCGCCGCTTCTGCCAAGGAGACCCTGGGGGCCTTTTGCCAGGCCCTGCAGGTACCTTGCCAAGCAAGGGGTATTTGGCACCAGCCTAGTGCAGGGACGTCTTGGGGCAGGCGTGGCCCTCTGCCTGCCTAGGATGCCAGGTGGCCAATCCAGGTAGCTCACAGCGACATTCAGAGGAAAATGGTTTCCTGAGCTTCACTGAAACTCGCTACTGCATGTGCTGCAGCCCAGGGGTGTTTTTGCAATCTGACCGGATGCCCTTATAAAACTCCTGCATCGTGTTGGGCACCTAGCAAACTGCCACCCAGCCCAGCGGGCACTCAGTGAATGCTTGGCAAGAGCAGGAATTAACCTGCCGGCATGTGGTGGGAGCTGACAAGAGCTGCTTCCCCGCTGGTGTTTCTGTGGTGGCAGCTTCGCAGGGCCAAGTCTCCCCTCACTCTGGGAAAGGAACTCTTCCCCTGCTGGCTGGTCTGGCATAATTTTCCTGGTGCCCCTTGCAGGAAAACGATGGCAAGGCGGACCTGTCTATCATCAAGAATCTGATTGAAGACTCCATTATTAGCACCCAGCCAGCCATGATGGTGAATCTGAAGGCCTGCATTATGAATGCCAACGTGGTAAGGGTGGAGGGTTGAGAGAAAAAACTTAATAGGGCCCGGCTGGGCATTAAGATAAGGCCGAACCCACCATTCCTTTCAGCCAGGAGATCTGCGACTGGCCCTCCTTCACTGTTGACCGTGAAGAGGTTAGGTCAGCATTTCCATTGCCTGCTTCCTTTGAACCCAGGGCAACCTCTGGAAAGGGAAGGCAGTGTCCATTTCACATCCTTATTAGCATTCTGCTTGGCTATTCTGGGCAAAGGCTTCACATAAACTGATCGACTCGGGGAATCACAGAAGGACAACAGCAGTTCTGGCACTTCCCGTGGGCCACCTCAGAGGTTTCGGGGGGGAGGGGGAGGTTCCTCCAGCCAGCTACTTAGTGCCCCCTGGCTCTCCCCCACAGGAGCCCAGCAGCAGGCTGTCCCCGGGATCCCTCTCCAGCTCAGTGCCTGCCCTGATGCCCAAGCTGCTGCTCCAGAACCTGCGAGCTCTGCACCTGGGATCCCAGGAGAGCCAAGGTACCCAGGCACTCCAGGCATTTTTGGGCCTCTGGTCTCCTGCCGCATGGAGGAGGGGGTGTCTGGTGGGGAATCCGGTGAGGTGAACTTCGGCCGCACTGCTGTGGGCTTCTCTTGCAGGAAATGGGCTGCTGTGCTGTGAGGTGGAGCTGGATAGCCCTCGGCAGCAGAAGAGAACAGGCCCTGTGCCGGCCGGCCCGGCTGCTGAGGTGGAGTGGCCCAGCAAGCTGCTTCTGTAAGGAGTCCTGAGCTTCCGATATTTGGGTCGGGGGGGGGGGGGGGGAGCTGGGAAAGGGTGGGTGTCATGGCCAGAATCCTAAAATAGCAAAACCAGTCCTGGCTGGCCTGCCCTGAGGAGAAGGCAGATGCTGGCCACTCGGGGCCCCCCAGGCCGTCTGCGCTTCAGGCCCTCTCCCTTCCTTTGGAGAGCTCTGCCCTCAAAGCTGCTGGGCAGTGAGAAAGTGGCCCTGATCCAGCTAGCAGGGCGAGGCTGACGGCTTCTCTGCTTCCTTCCTTCCTGCCCCGGACAGGGAGCTTGGCCCCCGGAGCAAAGAGTTGGTGCTGAGAGTGTTTGAAGGCAGCACTTCTGGAGAGGGTGAGTCATCTGGGAGCAGCTGAAGGAGTGGGGCTGGGCCTGGGGAACTCTGGGGCTGGGCTTGGCTTACAAGCTAACAGCTGGAAGAGCAGAAAGGGGGTGGAAGCCTGGGTGGCTCTGGCTGGCATCTGTGAGAGGAAGGAGCTGCTGCGGTTCAGTGGGCCTCACACGCTGGGTTTCTCCTTGCAGACGTGCTTCTGGGATTTGTGGCTGTCCCCATAGACCCCTCCTCCAAAGAGCCGCAGGGGCAGCAGCTCTACCTGCTGAGTCCAGGGGCCCCCAAGGGTCTGCCCCCAGCAGCAGCCATTGCCGTGGAGGTGAGAGGCCAGAGGGGAGGCTAAACTCTTGTTTCGTGATTGCCTGCCTTGCTTTACGCTTTCGTCTGCTCCACTCAAGCCCCCGTTTCTCAGCTTTAAGCCAAGCGCAGTGATTTTGAGCGCAGGGCTGGGCAAAGTCCAAACAACAGAGGTGGGGGAATGTTTTGATGAGTCTGCGTGGCTTATAAAAACTTTATACTACCCTTTTCAAGCAGTAAAGCCCAAAGAAACCCCTTTCTCGGCACAGGAGAGAATGATGCTGGTCTCCATCTCCAGGCGTGCTGAGCTGTTGGCAGCATGTGTGATTCAGCTGGTCAGCTCCAAAGCAGACAATTTGGGGTGGCTGAATCTTTGTGTGTCTTTGTGTATGTGAGGCAGAAAGCTGGCTTCTCAGGTTTTGCTTTTCTGAGTTATATTTGGCTGTCTTGGCAGCTGCTCCACCAGGACATGCCAGAGCTCCAGGCTGCCTCCTCCCTGCGTACCAGCATCACTCCCACTAAGAAGATCGAGATGGGCCGGACCATAATGCCCGATGGCACTATTGTCACCACCGTCACCACCATCCAGTCCAGGCCCAAGCTGGACTGTAAGCTTGGTAAGATATCCTAATTTCAGCCAGCCAGCCAGGCTTGCAAGCCATCAGCCGACTGGTTTATGCGGCTGGAGAGCACCCCAAAGGGCCTCCTGATCATGTGGATCTGGGCAGTAACGCCACATTCAGCCTGAGCGATAAGGAGAGAGCAGCCTTTGAGTGGTGGGAGCCTGCACCAGGGCCAGAATTCCTCTTGAAGCAGCTGCTCTCCCCCCCCCCCCCCATGAAGGCTGCATCTGGGCATTGCCCTAGTGCAAAGCATGAGTGGTGCATTTCTGTGTGTGCTGCTGAAGGGAGGTTTCTGCTGGATGTGATTGACGCTTTGCTGACCTCTTCCTCCTGCACTCTAGATTCACCCTCAAGATCTCCATCCAAAGTGGAAGTTACAGAGAAGGTCACCACGATGCTTCCAGAAAATGGCTGTTCTAGCAGAGCATCTCCCTGCAGTAGCAGTGAGTCACGTCAGAAAAGAACAATTAGGGAGATTGTGAGATGGGCAGTGCTGGTGGGATGTTGCCCCTCCAACACAAGATGGGCCTTTTTGAAGAAGCAGTTGACCAGCTGCGTCTGTAATTTTTCACTGTCTTCCTTCTCTCCGACCTTAGCTGAGACTAGACATGGGGATGGGAGCCAGTTCCAAACAGGAGGACAGTTGGGTTCCTTCCAGATATTTTGGATTGCCTGATTGGGCAAAACAGCTGTGGATCATGGGAAAGAGTTCAGAATAACTGGAAGGCACCAGATTACCTTGATGAAATGCCTAGAGTATTGGATAGGAAGAATTACTTAGCACGCCACTTAAATCTGTATTCACTTTGCTGAGTTGACCTGGGCCAGCCAGCATGTTCTTGGTCTCACCTGCCTTGCTGGCTGGCTGGCCTGGAGGAAGAATCAGGCACCATCATGTTTAACATCACCCTGAACAAGTCTGAATGAAAAGAGATGCCTCTCAGCCACTGGCACGGTACACTTGTGGAAAGCCAGGAGTTTGCCAGAGCCACTTTGTGCAATTGGCACCTTGGAGCAGTGTGTCTCTTCTCCCCCAGGAAGCAGCTGTGTGTCCAACGGCCTGGATCCGGTGGCCGAGACAGCCATCAGGCAGCTGACGGATCTGACCAATAAGCCTGCAAAGAGGACTCCAACCAAGCGCAGTACACTGATCATCTCAGGAGTTTCCAAGGTAAGTGGCAGTTTATCTGGTTGAGAGTTGACACTGCTTTGTTTGTTTTCATTTATTCATTGGATTGGGCTTTCGTGCTGCCCAACTCCAGAGCACTCTGGGAAGCTCTATTGTTGAGAAGGAACCGGAAGTGAGGGCAATCCCCCCCCCCCCAACTTTCAGCTTCTCTCTGTCCCGATCTGCAGGTACCCATCGCACAGGATGAAATGGCCCTCTCCCTTGGCTATGCCGTGTCACTGGGGAATCCCCTGCAAGAAGACTCCATCATGGCTGGTCTGTCAGAATACACGCCGCCGAACATCTGCGATGCCACGCAACAGCTGGAAAGTTCATACTCACCTCAGATGGGGAGCCAGGATCTGGACGAAACAACTCATTCAGACATCTCTGAGAGACCCTCAGTGGATGACATGGAATCTGAAACTGGCTCGACAGGTGCCCTGGAGACCCGGAGTCTGAAAGACCACAAAGGTGAGGAAGGAGGCCAGCTTTCTTTTGGGCAGGGACCTCCTGGCCCTCTTCTGTAGGAGTAGCCAGGATTCGGGAGGTGGTCTCTGAGCCATTCCCCAGCCAGCATGATGGAGGCTTGGAGCTCCTGTGCCAGGCAAGCCAGCAGTGCAGGTTCACAGTCTCCTCCTCCTCCTGCAGTGAGCTTCCTGCGAAGTGGCACCAAACTCATCTTCCGGAGGAAGAACAAACAGAAGGAGGCAGGCCTCAGCCAGTCGCATGATGACTTGCCCAACTCCAGCAGCGCCTCCGCCCCCAGGAAGAAATCCGGAAGCTTCTCACGGCGCCTCATCAAGCGCTTCTCCTTCAAGGGCCGGGCAAAGAGCAAAGCCAACGGGAGCACCCCATCGGTGGAGAAGCCCTGAGGAGCCGCTGCGTCGGCTGTCTCCAGAAGCCCCCCTGACCGTCGCCAATGGTTGTCTGCTGTCTATGCACTGTGGCCCCAATCCCCGTCCTCCTGTGCAAAGGGAGTGAAGGCCTGCGGGCGGGTGGGCGGGTGGGTGGGAAGTCTGGCCAATAGCCATAGGAAACGGACGCTTGGTGGAATGAGGAGTGTAACATACTGCTCTGAGTATCTGCTGAGCACTCCTCTTTTAGCCTAGGTGGGGAGCAGGCAGCCCCCATGGGCTACCTCCAGCCTGAATCTGAAGTGTGCGTGTGTGCGTGCGTGTGTGTGACAGAAGGGTTTTATCCAACAGCAGCCGCTCTGCCAGCCAGGCTCTGCTGAACAGCAAGGGCAAATGGCTTCCTTGGCATCTGCAGGTTCATGAGACACGACGGAAGGGCGGAGAAGCCAGGCTCTTGGGCCCTGAACTGTGGTTCCCAAAGACCCTTCAGTTGCAGAGCCCTCAACCTGGCCCGCCTTCGAGAAAGAAGGGCCTCGGCTGCTGTCAGAAGGGAGCCGGAGAGCTGCTAAGCAGAAGTCGCCTGGCGCTGCTTGCTCCATCTCTTCCTTGGCAGACTTGCTGGCATGGAGTGGAGGCCCCTTGCTGAGTTCCCCGTCCGTTGCAGGGCACCATCTGCTGGACACAGGCCTGGAGGCTCCCCGAGAGACTGGACTGCACTGCCCTGATGTCCAGCTGGACGCCTTTCCTGACCCTGACTGGCAATGCACATGAATTGGGGGAGGACACTTGTTGAGGTTGGGCTGGCCCCTTCCTGCAGGTTCCTGGAAACAGACTGGGAGTGGGAGGAGGGGCAACAAGGAAATCATTGTTTTGTTACCTAGAAGTCAGGCTTTTGGACAAATTTAGAACAGGCTTCGCTGAAACCCCATGTTTCTCATTGGAAATTGGGGGGTGGAGGGGGTGTCAAAGGCAATTCCAGGTGGGATGGCTCCCCTTTCTATGGTGCAGGTTGAACCCTGTCTGGGCCCCCAACCCTCCACTGGATTTCTCTTCTGGCTGCTTGGGTCTGCAGGTCAGGGCTCTTGCTGTCCTGCCCTTGCCCCAGCAGCCGATCCCTCAGGAGGACAAGCTTGTGGGGCTGCTTGTGCCCAGAAAGGAATGCCTGCAGCTTTCCCTAGATAGGATCGCACTCCACAGCTGCAGGGAGAGTGCCCCCCCCCACGGGCTGCAAGGCGGGTTTGTCACAGAAGGCCCTGGCTGGGTATGGCTGCCTTGGCCTTCAGCAGGGAGTGCCAGGGCATCGAAGCTTCCTGCAGGGTGTATGTGTGTGTGTTTCAGGGCGGTTGTCTGCTTGGGGAGAGGAGGGAGGTGCGCCCAGCAGGCACATTATTCCTGCTGACCCTTCAGCAGCAGAGAAAGTGATGAACCTGTGTCCTGGAGGCCAGTTTCTATGCTTGTTCCTGTCAGTTTGGTGGGGGAGGGGGAGCTGAAGAGGTCAATTTAGGTTGTTTAGTTTAGGCTGAAGTCATTGGTACAACTTTGCCGTGAAGACCGGCCATTCTACGTTCCTCTCCTGACCTGCTGCTGGCTGCAACCCTGTGATTTGACTCAACCCTGTCCGAGCGCTGCAGATAACTCTGTATTTGCCGATTTGGCTACCTTTGCCATGTTTGTCTAGTCTTGATGGAATTACTTGTAGATTTACCTTTGAAACACTTTGGATCAGGGGTGTCCCATTTTTTCATTTCTAAGAGAGGTGAAGATAAAGTTAGCCCTGCATTCTGACTTCTGTGGAACTTGGTTTAGGAACAGTCCTGGCTTTCTGAAGAGGGAGGGGGCTTTGCCTGTAACATCCATCTTGGAGCTTGACCAGCACGATCCTTGGACTTACCCCAAGGCAGCCAAGCAAATTGGCTTTAACCAGCTACCCGTAACGTCCATGCCAAACTTCAATACCCTTCCTAGCTTCTTTTGAGCCGCAGTTTGGAAAAGGTTTCCTGTCACCCAGAGAAGAAGGGGACAATCTGAGGCCTCGTCTTATGGGAGGAAAAAGTTGAGACATCAGTGCAATAAAAGTGATGGCCAAAAACCAATCTGTAGTTCGCGCAAGAGCCAATAAACAGTGCAGGGCCGAGGAAAGTGGAAATGTATCCCTTTATTTCTGATCAGAAGCAAAGGGGCTACGAGGAGCCCTGAGCAAGACGGGCATTCTATTTTTATACCCCAAGGCACAGGAAATTCAAAATGGCAACACAATGATTGGTTGCAAATTTCATATTATGGCACGTGTATAAGCAATGTTCAGCGTGGAATAACACGTGTACAAGCCGTCCTGTTCAGGTGTTCTTAGCATGATCTATAGCACATAGACCCCTGCTTGCCCCTCATCCCAAGCTGAAACAAGCTGCTAGGCGCTGTTCTAACGGCATCCTGTGCCTCTAGCTGTGATTTCTCTGTAGGGTCTGCTTTTAGCAATGCTGGCCAAGCGTGCAGATCTTGTTCTGATCTAGCTAAGCTACTGGCAGCTTCCTGTTCTGAGTTTCTATGCAGACAATATGAAAGGAGACGGAAAATAACTGAAAATGTGTTCCTTTTAAATGAAGCGCTTTCAAGGTTGGGGTCTCAGGCCCTCAAACCGTTCAGCAAGTCCCAAGATGGCCCAAATATGGAGCTTATTGAAGAGATCCAGTTTAAAAACAGCTTGCAATGGGGAATGAAGGATTCTGTGGGGGAAGACTGGCAAGCAAAGCCAGTGCAGAAGCTGAGCATCTTGGGTTAGTCTGGCAGCTGGCCAGCCAGTGCTTTGTGCAGTGATGTGGAGAAGCTCTTCTGACCATCAAACTAACGTGGCTGTTTCTTGGGCAAATGTGTTCAAAATTCATTTTTTAAATGGGGTGGTGGTGGTACTTCATAGCTTGGTTTGCTCCAGGGGCTCAAGGCAAGCACAGGATGCTCCCAGGCTGTGGGGCTTCTGGCTGCATGAGGAGCACCTAGGCTTCGTGCGTCCGCTTAGGGGTCAATGTCGGTAACTCTGACCTCAGTGGCGTTTGGCGGGAGGGATTCCCCCTCTCAGGCTGGCAGGGCCTCCTGCAAAAGGGCGTTCAGGTGATCCAAGGCCAGGTTGCCCATTGCCGGTCACTTTTCCATCCTCCTCTAAGACATGGGACAGCAGGGCAGGTTGTAAATTTGGCAGGCTGCCTCTCAATCTGCGCCATGAGAGAGGAGCTCCAGGGTCCCAGCCCTCTGCTGATCGCTGGAGCTGTGCCTTAGGCAGCCTCCCAGTGAAGGATCCCAAGCGTGAATCCAGTGAGTGTATTGTCCCAGATCATTTTACATGGGAAAGCCGGGGCCAGGGTTCACCTGAGCCAAGCATTCATTTAAGGTGAAGGGCCTACCTTTGTACCCGTTGGCCGCCCTGCTGCGCCTGCTGCCTGTGATGGGCCTTATTAAGCTGTACTGGACTCCAAAGGCGCGTCCAGAACCCGTCTGGGCCTGAAAGGGGGAGGTGGAGGGAGGGGCAACCGGCTTTCTCCGCTGATGCTTCATCCACTTACAGGATGCACGAAACCACGGAAGCAGCAGAGCCGGGAGGACAAGGCAGAGGAGGAGGCGGCGGCGGTTTCTTCCGCTGCCGAGAAGCCCGGACATCTTCGTCGTCCGTCGCGGAGCTTTCCTCCCCGTCGCGGAGCTTATCCCCCGGCAGGCCGCTTCCACCGAGGGCCCCGAGAAGGGCCCTTTCCGGACCGCGAGAGCAAAAGCGTCGGTCCTACCGGCAGGGGGTAGAAGAGCGGGCAGGCACGGGGGCGCCGGCGGAGAAACGGGGCTGCGGCCTCCACCCTGCCGTCCCAGCGCAGCCCCCTCCCATCGCCGCGGCCCGCTCGAGCCGGGTTGCGAGCGCCGAGCGGAGGAGATTGAACAGCCGCCGCCGCCTCCGGGCCCCCCCTCCCGCCAGCCGCGCAGCTCCTCCTCCCGCCGCCTGCGCAGAGGCGCCTCCTCCGCCCCGGGCCCGGACTACAGCTCCCGGCGAGCTCCGGCAGAGGAAAGCTCGGCCGCCGCCGCCGCCTTTCCGCCCGCGGGCCCGCCAACTCTCCCGCCCCGCCGCGCCGTTGGCAGCCGCCGGAGATGCCGCTGTAAAGCCGCCGCCGGTCCGCAGAGGCGCCCCGATGTCTCCGGCGCTGCTGGCGCTCTGGCTGTGGCTGGGCTCGGGCGGGGCGCGCGGCCTCGGAGGCGCCCCAGCGGGGCCGGCCGGGCTCCGGTTGCCGCTGCACAGCGCGCTGCCCGGGACGCCGGCGGCGGAAGGGCGGGCGCGGCGCTCGGCTGGCGAGCTGGAGCAACCCCGGAGCCGCGCCGCCGCCGCCAGCAGCAGCAGCTTCGTGGCCATGGTGGACAACCTGCGCGGCAAGTCGGGGCAGGGCTACTACGTGGAGATGACGGTGGGCAGCCCCCCGCAGAAGGTGAGCGGTTCCGGGCGCGGGCGAGGCGCCTCGGTGGCGGCTTCCCGGGCTCCGCTGTGCTGCTGGGGGAGCGGAGGGCGCCGGGCGACCGGAGGCTGGGCGCCTCTCCTCGCCTGCCCAATTCTCTTGCCCGGGCTGCGGTGGCTACCGGCTCCGAGGGGCCCTGCCGTCCGCGGTGGCTGCCCCCGATTCCGGATCGCTCGGAGCATCATCCTGGCCCGTAGAAAGCGGTGGGGCGAGTCCGGGTTGCTTCGGAAAGACCCATCCCGGCTCCCAAGTTGCTCTCTTCTGCGCAGCATCCGGAAGGGCCCCCGCCCTTTGGGGCCTCAGATCCTCCAGGCCGTCTGGCCCCGGAGATCCGATGCCAGCAGGCCTTTGCAGGGACGGGAGGACCACGAATTGGGCGAGATGCAGTAGGAGGGACACCGTTTCTGGCACCTTCTGTGCCCTGGTCGGGGCAGTGTTGGTGTGGCTGCTTTCCAGAACCGCCTGCTGGAGATGTGCAAATCGTGAGCGAGTCTAGCAGTTGCACACCATGGGACGGGGCTTGAAAGACAGCCTAGATTTGACCTTGAGTCCGGGAGAGGCTCACCTGAGCTGCTTGGCTCAGGGCTGTCGCTGAGGGCAACTGTGCATTTTGTTGACCATCATGTTCCTTCCTCTCAACCTGGGGTCTACAGCAGAAAAGCCAGGAGAGCCACAGTGGCCTTGGCCTTCACCACAGCCGTTGCTGCAAAAAGAGATAACAGATAACGGCGGTAACTCGGCTCTTATGGGGCTGGCTTGTCTGCTGCCTCTAGAGCGTGTCTCCTGGGCTAGTCAGAACTGTAGATGTAGCCACCACATCTGGAAACCAATGCAGTCTGCTCAAATGGGGGGTGGGGGTACAGAGACATTTTCCAATATTTTGTGTGAAGCAGATTCAGCCTCCTTCGGGCTCTTCTCTCTTCCAGCTGAATATCCTGGTGGACACTGGAAGCAGCAACTTTGCCGTGGGTGCAGCCCCTCATCAGTTCCTGCAGCGATACTACCAGTGCCAGCTGTGAGTAGGCAAGGGCGGTGAGGTGAGCTGCTCAGAGAGGAGAGGGGGCCTTACTCGAGAGCTCCCCCAGCTTGCTTTCAGCAAGACATTGCAAGAGGCAGGGGGACGTGGCACCTCAGAGGGTGAGCCCTGACTTTCTACTTGTGTCTGTTGTAGCTCCAGCACCTATCGGGACCTGCGGAAGGGAGTCTACGTGCCCTACACGCAAGGGAAGTGGGAGGGAGAGCTGGGCACTGACTTGGTAGCCATCCCTCATGGCCCAAATGTCACGGTCCGTGCCAACATTGCTGCCATCATCAAGTCGGACAAGTTCTTTATCAATGGCTCCAACTGGGAAGGCATTCTGGGCTTGGCATATGCCGAAATTGCCCGGGTGAGCTTCTTTTACCTTTCTGTGCATCGCTCAAGCTTCATTTCATGCAAGTGGCGCAGCTCATCCCCTCTTTTCTTGAGCAGGATACCGGCTGGTTGGTTTGGGCCTCAATGAGGAGAGTCTGTTCTAGGGAGTTTCAAACGCAGAATTCAACCCTTTCCAAGCTAGTCCCCGGCCTTCTCTAGGGCACAGCCCTGCCCTTTGGACTTAAGTGTGCTGAGCCGTCTCAGCGAAGGCCCTGCCTTGAAGCGGCTGCAGCACTGCTGTCCAGAGCAACCCAAGACCCTGTCTAGGTCAGGAAGATGGTTAAAGCCCTCCAGCCCTCCAGATCTTTTACAGTAATGCTTCCCTTAATTCGTGGCCAATTAGGAATTCTGGGAGATACGGTCCCAATATATTGCTGGGGGGGGGGGGCAATTGGAGAAGTCACGGCCTTGACACGATGCTTTTCAGCTGAGTGAGGATGCCCAACCACACTGTTGGCATGCCTCTCTTTTTTTCTCCCGCCAGCCAGACAATAGCCTGGAGCCCTTCTTTGACTCACTGGTGAAGCAAACGCAGGTGGCCAACATCTTCTCCCTGCAGCTGTGTGGCACCAGCTTCCCGACCAATGATTCGGAGACCCTGGCGTCCGTGGGAGGCAGCATGGTGAGGGCATGCGGCCAAGAAGCCTCACCTCTCTTTTGTTTGCAGAGAGTGGCTCCCTATTATAGCATCATGGCCTTTAAATAACCTCAGTAAACTAAGAGTCTCAGAATGAGAGCGCAAAGTGTTTACGTTTAGAGATGGCTACAGCCAAGGCCCTGTTTCTTCCCCCAAATGGGTCAGCTTGTGCCTGTACCCAAAGAAGGGGGCTTGCAAGAGGCAGCTGCTCCTGATATAGGCCAGTCTCCAGCCACATTCTGGGTGGCCTCTCTGCCTCCGGCCCCTAAGAGTTCCTCTGTTCTTCCCTTTCCTCACAGATCATTGGGGGCATCGACCAGGCCCTCTACAGGGGCAACATCTGGTACACCCCTATCCGGAAGGAATGGTACTATGAGGTTATCATAGTCAAGATGGAGATCAATGGGCAGGATCTCCAGATGGACTGCAAGGAGGTGAAGGGGCTGCTGGGGGGAGGGGAGTTGGTACAGGCGCTCCAGGCTGACTTGGTCAGGATCAGCTGGATGGTGGAAGGAGTAGCGGCACCGCGACGGCCTTTCCTCCCTCAGCGAGTGCCCTGCTGCCTCCCGAGCAGCTTTCCTGCCCTGCTCAGGCTGGGTGGGCCCCTGCACCAATATGGAACCAGCACCTGAATTGTGACCCCCCCCCTTCCCCAGTACAATTACGACAAGAGCATTGTGGACAGCGGCACCACCAACCTTCGGCTGCCCAAGAAGGTCTTTGAGGAGGCAGTGAAGTCCATCAAGACAGCTTCCTCGGTGAGAGAAGCCTGTGAGCAGGCGGGATCATTTGTGGGCAGGGATCTCCTCTCCCGCTCGAGAAGCCAGCATCCCCCAAGAGGCAGGGTACCCCAACAGTGATTTTGGCTTTGTCGGGGGGGGGGAAGGGGCTGTGCTTGGTCCCTGCTAGAACCAGCCTGTAAGATTCTGCAGCTGGGGAAGCGATGGAAAGTGAGGGGACAAGTCTTTTGGTGTGGAACCTGAAAGAGCTTCAACTTCAGGGAGTCCGTTGCCTTTCCGGCCTCTGCTGGAGGCTACCTTTTGCTGAGCAGTTTCTGTTGTGGCTCCCTCACCACAGACAGAGAAGTTCCCGGATGGCTTCTGGCTGGGGGAGCAGCTGGTTTGCTGGCAAGTGGGAACGACCCCTTGGAACATCTTCCCGGTCATCTCTCTCTACTTGATGGGGGAGGCCACCAACCATTCCTTCCGGATCAGCATCCTGCCCCAGGTGGGTGCCAGCTTCTCAGCAGTCAGAGTAGGGGGAAGGGTCTGTTTGGGGGGCAATATCGGCAGAGGCGGAGGAGGAGACTGGTGGGGACCCGGAAGGAAGGTCAGTTGAGAATATTGGTGATAGAAACCAGGTCTTTGGGCAGCCTGGGAAAATGGCCAACCCTCCAGGACTTGAACTTTGGCCAGGTATTTGTTATGGCATGGAGCATGTCGGCCTTTGTGCTGAGGATGTGCAGCTTTTCTCAACTACTGAAATACAGAATTGTCCATTCTTTTCAAAAGCACATTTTAAGCAGCATCAGAAGCTTAGTGTTAAGAACTCAGAGGCTGAGCAAGAGAGCCCAGGGCATCTGTAGCATTACAGGTAATCCTCAACTTACAGTGGTAATTGGGATGGGAATTTCCATCGCTAAGTGACAGCATCGCTTAGCAACAGCAATTCCTGCAGTCCTGCTTGTATTCAGAAACCAAACCTCACTGAACCCCACGGTAGTTAGGTGAACCAACTTCCTGTTGGCTTCCCACAACTAAAGTCAATGGGGAAGCCAGCAGGAGGTTGCAAGTCCCAGGCTGGCAAGTAGGTAAGTGGCTGCTGCTGAGTGGGAGAGCAAGTAAGGGGGTGGATGAGGCACAGGGAAGCACAGCATGTGTTGGGGAGGGTATATGAGAGGTACGGGGCTATCTCAGAGGGTCTGGGGGTGGGTGTTGTGGATGGGGGAGACTTCACTTAGTGACTTTGACCTTCCTTGGCGGCTTCCCCATTGACTTTCTGGGGAAGCCAGCTGCAACTGGTGATCAGGGCACTGAAAGAGATCCTAAGTGTGAGCCAGTTGCTAAACAGCCAGATCTTAATCATGTGACTCTGGGGTGCTGGGATGGCCATAACTCCCAAGGACCGGTCATAATTACCATTCATTCATTGTAACTTTGAATGGTCACTGAAAGAATGGTCATAAGTCAAGGACTATTGCATTTCGTTATGCACAATAGCAATACTATAATACTGACATTACCTATAAGAAAAGTTCAAAATAGGGACTTTTAACACATTGTGAAGACAGTATTGGCCAAACCGTTGATTGGCCCACCCAAATGCTGGATTTGTTTTTCCCTGGGGCAAAGTAACCCTTCTGTCCCTCCCTGATAAGGCTAGTAATTAAGCATGTAGAACTTTCTAGCTGATTTATCTGCAACGAGAGAAGGGGAGCTCGTACACTCAAACTAAGTAATCTGTTTCCAACAGGTCGGCCTTGTTTCCCCTGCTGTCCTGGTTTGGGACAGTCCTTGTTGTTTGATAAGGCTGCCACGTGGCCTTGCAAGATGAGAGGCTGGAGGACGAGAAGCCCAAGGGGAAAACAGCTGAAAACAGCAGTGAGCAAAAGGCCAAAGGCCTTTTCCCCACAAAATGGAGTGGCTAAAACTAGCTACACCAGTCCTACAATAGCACTTTGTTTAAAAAAATGCATCAGATCTTTTCAGGCAGTAAATTTGATCCATAGATTAATTTCTGAGTTTGACTTTGGATGCTGCTTAACTTTTCCTGGCAAACTTTTGACTCTTCAAAATCAAGAAGAGTCGTCATTCTCATTTTGGTTCATGGGCCAGACTGCACTTGGAATATGTAGCCCAGTTTGGGCCACCCTATTTTAGGAAGGAATTGAAAAACCCTGAAGCAGATCAGAGGTGAGCAGCCAAGAGGACAAGGGCCCCAGACAGGAAACACAGGAGAAGTTCATGACATGGGATGTGCTTAGCCTGGAAGAGAAATTTGTGTGTCTCCAAATATCTCAAGGTCTGTTGTGTAGAAGACAGGAAAAGTTGTTCAGAGTCGTCCTAGAAGTCAGGACAAGAAACCATGATTTAAATGACCACAGAGAAAAGTTTGAGTTGGATGTCAGAAAAAAATGCAGCAGACATCTTTGGGAAGAGATTGATTTCCATGGGCCTGATGCCCACCTGTCAGGATGCCAGAATAGTGGAATTCTGCATCTGGCAGGGTGTTGGACTACATGAGCTCCCAAGGTCCTTCCAGTTCTGTTGAAGAAATGGTTGGACTTCATTTCAACCAGCTTAATGCAGGAACGTGTGAAATGATGAACGCCTCAAAGGCAGAGTGTGCGCATGGCTTTCCTTGATCCTCCTGGGAATGCTAAACTCTGCTGCCCCTTTGACTTGAAGAGGCAGGACACCATTTCTCAGGATTCAGCGTGGCCTCATGTCTTTGTTGCCTCCTCTCTCAGCAATACCTACGGCCTGTCGAGGACGTGGCTACCTCCCAGGACGAGTGCTACAAGTTTGCCGTCTCCCAGTCCTCCACCGGCACCGTCATGGGGGCAGTGATCATGGAGGGCTTCTACGTGGTCTTTGACCGGGCTCAAAAGCGCATTGGCTTTGCTGTCAGCGCTTGCCATGGTAGGTCTCAGAGCAGGGAGGGGGGCAATCTGCTGCTTCCCAGACCTGAACAGCCCCCCAGCCCCCTTCAGGTGTTCTCGTTGGCAGGTTGTGAAGTGGTTCATCGGCCCTCCAACATGTCTGGAGCACCCCTTCTCCCCGGGCCCCTGGGTTACCGGACCCCCACCTTTCGAGACTCAGCTGGCTTCTGCCTGGCCTTCCCCACACATCAGCTGGTCACGTTTATCTCATTCCCCCGCCATCGCTGGCCTGGTGCTTAGCCCAGGTAGAGATGGGGCCTCAGTCAGGCCCCCGTAGTCAGGTCTTGCCTCTTCCCCTTCTGTTCCCGTGTTCAGTGCAGGATGCATTCCGGACAGCCTCGGTGGATGGGCCTTTCCTGCACCCCAACATGGAGGACTGTGGCTACAATATCCCCCAGACGGACGAGTCGACTCTGATGACCATTGCATACATCATGGCAGCCATTTGCGCGCTCTTCATGCTTCCTCTCTGCCTGATGGTCTCGCAGTGGCGCTGCCTGCGCTGCCTCCGCCGTGGTCACGATGACTTCGCTGATGACATTTCCCTGCTCAAGTGAGCGCTGCCCTCCCCCCCCAGCCCAGAGCCCATGTTGGCAACATGGCTGGGCATGGGCACCGGGACCATCGTCCCCTCCCCTAGCGCTGCTGTGGCCTTTGCCTTCATGCAGACAGCTGCTGTTGCTGGGATTGCTCAGCTACCGCCCAGGGCCCACCACAACTACCAGCCTCCAGCCCATGGTGGGCAGAGAGGTTGGCAGGGCCAATTGTGGCAGAAGAGCTGTTGCTTCCACTGGTGTCCCAGGAGTTCCACAATTAGCACAAGCAGCGGGCAGGCGGACTGGCTGGGTCCTGTTCTCTCTCCAGAAAACACCTTTCCTCCCGTTGCGCTGAGTTTTGCCAGTGACAGTGACTGCTGCAGTTTGTGCATCATGGAAGCGCTAGATGAAAGGGGGGGGGGCTTCTGAGCAGTGCTTCTTTGTAATTTATTAAGGGTGTGTGTGTGCTTGTTTCTCTAAATTCCAATAGTTATGAAACTGAAGGGGGGCTGCCATACCCCACTTTCGGAGTCTTCAGGTGTCTGCTTGGAACTTACGTCTGGTGACACCATTTCAAGGACACCTCTTCCCCTCTCCCCATGCCTGCTGGGACAGGGATCAGCTCAAGATGAGGGACCCACTGAATTGGCGAAGGGGTTACTGGAGGTTTTCTGGTGTGCAGCAAGGCTAGATTCCTGGATTCCAGGAATCAAGGAGGATTTATGGCTTAACAGGAACAGCTGCCTGGGGGTGGGGAGACCCTCCTGCTGTTCTGCTTATTGTGTTGCCCTTCCTCCCTGGGACCTCCAGACAGGTTCTGCTAGGGAGGCCCCATGAGCTGGTCATTAGGTCAAAGCGCCAGGCCCCCATTTCCGGTGTGTGTGTGTGGTGTGTGTGTTGGAACTCGCCCATTGGCAGAGTCCCTGCTGACAGAGGCTGGAAAAGGAGGAAGTGCCGAGTCTGTCCTCCCATTCACGGGACCTGATGCCAGCCTCCTGCCCGGCTGTCTTGGATGCCAAGCAAGCTGAATGTGTGGCCTGGTTCTGGCACTTCTTCCTCACCCCTTTCTGCGGATCTGGCCCAGCTTTTTTCCTCCCGTCCTCCTCTCAGGAGGGTGAGAAGATTCAGAGGGTTTGAGGCCAAAGCAGCCCTGTTGCCAGCTTGGGCACCCAGTGGCCTTGCGCAGTTGGGGGCATCAGAGGCTACTCAGGGAGTGGACAGTCAGAGACATCTTTCCTCAGTAGCCCGCAGCTGACCTGCCAAGGAGCCGCTGGCCGTTCCCCAGGCTCTGTGGCGGCAGTTAGCTGTGGGCGCCCAAATAGCTGCCCCTCTGCCAAACAGGAGCCCCTGGGCAGCCTGGACTCTGATCCCTGCTCTGGGGCCTCTGCTGAGCAACACATGGAGGGTCAGGCAGTATTGGAGCAGGGCAGTAGCATAGGCAGCTCTCCCGCAGTGGTCTAGGGCTTCTGCTTGAGCAGGGGGTTGGGCTAGTTGACCTCCAAGGTCCCTTCCAACTTCTGTTATTCTGCAGTGTGGAGTCCAAGGTGTTTCCTTTGCAGCGGACAGAAGTGGGTGAGGAGAGTTACAGTTCCCTCTGTTGTATTGAGAAACCCACCTTTTCCAGGCCCCTAGCTGTGGTCTGCCTGGCAGGAGCAGACAGCTGTGGGACTGGGGTCCTCTGGGCAGGGATTTGCATGGAAAGCCTTGGGAGGCCGATAGGGCACAGAGATCCCACTGGGTCTCCACTGCTGTGAATGGAACGCTCCTTGGGAGATCCTCAGCACCGACGCTGGCCATGGGAGGTGGGGATAGTTGCAGTCAATGTGCTTGTACAATATTTTAAATGTTGTACATTTGATGTACAATGTAAATGTACAATGTAAATATTTGTAATATTGGCTCCCCAATCTTCCCATTTTGTCTCAAATGCAAAAGAAGGAACAAGCTAGAAAACCTTTTAACTGTGTTTTGTGTTTTGGTAAATGCCAGGTTGTTTGGTCTGGTTTTGTGGGTTTTACGCTGCCCATAGAGAGAGGTGGGACAGGATGGGGGATGTGTTTTTCCCTCCTGTGAGGGCCATTTGTGCGGAGCCAAATTGTAAAATTAGTGTCTTCCAGGGGACAAGTCCCACTCAATATTGACCAGGACCCTACTCGCTGGAAGTTGCCCACCGCAGCTATGCATTTTCAGTATGCCTCACATCAGAGGATGCCTTCACAATGAGGGAGTTTCCCCCTCCATTGCTGAAGTCCCAGAAGAAACTTAAGCCATAACCGCCCCCCCCTCTCCAGTCACACCCACTGCCGTTAATTCGTGGGATGGGTGCCATGCAATCCAAGCCAGACTGCAGTCCCAGGGGCCCTCACAGCCAGCGCCGTGGGTCCTTGGCCACCTTAATTCTGAGGGTAGGGAAGAGCCCCACAGCCCCTGTCCTGATCCAAGCATCCGTGAGAGCAGCAGCAGCAGAGAAGGCCATGCCACTTGGGGTGCCCACGAGAGCATCTCTCACTCTGCAGAGCCACGGACTTCCTCGGGCTGCATCCCCACAGCAGAGGAAAAATGCTCCAGTTCTCACACCACCTTCCGCAGCGGAGCGGGGGTCCCTCTGAAGTAGGGAAAGGAGGGTCCTGCCCAACTACTGCATCATATACACATTTTATTATGAACTGGTATGGATGTGGACTTTCTATACACACATTCCCTATAGAATAAAAATGTACAGGTGTATACATTGCCATATAAATACAGAGCCATAGAAACACTGGGCACAAGGCCCTCGGAAGCCACCTCCGCCTCTCCGCTTCAGCCGGGGTCATTTCAGGGCGGGGCAGAAGGGACAGGCGTCGTTTGTGTTCGTCTGAGCCCAGAACTTAATGCACTGCAAGGGAACAAGCGCTGCCCTTCAGCCCCAGGAGAAGGGGGGAAGGGGGCATTGTAAACCACTGCCCTCCTCCTCCTCCTCCTCCTGACTCCATCTCTACCCAGAAGCCCAAGGAGCACCTGTGATCCTCTTTATGCAGTCAGGCCAATTCAACCCCCCACTAGGAGGTCCCATCAGCCCCTCACCTCCTTGTGCAGCACATGTGAACAGGCCATAGGGTGCAGGTCGCTGGGTGGGACCAGCTTCTGGCACATCAGACACAATTTGCAGGTCACAGGTGCCTGGCAGAGAAACAAAGCAAAGAGGCATGAAGTCCAGGCAAGGGATGGGAGAGGGGTCTCCCCCAACATGTCGGTTGAGCAAACTCAGAAGACCCCACTGGACTCACCTGTGGCGGCGTCCCAGAGTAGGAGACCTGTGCAGGTGGCAAGAACATAGGGTTGCTGATCTGAGGCAATGGACCAGGGAACAAGGGGGAGCACATCCGGCTATGGGGCTGCGGCAGAGGAAAGCAGACCCATTAGACCGAGTCTGAGCCAAACTCAACCCCACAGCTTGCCTTCAGCCTCATAATGCTTAGAATGCCCAAGGCTTGCCGGCCAGCTCACCTGGGTGCCAACAGCTGCCACCCGTTCCTGCTGCTCTGCCACTTTGGCTGCCACAAGCTGGCTCAACTCTTCCATGGTGAGTCCCGCCAAGGTCCTTCGAGCTGCTTTGATCTGCTGGAGGACATTGGTCAGCTGGGCCCTGCGAAGAAAAGAGGCGAGGAGGGGATGGGGCTCAGCAGCGGCACAGGCCAGCCCTGCAGGGGATGGGCTGCTCTTGCCCAGCAGAGTCCCCCACCGGCCTTCTTCTCCCATGGGCCACTGGCCGCAAACAGACCTTGCACCAGCCAGTGGGTGAAGGCTGGAAGATCCGCTCTGCCAGAGAGAACCTTCCCAGGGAAGCCTGCTAGGGCAGACGGGGCCCTCGCCTTGGGGCTCCTACACTCACTTATTACACTGAGGAAAGCGCGTCATCAACTTCTCCAGGATCTTCTCCAGCTTATCCACAGGAGGGGGTCTGTGGAAGTCAGATGGGGTCTTGACTCCACCCAGGCCTGGGGGGGGAGGCAGCGAGGATCCAGGCGCCCCATGGGAACCGACCAGGGAAGAGAGGCAGGGACTGCTCCGCTCCTGGGCTGCAGGCAAAGTCGGCGAAGGCTGACTGGGCCTGGCGATGAGGCTGGGGTTCAGCAGGGGGAAGGAGAGCACCCGTGGGTCAGCGCTGGGCATGACCATCGTGGGCATGGAAACTGTCCCGATGGGAAAGGGCAGCTGGGGGGCGAGAGAGGACTTGGCCTGGAAAGGAGGCAGCAGAAAGTCTGTCTGAGGAAAGGAGGAGGAAGAAGACGACCGTTAGTCCGGCGCCTGATAGTGGCCAGGGCCCCGATACCAGCCTTCTGCATCCCCTGGCTCACCTCCAATGGGGGCGGGGGCAGAGGGGGCGTGGGGATCTGTGGGAGACTGCTCAACTTGGCCCCGTTCCGTACCAGCTGGATGTGGTCGTTAAACTTGTCCTAGAAGACAGATGTGCATTGAGCAAGGTGGACGCAAGTAGGGTGGGAGGCACAACACTCCTGGAGAAGAGCTCCAGCAGCACCTCAAAAAGGGAGCACCCCACAAATCTTTTTCTCCTGAGGCCTTCCAGCTTCATCCTGAGGAAGTACCTCCGGCAGTCTCTGGGCCCACAAAGCCTTAATGGCAGCAGCCCTGGGATGCCTCCCATGATCCTGAGGGGCACAAGCACTGCTCCATTGAGGGAAGGGGGGGGGGACTTCTGCACTTACACGGACGCTCTCCTTGGTCATCCGTATTTTGTTCAGCCTGGTCTCCCACTCCTGCTTTGGCCGGATTGTCTCCAGTGTAGGGGGTGCTGACCTATGCGCAAGAGATGCCAAGGGGCGAAGCGAGTTCTGCCCTGAGCTCACAAACCACCAAGACTCCCCCAGCTGAAGGGAGAAGCCTCCTCTTCCTCCTCCGCCTCCCCTTCCCCGAGTCTTTTAAGCCCAAGGTTCTGAGTGAGACGTCGCACCCTCAGTCACAGAAGCACAAGTGTGACGTCACAGGGCCGGCAACAAGGCCTGCCGGAAGCAGGAGAGCAGCCAAGGCGGCACGTGGCAGGCGCAGGCAGGGCTGAGTTCCCAAGCGGGAGCATCGCAAAGAGCCTGACAGGAGCAAGCCCCCCCCCCCCGCTCTGGATGAAAACTCAAGCTTGTACTATGGGCCTCCTCTTGCAGATGGCATCGACCCTTTCTCCCCAAAGGTGGCTGATGCAACTCGCCCGCTGGCCTCCAACGTCAGGATGGCCCCCCGCCCCACTGATTGGCAAGGGTGCCTTCACTGCCCGCTGAGCCCGCCTGCAGCCATGCTCACTTGAGGTAGGTGAGGTGCAGTTCTGCTTCTTTCTCGGCTTCTTCTAGCTTCAGCACCAGGAGCTCCTTTCGGCTCTCCAGAGATAGGATCTGAGAAAGAGGGTGGGTGGGTGGGCAACCTGCTTATGCCGTCTGGCGTGTCCGAGTGGGCAGTGAAAGCGCAGGCCACAGTACCCCCCCAGCCACTGGGCATCTAACACCACACCAGCCTCACGGGTGCTGTCGAAGTAACATCTGGAGAGGGGCCGTGTCCTTCCCACTGATGCAAAGAGCCCCCAGAGGCTTAGCCCCCCCCCCCGTTCCCCCACCTCTGCTTTCCAGGCCCGCTCCGTCTCCTCCAAGATTGACCGGTTGATGTCACTCTGATGGTTCTTCAGCTTGCCCAGCTCCAGTTCCCATGCTTCCCTGCGGAGCAAGCAGAGATTCTCGCTGAACGAAGGGGCCTGCCAGGAGCCCTGGAGGAGCTACCCTCAAGCCACACAGCTTTTCCAGCTGGCAAAAGTAGGAAGAGGCTTCAGGGACAGTGTGGACAAGTCCCTTCCCCTCCTTTCCACTTGAGGTGATGCTCAGGGCGATGCATAAGCTCCCCCCCGCCTTACTTCTCCTCTGCCTGTTCAGCAATCAACGAAACAATCTTGTTCTCCTTCTCTTCTTGCTCCTTCAAAAGCCTGGGGGGAGGCAGGGAGGGAGAGGAGGGCAGCCCAGTGAGTGCTTTGGGCTCAAGACTCCCAGGAGAGCAGCTGCACTATGCAACCGGAAGCCCAAGGGGGTCTGGACTACAGGCATCAATGCTGCAGATTTGCAAACATGCACAACTGGCTTGGAGGCCCAGCAGGTTGAACCTGGGCTGCTTCCATGAGATACTGTGGACCTCCTGAATTGCTGACTCAGAAGGCCTGCGGGAGAAATATGGGCCTAGGTGCAGCTCCATCCCCACCTTGCTCTGCTCGCCTGTATCCGTGACCTGCTGCCCCCTTCAGAATCAGCTTTCTGAACAGGCCAGCAGCTGGCACCCTGAAATACCTCCGGCCTTTCTCACAGAGCTTCTCAATTTCTGCCTTCAGGTCCTGCTCCTTTTGCAAAAACTCCTTCTTTTCCTTCTCCATCTTCTTCCTGGTTTCTTTCCGCTTAACGGTCACATCCTGAATGGCCTTCAAGATCTCCTAGCACAGAAAACGACCAGTAGCACGTTCTCAGCATTCTCAACATGGTTTCAAAGTTCAAGACGCTTTGCCTGGGCTCAGCAATCTTCAACTGATAATCCACTCAGCTGTTCTCAGCTGGTGTCAGACGGAATTTCAGAAGTCCCACACATTTTCCACCAAGCAGTATCACTTCCTCCTTCCCCAGTGCCCCCCTGGTTCGAGCCTGGCACTCCCTGATTTGCCACTGCAGACCCGGTGGAGGCAGCCTTGAGCTCACCTGGTGATTCTTCATCTCTTCTTCCCTGCGCTGTTGCAGATGTTGGAGCTGCACCTGCAGCTGGTTCTCCACCTGCCTCTGCTTGTCCAGGACTTCTTGGTATCGCTCCTTCAACGAAGCTCTCTCAGACATCATCTTGTCCTATCGGGCAGCAAGAGAGAGGTTTGAATTCTCTGGGCCACCTTCAAAAGACAAAGCCTTAAGCCAGCACGGCCAAAGCACCCTGGCTGGGTTAGAAGACACTGACTAGGTAGGATGCCAAGCAGAACAGTTCGACAAGCGGAGTGCATAAAGCCCCCCCTTCTCCACATGATGAACACTGTGCATTTCAGTCACAGCCCCACCACTACTGGAAGAGGAGAGTCTCATACTTACCAGGTTCTTCTCGATGTCCAGATCAGTACTGGCTGCCAAGTCAGCCGTCCTGAAGTCAGTCTGCAAAGGGAGAAGAGGATTTGTCTGTCAGCAACCAGAGGAGGAAACACGACTTTCTCTGACTCCCACCATTTCTGCCGAGCAGCCTTGTGGTCAAGTGGTACCACAAAGGTTTGGGCCCTGGCTGGTGGTCCAGCCGCAGCCTTCTCGTCCTCTATCCCAACGCTAACTGAAGCAGAAAAGAGGCCTCAGTTCAGACACCTGCTCAACACCGCCTTTCTCTTCCACCCAGATTTCTTGGACTGCCACAGAGGCGAGGAAACCACCCACGTTTTGCCTGCTTCTCTTTGTTGCATTTCATGCAGGACCAGGCCCCTTATGAGGGCCCCAAGCCTCCCTTCCCAGTCCTACTTCCTACTGGGAAGGTTCAGCAAAGCATCCACTCCCTGACCTGAACTGCAATGTTTTGGGACGGTTTTGCAGCCCCTTCATCTTCCTGGTCCTGGCTCTTCATGCCCAGAGAGGCTGCCAGGCGCACATCTTCCAAATCAGGGCAGCCATTTTGCCGCCTTCCGTGCTGCAAGATCCAAGACCCCAGCTCAGCCTTGGAGCAGTTCATGTCCGTGGAGTGGGCTGTCTGTGGAAGCAGCGGGGCCGTTGGTGGATTTTCTGCACACAGGGAGGCTCCCTTTTCTCCCACAGCATCGTCCAGATCAGGCAAGGAGGGGGCCTCACTTGAGGGGCTGGCGGGAGGCAAGTCAGCAGCCTCAGGCAACGCAGACTCCTCTTCCGGGGCTGTGCGATGCTTGGGAACAGGCGAGCAGGAGGAGGAGGACGGAGAGTCCGGGTCCTTGGGGTCCCTTTCGGTTTCATCTTCGGGGGGCTCCTGCTCCCGCGGCCGGCTGGGCTTGGCAGGATCCGGCGGGAGGCAGCTGCTTCTGCGCACAGGAAGGTCGCCGGGGCCAACGAAGGCGGCGCGGGGGGCGGAGGGAGAGAGACGGGTCAACGTGCTGGCTACCTTTTCTGCAGACGCCTCGCAAAAACGGCTCGGCTGGTGCCCTCGGAGCATCGCACGCAGCTCGGTCCTGGGCAAAGTGCCCGCCCGCGACGGGGCCCGGCCGGCGCCACCCCCGGGCCTCCAGCCCTGCCCGAATCGGGTCCGGCAAAGGCGGCTACTCTGCTGCCGCAGAGACGGAGCAGTCGGCGGCCTCCCGCTGACACAGCAACCGCCTTCCCGCCTGCCAGGCCGGCCCCACCGCTTCCCCCGAAGGCCGCCGGGAGCTCCGCTTGTCCTTCCCCGGACGAGAAGCCAGCGGAGCGGGCGGCCCAAGAAGCTGCTGCTCTGCCCCTCGGAGGCCCCGGGGAGGGCAAGGACCGGGCGCCGAAGCGGCCCCGAGCGGCCCTCCGGGCGCAGCCACCCCCACCCCCGCCGGCCCTCCGACCGCGGCGACGCGGCACGCCGTACCCCGGTCTCGCCCGGCCTACCTGGGGGCGGCGCCGGGGCCTGCGCGGGGGGGCTCCGCATCCGCGGGGGCCTTCGCCTCGGCCATGGCCACCTCTTCCGACGCCATCGCCCGGGCCGAGGGGCAACGCCGCGGCCCCTCCAGGACAGCCCGACGCGGCCGCGGGGAGCCGGGCCCGGCGCTCACCCTGCCCCTCCGGCCGCGGGACCCTCGCCCGCCACGCCGCGCCCTGCACGACCTGCGGCCGCCTCGGCGCGGCCTGCTCTTCCTGCCGGCGGGCGGCGCCGCGAGGCCGAGCGGCCAGAGCGGCGGCAGGGAAAGTCCGACGCGCGCGCAGCGCCCCCTGTCAGCCGGGAGGGGCGGGCGGGAGCGGGGTTGGCGGCCGAGCATGTGCAGAGCGAGCCGCGGAGGCTCCGCCCCTCGTTCGACCGAGGAGGACTGTCATGGTGCCGGCTGCTGCTCCCCTGCACCGCCCCGCCAGCCGGGAGGGAGGGGCTCAGCGGGCAGCGGACGTGACGTGCGGCCCGCTCCCACCGCCGGAACTCGCCCCGGTCTCCGCTCACGCCCCCCTCTCTCCTGGCAGCCCGCAGGTCCGATGCTGCCCCGGGGCGCCGGGCCCCGCCATGGAGGGCTGTGATGGAGGCCGCCGGCGACGCTCGCCGCTGCCCTGGACGGGCGCTGCTGCTGCTCCCGCTGCTGCTGCTGCTGCTCCCCCGCGGGCTTAGGGGCGCCTTCGGGGCGCCGGGGACCCAGCCTTGCTCGGCTGCCCGCTGCCCGGAGAGCCTGACGTGGGCCGTGCGCCTGACCGGTCCCGAGGAGGATCTGGACCGGCTGGCCGATGACTTGGCCCGCGAGGCCCGTTTGGTCAACGTGGGCCGAATCGGCGAGCTGAAGGGCCACTACCTCTTGGCCTACCGGCCTGCAAGCGCCTCCGACCCGCCTCTCGGAGCGGTCCGGAGCGCTGCCGAGGCCCTCTTCGCGCGGCACGCAGGCGTGGGGTGGCACGCGGCCCAGCGGCTCCTCAAGCGCTCGAAGCGCGCCCTGCACTTCAACGACCCCAAGTTCCCCCAGCAGTGGCACCTGGTAAGCCGGGTCTCCCGGTGGGCTTTAGTCGCTGCCCTCCCCAGGCCCTGGCGCTAGAAGCCCCCCGCCAGGCCCGGCTGGGCATCCCTGCGCTGTCCCCCCTTGTTCCAGCCTCTCCCTCCGGCCCTTGCGGCCGGCCGCTCTGCTCTGTTGCCTGCGGGCGTCTTGGCTGGGGGGGGGAGGGGCTCCGGGCCAACAGTCACCTTCCCCCAGCCCCCATCGGCCACTGCGTGCCAGGGAGCAGAGTGCCAGCCCATCGGAGGGCCACCGCCACCGCCAGTATGGCTTTGAGATGGGCCAGAGGCTCTCTGGATGCTGCCCCCTCGCTGGCCACGTTTGCTCTCTCCTAACCAGGACAATCGCAAGAGCCCCGGGATGGACCTGAACGTGACAGGCGTGTGGGAGCGGAATGTGACGGGCCAGGGGGTGACGGTGGTGGTGGTGGATGATGGTGTTGAACACACCATCAAGGACATCCAGCCCAACTACGTGAGTGGCTGCCCCCCTGCCGCAGTTCCTGTCCATGGGGGTGGCATTTTCCTTTCTCAGCCAGGAAAGGAAGCGGGCAGAGGAAGGGCAGTCTGGGCTGCGTTTGGGGAGCCTTTTTGGGTGGTTGGCTCAGCCGACCTCGGTGAGGAACGGGTGGGGGGAGCCCAGGAAGCTGGGCTCCCGGTGAATTCAGAGGTGCCCCTGAGAAAGCGGCTGTCTCTGGGCTGCGGGGGTGGTGCTGCAGCCTCTCCAGAAGGTCTCCCCTCCCTAGAATTGTTGAGCCCCTCAGTGGATTAAGCAGTGGGACGGACCCCACTAGCGTTCCTCTCAGAAGGCCTGGCAGCCAAGATGGGCATTGTAGTGCTGCTGGGGGATGCCTGTTTCAAGCCCTTTGGAGGAGGATTTGATTGTTTGGGTTTGAGCTAGGCTGGCTGGGAGTTCTGGACATTGGAGTCCATTCGGGCTTGAAGGCCACAGGCAGGAACGTGCTGGCTTCCCCCTCCTGGGAGGAGGTGTCTCAGGCTGCTCTCTCTCCCAGAGCCCGGAAGGCAGCTACGACTTGAACTCCAATGATCCTGACCCCATGCCCCATCCCGACGAGGAGAACGGCAACCACCACGGGACCCGCTGTGCCGGGGAAATTGCAGCCGTGTCCAACAACAGCTTCTGCGCTGTGGGCGTTGCCTTTGGGAGCCGGATTGCAGGTGCTGCTCCCTCCCAGTTCTGCAGGGGAGGCGGAGGCTGCCTAGCTACCAGTCGGGTCAGAGAGGGAGTAGCCCCCAGCTGCATAAGTGCGCAGAGAAAGAGGCTCAGCCCCCTTAAGCTCTTAGGTTCTAAAGGAAATCTGTACTTTCAGACTTCCTTGGCCTTGTGCCACACAAACTCCCCCCCCCTTCCTGGTGGCGTCACCTGGAGTCTCTTGTCCCGCAGGGATCCGCGTGCTGGACGGGCCCCTCACAGACAGCCTGGAGGCCGTTGCCTTTAACAAGCACTATCAGATCAACGACATCTACAGTTGCAGGTCTGCAGGAAGACACAGAGCCCGGAGCAGGGCCTGGCGTGGTTGTGTTGTGAACTGCCCTTTGTGTATTTATTTTTGTTCTGCCCTCATTACTTTATAACTAACTCCAGATGGTGACCATACCTCTTTCCTCCCCAATTTCCCCTCAACAGCAGCCCTGTGCAGTGGGCTGGGCTGAGAGAGGGCCCGGCCATTGGTGGGCTGCCCAGAGAGGCTTTCCTGGCTTCTCCTGCAGAGGACAGCAAACGCCGGCTCACTCAAGAGTCCCCTTGCCCTTCTCTTTTGGTGTGGGGGGGTGAGTGTGCGTGCATGCATGCGTGTTGAACCCAGCCCTTGCTCTCCTCCTCGTGCCCTTAAATGCCCTTCTCTGCCTCTTCCTTGGCAGCTGGGGCCCAGATGATGATGGCAAAACAGTGGATGGCCCCCATCAGCTTGGAAAGGTATGAAGGAAGGCAGATGTGGGGGGCTGTGTGCCCGATGTTTGCAGGGGGCCAGAGGCCAGGAGCCCAGGGTGGACTCGGTGGTGCCCCAGCCTCCAGAGGGCCAGGCAGCTAATGAGCTTCCGCAGTCTTGGCCTTTTTCTGACAGGTTGTCAGTTGGGCAGAAGTGGGGGAGGGCGGGGTGTTTTGCAGCCCCCCCTCCTGAAGCGTTGCCCGTTGTCTCCTCCACAGGCCGCTCTGCAGCATGGCGTAATTGCTGGCCGGAGGGGCTTCGGCAGCATCTTCGTGGTGGCCAGTGGCAATGGGGGACACCACAATGACAACTGCAACTATGATGGCTACGCCAACTCCATCTACACAGTCACCATTGGTAACGGCTCAGCTAGTGCGGGGCTCTCTTGCTTTCGCCTTCCCCAGGCCAGGTTCCCTCCCAAGATGGGTGCCCTTTTCTGGCCGTGGGGGAGGCCCAGGTGCCCTGATGGCTGTCTGGGCAACAGGAGAGCAGGAGAATGGCATCTGCACCCTGTGCCATTCGAGATGCAGAAGATCTGGGCCCTGCCGGGGCTTCTCGAGAGCAGCTTTGGCCGTGTTTCCCCTTTCCGTTGTGCCAGCTCTGAGCCTGGAGCTGAGGCAGAATTCAGGGAATGGCCTCGGGCTAGCCAAGAGTCTCTGGGTAGCCCGAGGGGCCTTTGGGGGGGGGGGGGAGGGAAGGCGGCATGGTGTGTGTTGCAGGATGTGTGTGCAAAACACCTGAGGCGGGAGTTGTGCCTCTCGCTTGGAGCGGCTGCTCTGACGTCCGGCATTACTGGACAGAACAGTGGTATTTTCCCTGCCAGAGAGAGAGCCCGAGAAGCTGGCCTGAGGTTGCCCATCTGCCACCTTCATCTGGCCGGGAGGGACTCATTGCCAGGCTGAAACCAGCACAGGCCGGGAGAGTCACCGTCCAAATGGAAGGGAGCAGCATTGCCAGCCCATAGGCAGATTTCAGCAGGCACGGAGAAGCTGCATGGGAGTTGCTCGGGAAGAGGCCCGGCAGCCGCCATTCGGGAGGGGAGGGAGGTGTTATCATGTTCTTCCTGGGCCTCAAAGGCTTCCTTCCTTCCTTCCTTCCTTCCTTCCTTCCTTCCTTCCTTCCTTCCTTCCTTCCTTCCTTCCTTCCTTCCTTCCTTCCTTCCTTCCTTCCTTCCTTCGGTTCTCCCGCAGGAGTGTGTGCTTCACTCTGCAGTCACAAAAAAGGAGCCCAGGCTGCTGGCTGCGAGGGAGGCTTATGGACCCTCAGAGGCTCTGCCCCATGGCAAGACCCCCCTGGCTAGCAATGCTGGTCCTCTGGGGAAAAGGCCAGCAAGGCCAGGCAGTAGGGACCCAGTTGGTTCCTGCAGTCCCAGTGTTGCGGTCTCTGCTGTCTGTTCCCCAGGCGCTGTGGATGAGATGGGCTACAAGCCGTTCTATGCGGAGGAGTGCGCCTCCATGCTGGCCGTGACCTTCAGCGGAGGCGACAAGTTGATGAGAAGCATTGTGAGTAGAACCCCCCTCGAGCGCCTGGCTTGCCCATCCTTTCTCAGTGCTGGTGGGGCTTTGTCTCTCTTGATGCCAAGGAGGATTCCCCAAGTGTCCTGCTGGCCCTTCCCAGATGGGCTGTTATGGGGGGCAGACTTAAGCTGCACCTCCTTTCTTCCAGAGCCCTCCTGGCTTACATCTTCCGTCTCGCCAGCCATGGGCAGAGAAAGTCTCAGCTGAGACCCCTTGGGGACCCTGCCCCCTTTGTTGGCAAAGGCCCTGGCACCGGGAGCCTCGGATTCTCCTTTAGGCCACCCAGAGGACGTGGAGGAAAAAGAGCCTTTGTGGCTGTGTCTTTTGTTGCAGCAACTGCAGCTTTTCCAATAGGCAGCTCCGTGTCCTCCCTTTTGCTTCTACCCCATGACAGGGACCCCTTTCTGTTGGCTTCTATGGGGGATGCTGGGCCAAAGCAGAGAGCCAGCCGGACAGGTCCATCCTCCCGTAGTGCAGCCAAGCAGGAGGATGAGGCCAGGGGCTCCCGCTGCCCGCCTGCCTGAGTGCATCTCTGTCCGTCCCTCTGGCCCCAGACATGGTCCTCCCAGGGCCAGTGGCTGGCCTGAGAAGTCTGATTTTTCTGCCAGGCCTCTCAGCGTGTTGATGTTTCCTTAATGGGAAGAATTTCTCCAGGCTTCTTGGCTGCCATTTCCTGGCAGAGCAAGTGCCTGTTTAAAGATGGATTTGCAGGATCCCAATTGCAGCTGTTAGCAGCTGACTGAAGGGACAGATCCTCGTCTAGCTCACCCCTCTTGGCAAGGGAGGAAGAAGGGAAGCCCCCCAAAAGGCAGACCAAGCACTCCCCACCCCACCTCCGTCCTCCTCGGTGCCTGAAACTAATCGTTCTGCATGGAAGCAGCCCAGATCCCATCCCAGCAAGGAGGGCCAGGCGACCCCAGGACTTGTCCGTTTTGCCAGGGGGAGGGGCCAGGGACCCTGCCCGCTGTCAAGGCATCAGGGCTCTCCTCTCTGTGTGTCCTTGGGAACCTGGCTGGAGCTCCTCCCCCTCGGGATAGGCTTCCCTGGGGTGCCTCTTCCTGGCCGGCTCCTCTCAGCGTTCCTGTTTTTCTGCAGGCAACAACAGACTGGGATTTGCAGAGGGGGACGGGCTGCACAGAAGGGCACACGGGCACTTCTGCCGCAGCCCCCTTGGCTGCCGGACTGATCGCCCTTATGCTGCAGGTGCGCCCTTGCCTCACCTGGAGGGATGTCCAACATATCATAGTCTTCACTGCCACCCAGGTGAGCCAAGGCCACAGAGGCACCCCAGCCAGCCATTGGCACCTGAGCTGGCTCTCTTTCCATTGGCCAGAGCCTCCCTCCCATTCCTGCAGGGCGGTGTGCTGGGGGCCTTTTAATGGGTGCGATGAGGGTGCCCCACTGCTTCTCTTTTGGGCTACCTCCGAGGAGGAGTTGTCCTCTTCCTCCAGACTGCCTGAAGCCACTATAGTCACCCAGTGCTGATCCTTGGCATGGCCCAGGCTGCTTCTCCGTGCTGCCCTGCTACCATGGGCTTGTGCCAGGCATGCCTTCCCAGTCTGTGTGAAGTGGGAGCCCCGGCCAGGAAGGACGGCCCCTCCATCCCGGGTCTTCTCCGGCCTCCGATCAGGGCCCCGGGGGCTTCCCTTGCCTTGACCGGCTCTCCCCGCTGCCCCCTTTCACAGTATGAAGACCATCGTGCCCGCTGGGACGTCAACCAGGCTGGCCTAAGCCACAGTCACCAGCATGGGTTCGGACTGCTGAATGCCTGGCGGTTGGTCAACGCAGCCCAGGTACGCCCCTGCCTCTGCTGGGCTTCAGGGCCTTGTCAGTGGAGGGGTGTGTGTAAGCCCCGTTTTGTAATCAGGAGAGAGGCGGGCTTCTTCTGTCTGGCTTGAACCCTCCCAGGAAAAGGGTGCAGGACTCCCTCCCTTAAACCGCAGCTGGCAGGGAAGGCAGCCCCACCCTTCAGGTGCCCTGGAAGACTGGCAACCATTCTCCTGGGCAGCCATGCTGGCATCACCTCTTTATTCTGGGCCTGAGGGCTGGTCTGCAATGGTGGGGCGGGGGGGCTGCCTTGGTGGTGCAGGAAAGCAGAATCCTCTCTTGTTCGTCTGGCAGGTCTGGGAGTCTGTCCCTTATCTGGCCTCCTACATCAGCCCCCTTCTGAAGGAGAACAGAGCCATCCCCTTGGACCCGGGGCAGTTGGAAGTCACCTGGAACGGTCCGTGCAATTCCGGGGGGGTGGGGGAGGAAGAGGGCAGCTTGGGAATCAGGCCTTGCTCCACCCGTTTCATTGGAGGGCTGGCTTCTGCCTGGAGCAGAAGAGGGGCAGGGGTTGGGGGCAGGCAGACCAAGGGCAGGAACACAAGGAGCGCTGGCGGAGGGCCGAGGAGCCTGGCTGAAGTTGAAATGCTCAGCCCTGCCAGCGGAGATGGCGAGTGCCCAGGGCTGCAGCTTGCTCTCCATTTTAGGCAATGTTGCAGCTTCTGTTTGGCCACGCTCCGTCCACGGCAGAGGCATCCCGCCTTTCCTCCGGCTGAGCCAAGGAGGGAATCGGCAGATTTCCCTTGCCTGGTGGGCTCCCTGCCTGCCAGTTCCACAGAAGCGGATCACTCCTGCAACTGGCTTGGCATCTGGTTGGCACCAGAGGAGCCTGGCAACTCAGTGGCCTCCCTGGCAGGCAAGGCAGCTGGGAGAGGGTCAGGCTGGAGGGGAGAGGCGCTTGATGGACTTGGCTGGCCAGCCAGCCCTTTACTCACCCCAATCCCTTTGGCCAGGGTTGGGGGGGTCTGGCTCCCCTTTGCCTATGGGAGCTGGGTCCAGATGGGCAGCGAGCTTCTTCCTAGCTTCCATGCAGCTGTCCAGGGGAGACTTTCCCCTACAAGGAATTATTGAAGGAAGACCTAACAGAGTCAGGGCTGGCAAATGCCAAATCTTGGAGAAGGGGTCAGGGTCAGGCCTGGAGGGAGGATCTCCAGCTGAGGGTGGGGTGGGGGTAGGAGGGGATGCTCCAAGGTTCAATACTGCAAAACAGCAATCCCCTCCCTTGCCAGGGGAGAATCCCACCCAGCTCTTAGCAAGATTGAGTTGAGAGCTTCCCCCTCCCCTACTGGGGGGAGGGGGTGTTGACACCCCCTCAAGGAAGGTCTGAAAGGAATGGGAGGAAGAGTTCCTACCAACAGTCAGCGTGAATCCAAACTTGGTCTGAAAGCCGCAGATACTCTGAAATGCAGCGCTGCTTCTCCTGGCCACAATTCCTGGCTCCTCAGCAATTGCCAAGGGATCAACTTTGATCCCTGTGAATTTATCCTGCCCCTTATTAAAAACGCCTCTCCTGGGGGCTTTGGGGTCTGTGGCAGTCTTGTGACTTGTGGAAAGAGAAACGCTTGTTATAAATGCTGCCTACATGGGCAGGATGCAAAGGCCTCATTGCTGGGTTCTCTTGATCCCCCGGCAAGTGCCCAGAGCCTTTGGAAGGCCTCTCGGTCGGGAGACCTTTGCAGATCTCGCATTTGGGACACAGCTGTTCCCCTCCCCCCCCTTCCTTAGTGACTGAAGCCGACTTGGAGCTGTCGGGGTTGAGGACGCTGGAGCACGTGGCCGTGATGGTGAGCATCACCCACCCACGCCGTGGCAATCTGGAGATCCACCTCCTCTGCCCCAGCGGCACGGACTCCCTGGTTGGGACGGCACGCAGCATGGACTCGTGAGTGCACTGCTGCTTGGGGGCAAGAGTGGAAGGGAACCTTGTGAGGCCAGGCACCAAAATGGGGGCAGGACCATCCCGTCAGGCACCAGGGAAGGCGCCTGTCACCCGGTCTAGCAGCTGGCCTTGCTGGGCATTCAAGGCCCAACAGTGTTTCTCTTGCAGGCCCGGAGTTTCCAGGCTCAGTCGGGTGGGGGCTAAGGAGAGAAGCCTCCGCCCAACTTCTCTGCCTCCCCCTACAGAGATCCCACTGGCTTTGTGGACTGGACCTTCTCCACTGTGCGCTGCTGGGGCGAGGAGGCCCAGGGCACCTATCGGCTGATGATCCGTGACGTGGGTGAGTTTCCTACCCCTCAGCCTGAGCAGTAGGGAAGCAAGGCACTCTCCCCCATGCTTTGTGACCTGCTTCTTCAGGCGATGAGACGCAGAGAGCGGGCAGGCTGGACCAGTGGCAGCTGACCCTCTACGGCTCATCGTGGACCCCATCTCAGATCCAGGAGCGGCAGAGGTGAGCGGGACAGACAGCAGCCAGGGTCAGAGCGTCTCCCCGCCCAGGCCTTCAACAGGAAGTCTTTGCAGCAGCTTCCAAGGGCCTGCTGAGCTAGCCAGTCGGGAGGGGGGGCATGGCGAGTGTGCAGCATGCAGGCTGCTCATCTGGAAAAGTAGCTGGCCTTGCAGCTCCACAGGCCCAGCATCAGCTTTGCAAAGCACTGCTTTGCCCTCTGGCACCTTCCTGTTGCACAACTGGCGTGCAACGTGGCTTCTTTGTGTGACTTGCTGAACACATGACTTTCTTTCGGGGGGAGGAAGACAGTCATTTGGGGTGACTAGCAGAGGACGCAGGGGGGGGCGTTGTCCCTGTGGTGATCAGCAGAGCCCCTCCCCCCCTGCAGGCTGCTGGAGAAGGCGATGAGTGGCCAGTTCCTGAACGGGGACTTTGCCTTGCCTTGCCCCCCGGGCCTCCGGATCCCCGAGCAGCAGCCCTACACCATCACTGCCAACACCCTCAAGGTGACACCCTTCCCGCTGGGTGGGGGATGGAGATCTGGTGGGGCCAAGAGAAAGTGCCAGCCGGCAACACAGCCCTGCTTTGCACGGGAGGAGGGAGCCCCTGAGCAGTTGCTACTTTGGGGAGGGTCTTGATCCCACTCGGAGGAGGGTCCATGTGCTTTACCTAAGCCTCTGCCACTTCCTTGCCCAGACCCTGATGCTGCTCGGTTGCTTTGCTGTCTTTTGGACTTTCTACTACATGCTGGAAGCGTTCCTGACATGCAACAGCGTGGCCTTCAGTCTCCCAGCTCGCAGCTGCCGGGCCTCCAAGAGCCTGGAAGAAGGAGCTGTGATGGAGCACACGGTGCCCCTGTGCAAGGAGGCCGAGGCCGCGGGCCTGCGAGGCCTGGAGGACGGCTGGGGATCTCAAGGCCCTCACTGGGGAGAGGATTGCTAAACCTCCTGGAGCAGGAGCAGTCTACCTCGGTCGTGGCTTGCTGAGCATGCTAGTGCTGCCTCCCTCTGCTCTATGCTTTGGAGATTAGCTGAGAGGCCTCCCTTGCCCCAGCAGCTCCCCGAGAAGCAGCTCGGCTTTTCTCTGGCCTTGGCTGTGCCCATCCCCTCTCTGCCCCAGCGGGGGTTCCTGGGCCCCAGCTGGGCAGTGCAGGGGCAAGGAGAGCAGTCCAGCCGAAGGACGAGAAACTCTGGCCTGGGGAGGAGGGGCTGCTGCTGGCCGGAAGGGGGCTGTGGCCATGAACGGCTCATGCTGCACCCAGCGCTCCTCTCCTCGCCCCACTGCCCGGCAGGCCCTGGTTCTGCCAACCCGCTGCCCTACCTTGCTCTCTGCCCCGACTGGACCAGGCCTTGCCTGGCTCCTGCG
This sequence comes from Azemiops feae, assembly GCA_023970755.1. Lineage (NCBI taxonomy): Eukaryota > Metazoa > Chordata > Lepidosauria > Squamata > Viperidae > Azemiops > Azemiops feae. Next base: position 195,938 of record JALGBA010001204.1, read on the forward strand.
CTTGCCATGCCTGAGGGGCTGGGAGCTGCTCGGAGGGCACCAAATTGGTTCTTCCACTGAGGCTCCTGGGACCCTCCCCTGGGGGTCCTTCTGGGGACTTGGCTTTCTCTCCCAAAGTCACCCTCAAGCTGGAGGACGCGTTTTGATTTTTCTGGCTTTGGATGAGCAGCAGCCAAAATTATTCTTTTGCACTTTTCCAAAATAAACTCTTGAAAATCCAGCGCTGCTGCTCCCTCTGTACTCTGCCTGCACCAGAAGGCCTGTCCTCTCCCCTCCTCCCCAACACCCCCTCCTGAGGCGGCCAGAAAGGTGTAACTCAGCAGGAACTTCGGGCCATTTCCAGCTCAATCCCTCCCCCCACTCTGCTTCCTGGACTTGGCCCTGGCCTGGCAATGTCCCTCTGCTGAGCAGGAGGGCTGTGGGGGGCCTTCGGCCTGGCCTTCCATGCTCGTCGGGTCCTGCTGTTCTGCTCGCCAAAGATATTCCTGGCGTCATAGCAGCAGCAGAGGAGGAGAAGAAACTCAAATCGTAGCCAAGGAACCTAAAAGATTCAGTTTTTAATCTAATGAATAACCCCCCAAAAAGTACAAAAGTAGCTTTGTTCTGCGCCCCTAGCAGAGTTTGTCAAGAGAGGCGCCTTTCCTCACGCACCTTCAGCCAAGTTCGGTTCTGCAGTTGGGAGAAGCCTTCCGACAGCCCCAGGATTCGTGCCAGGGCCAAAGCGGGTCGGGAGGGGGTGTGGTGGGTGGGTGGGTGAAGCGGGCAGCATGCAGAGGCCGGCAGCATGCAGAGGCCGGCAGCTCTGGAGCAGGTTGGCTGCCTGGCCGGCCGTTGCTATGCAGCAGCAGCACAAGTCTTGGGGCACAGTGCCCCTTCTGGGAACTGCTTAGGGGGCACGGGGGGGAGGTTCCCTGCGGATACCCCTGGCGGCAGCGGCAGCAGCAGAGGGGCAGAGCTTGCCAGGCTGCTAGCAAGAGCGGGAAGACCAGCCGGCTTGGGGGGGGGAGGGAACAGCACAGCAGCTGGACTGTGCTTAGCTGATGATCTGCCGAGGTCGGCCGTAGCCCGTCATGCCCGCCTGCGATGCCCCTTTGTTAGAGCCCATCTGTAAGCCGATCACATTCTTGCCCTCCTTCAGCTGGCTGTCGGAGAAGTCCCGCTTGTTCTCCTGGGCCTTCCTGGGGAGGGAAAGGGGGTTCACAAGGGAGCCTTTGGCATGGTACTCTCCCTGGCAAGCCCTTGTGCCGTGGCCAGCAGGCCGAGGCTCTGCTTTCCCTGAAGGCAGCCTCTGCCACTGGCACATGAAAGGGGCAATTCCTTCCCCTCAAGAGACGAAAAACTGCACAGAGGGTACCAGTAGAGCCTCCCCTAAAGGGAGCAGTTTAGCTGCTCAGAGCAATAGGCCCTTGGGCACATCTGCTGCCACTTACTTCATGAACCACGAGGGGTCCCCCTGGTAATTCCCATCGTTCTTGGTCACGGCCAGGTTGCCCAAGGCCATGAGGGTCCGCTGGACAGCTGCCATATCCTTGGCTGGAAGGAAAAACAGCTGGGCTGAGGACACAGCCCCACTTGGGCAGGTCTCCCCACATTCCCTGCATTTCTCTAAGGGGGACAGCCTACCCAGGAAACACCCCCCAGAGTGCTCCGTGGGGCATTTGAAGCTGAGGCTGCCCATTTGAAAGGAGCCCTCCCCCTGCTGACTGGCCTGGTCAGAAAAGGGATCCATCTGTGGGCAATGTAGCAGCCTATGTTTGCTGAACGTGAAACTTGGCCACCCTGGAAGATGGACTCCCGTTTGGCCCCAATCTTTCTGGGACAAGGAGGTGATGGCAAATTCTGGCTCTGGAGTCTCCCCCTCCCCAGATCACAGCCCCCCACCTTCAAAGAGATCAACCGTCTGGAACATGTCAGTCTTCACCACCCCGTAGTCCTCAGCTGCCTTCAGAAAGTGGGAGATCTGCTCCATCTGCTTGAACACCATGCTGGGAGGCGGCTCCGGGATCTTCACAGGCTTGCAGCCACTGGGGTTAAGGCTGTTGATCAGCTTCCCGAGGATCTGCCCAGGTAGCGAAGAAAACCTGCAACTCCTGCCAGGACTGGCCCTGGCCCCAAAGGGCACCCCGAGTCCTCCCAGGTGACTGAGGAGCCCCAATACTTACAATGCCGTTCTTCAGCCAGACTTGGAAGCCCAGCCTCCCTCGCTCGGGGCGTCCCACCTCGTTCCCACACTGGGCCACCACCCACTCGACCAGACGCTCTTCCAGCTCATCATCGTATTTCTTCTCGATCTTGGCCTGGACGTCTCTGCTCAGCCCAAAGGAAGGCCCCTTGTTTGCCATATCTGCAGGGTGGGTCTGGGGGAGATGGCAGGCGAGGAGACTGAGGCAGCTGGGCTGTTCCACTGGAGGTCCACTGTTCCACTGGAGGCAGGCAGCAGGCAAAACAATGGGGGCTCATTCAGGCACAGGCTTCCATCGGTTCTCCAGGCCTCCCCATGGCGTTTAGGCAGGGTGGGGCACAGAGAAAACTTCCTGCCTAGCCTGCCCACTTCCTCTTACACCATTTGGCTTAGTTGGGAGACTTTACTCCCCCACCCATCCCCCATGTTTCCCAAAGGCTCCTCTGCTGCTCGAGCCCAGGTGTTTGGTCATCTCCCCATTCTTTGCCAGCTAGCTGAAGAAGACACCACTGGATGACCCCCCTCCCCTTCCCCCACCTCTGTACAGGCATTTGCACCTTTTCCTAATCTGGCAGCAGCAAACATCTGTCCCAAGATGTCTGTCTTCCATCCTGTACTTCCAGCTGCCTTTGTGTCTCACTCAAGTGGTCCAGTGGCGGCCACTGCCCTCCCTGCCCCCTCGCCCTTCCTTCAGGCAAGGAGGCCGAAGCAACATTTCCAGTTCGGAAGCCGCAGAGGTCGAGCCCCAGGGGCCTGCGCAGCCACAGGTGGCAAGCCGGATGGACCCGCTGCCATGCAGAGCCCAGGTGGAGGAGAAGCAGGTGTTGCCCAGCACAACTGCCCTCATGCTCAAACCAGGAAGGTGGAGTGGCTCAGTGCCACCCTCAGTGCGCCCAGTCTGGCTGCTCTTGGGCCTGGTCAACCCTGGCTTCGCAACCCTTCCTTCCCTCCTGTCCAGGATCAAATCTCCAGTTGCTTCCAGCCACCACGCCCCAGCCTGGACACGTTCAGAAAACGCCAGGGGGGTGGCGGATGCTTGGTAAATCCTGCCACCTCTTTTCTGGCTTCCGCTCATAGCCTCTGTTCCCCCAAAGCCTTGCAGGAATGCCACACGCCCGTCTCCCAGCCAGGCTAGCAGGACCTCAGCAAGACTAAGCACATCCTGGAAATGTTTTCTGGGCTGCCTGCGAAGGGATCCAGGGACACCTTGGCAGAGCCAAAGAAAAGGGCCCCACCGAGGACCCTCTGCCCTTCTTCACCTGCCTGTGAAGGCAGCATTTCCCAGCAGTTCTGCTTCCTCCTGGCTTTCCAGGCCTCCCTCTCTCCTGCCAGGGCAGATGCTCAATTTGGTGCCTCGGGGAGGGACCGGGGAAAGACCGATCTGCCCCAGCCCAGCTTTTTGCTAGAGCCCTGGCATCCCCCAGGCTCTGCCCCCACCCCCAGGAACTGTTCCAATGACCTCTCCGCCCCCCCCCCCCCCCCCCCCCAGCAAAGCAAATGGTCCAGACACCCCAAGGCAGCTCCTACTGAATCGGCTAGAGAGGCACTTACAGCTGTGGTGGCTCTGAGGCTCCCCAGACGCTGCTCTGCCAGGACTCTGCAGCCCCAGGAGAGGGGCTAAAAGGCTCCGGCCCTCCAGCCCATGACATCACTGGCCCTCCCCCTCCTCGGTGGCTGAAGCTGCGCACCATATTTGGGGAAAGACTCCAAAGCCGAGCAGAGTTATTGCCTGAAGACATTCTCGGCATGCCTGAGTCCCAGCGGATGCTCGGCCTGGGCTGGCCCCGCACAGCCTCTCCTTTTTAGGCAGGGCTCTCCCCAGCCAGACGGGCCAGTCCTGACCTCACTCCCGCCTCCTGGATGAGGTCACTTGGGAGAGTTTCGGGGTGCAGGGAGGAAGGAAGGGAGCGCCCAGGGCCACAGCCACTTGCAGCAACTGGGGCTCTACTGTAGCCTGCCCGAGACGAGGCAACTGGAGAGAAAATGGGGGCTGAACTGAGGTCACCGCATCTCAGTGGAGTCTGCTCTTTAGGGACAGTCCCCCCCTCCATCCTACAAGCAGCTGGTTTCCACCCACCCCAGCCTCATATTCAATGAAAAAAAAACAAGGCAAGGCCATCTTTTATCGCTTGCATTGGGCAGCAGCATCTGTAGAGATCAAAACGCCAATTTTCTTCCAACAGTGTTTTATACCAAGAACCATTTCAAAGAAAACCGTCTCAGCCGCAATCCAAAACCAGGAATGGTCAAATATGGAGGGAAGGCCGGATCGTTGAGTGGGGAAAGAGGAGTTCTCGGCCTCCGCATCCTGAACTGGCCCTTCTGATCTTCTCCTGTCACCCTGCCCCCCCCCCATGTGCAGCCCCTGCATCATGGTGACTGTCTGCAGAAGCTGCCTCCCCCCCCCAGGAAACCAGAGCTGGCTTGCTTGGGGGGGTCAAAAGTCGGGAGGGGGACCCAGGGGCCGCTCAGCTGCGCAGGCCTTCAGCCCCTCCAACCTGCAGTGAGGAGGCTCGCAGGCCCACTTCCTCCCCATAGGCAGTGACTACATTGCACCCAAAGTGCTTGAGGAGGAGGAGGAGGCCCCCCCCGCCTGGACAATGCTGCAGCTGGTGGACAGAGGGGGCCCGAGTGGCCGTTATTCCCTGCTCAGCAAAGAAGGCAGCTGCGTCACGGGGAGGCCCCTTCGGAGGTCAATGCAGGCACCAAGGAAGGGAGCAGAGTCAGTTTCCGAGGGCTGCCCCACTGAACAGGAGCCCAGCTGTTCCGCCTGCAGCCTCTGCTGGGCCCCAACAGAAGGGGCTTTTCTCTCTGTTGTTGGCCGAGGAAGGGAAACTGACAGAGAGGCGACCCAGGCAGCATTTGAACCCATCGCCCTGGCTCAGCTTTCAGAGGCTCAGGATGGCAACCTCATTCCCCTTCTGCAGACTCTCTTTTGACGCATTGGTGAGGGGGGAGCACACAGCTGTGGCCCCAGCACCCGCCAGCAGGAGACCTGTCCAATCCTGGCCTCTCTGCCAGGCATCCTTCAGAAGACATAAATCTTGTCACGCTGGACACAATCCAGGTCATCATCCAGAGTCAGCAGGACCTGCACAAAGGGAAGGGAAGGCACCATCAGATGCAGGGGGCCACTGTGGGGAAAGGTGCGGTATGTGTGTGTGTGTTTGATGCTGGGCATTCCTCTGCACTTCGCTCTGGGCACTTTGCGAGGTCCCCTGGAGCATTTCTCCAACAGCGGCCAACACCCCCCCCCCCGCCCAGGCTCTAGCCAAGTTGTGTTCCACTCTGGAGCACACAACAGCGGTGTCCTTCCTGTTGCAACCTTCCCCAAAGGATGCTGACTAAAGCAACTGAGCGGCCTTAAAGGATGTGATTGCCAAGGAAACAGCTCAGATCAGGCTCTGGGCTGGGGGGCAGGATATGTTCCCTCCCTCAGTTGGAAAAGGGGCTGCAACACAGACGCGGGGCCGGTTGCTGCCGGCCCTGGAAATGCCAGTCTGGCCCAAGAAGGTCTGGGCTCCTGGCAGAGAGCTTGGGCCAGACTGGCATTTCCAGGGCCAGCAGCAACCGGCCCCGCGTCTGTGTTGCAGAACGGGAGGGACATATCCTGCCCCCCAGCCCAGAGCCTGATCTGAGTCCCACAGCTCCCAGGAAGGGGCTGATCTGCCCTGGGTTGCAGCGCTCTTGAGCTCTGGGCCTGCTGAAGAGACGTACCAGGAAGGAGCCAAACATGGCGATGGAGGAGAGGAAGTGCCAGACGTCGTGGTCGTCGAAGAAGCCCAGCAGGAGGCACTCCCGGTTGTGCTCTCGGGATTCGGCCGGAGTCTTCTGTGGGGACCAGAGAGCAGCCTCTTTGCAGGGCTCGGGTGGGCAGCGGGCCGGATCAGCCCCCACCCCAGCAGACCAGGCCACGCCCAGGGCAGGCGCTCCTCTGAATCAGCTGCTTTGCCCAGCGCCCCGTGCAAGAGCCCAGCCCGCATGGGAACGGATGCGCAGACCCAGCCCCCCACGGAGGAGACCTGGACGCCAAGCAGCCCCCAGGCAACTCGGCCTCCTGTGGTGGCAGGGAGAGGCTGCCACTGGGTCCCCCTGGCCTGGCTGAGCTCACCTGCCAGGTGCTCAGGCCCTGGAAGAAGAAGAAGAGGGCGAAGCTCCACACCACGGAGGTGCAGACGATGCAGAGCAGGGAGACCAGCAGCAGACGCTCGCCACTCCGGAGCTGCAGGGGAGGGAGTGGTCAGGGGGGCCGCATGGGGGAAGCACCAACCCCTCCAGAGAGAGAAGCACCCCCGGCCAGAGTGGTGGCACCTTCATGATGATGTAGAAGGCAAAGTAGAGCAGCAGGTTGCAGATCCCGATGGCCAGCAGATAGGAGGCGAAGTCGTTGGGGCGCATGATCAGGCCATAGGCTGCCCTGGGGAGAGCAGGGGGGTCGGTGCGGCGCCAGAGCAACTACTGGCTGAGCCCCTAACTCTGCTCCTGCCCCTCCCCCCCAGAGAATCCCCAGGGGTTTTCAGATCCCAAAGCAGCAGGAAGACCCCCCTTATAAAGTGGCTTTTTGCACCCCAAAGGCAGGCAGGCATTCTTCGATCCAGTGGGGGGTGGGGGCCCAGTTGGCTGCCTCTCGGGCTGGGCTTGTCTGGCCAGCTGCCCTTACTCACAGAGACCAATTGATGAGGTTGCCCATCACCAGCAGCACCATCCGATCCTGCAGACAGAAGCGGGGGGGGGAGTGGAGGGGGAGTTTGTGAGGCTCCAGGAAGAGAGAATCCTTCCAAAAGAGGGAGGGGGCCACTCCCTCCACTCACCATGTACATGGGCCCACTGCACTGTCGGATGCAGTCTGTGTACAGCACATGGAAGATCCTGCGCCAGGTGCCAGAATCTGGGGAGGGGGGGGGGAGAGACGGAGACACTGAAGACCCCCAGAGAGGGTGGGAGTGGGCCAGCAACATGGCCATCCCCCTTGTAGGCAGTCCCACCCAGCTCCCTCCCCCAGAGCTTGCAGGCGAGGACTGGAAGCTCTCTGCTGGGAACAGCCGGCTCCCAACTGCACCCACTCACCCAGTTTCCAGCGGCCCATGTAGTACAGCTGGGTGCTGAGCAGCAGTGTGGACAGGATGTGGATGACCGAGAAGATGATCCAGAAGGCCGTGTTTCCTTTGCCGAAGACCTGGGGGTCAGAGAGCCCTTGAAGGGCAGAACTGGCAGGGACAGAGGCTTGAAGAGGGGGGTGGGAGGGGGGCTCCTTTTGGGGGTAAGGAAACCTCCCTCCTCAAACTCGCCTCTTGAGGGAGAGAGGAGGGATGTAGCGTCTCCTTCGGGGGGGGATCCCAGGGAAGGCACATTTCCTCCCCAGCTCAGCACCCCTTGGAGGCTGGGGCTCCCCTGCTCTCTCCGGGGCTCACAGAGCCTCCCTCCATCTCCCCCAAAGGGTGAGTGCTCTGCAGGAGGCCCAGAGGGGCTGCCAGGGGTCCCGCTGTGCTCACTCACCACCCCCACGACCGAGAAGAAGATGATGACAGCCAGGCAGGCGTAGGCGCTGTAGGCACTGGCGTTGATATCGGGGTGCCTCTTCTGGTACAGCTTCAACATGCACAGCCCAGCAATCATGTACATGAACGACGTGTCTGCCATAAAAGAGCCATGGCTGAGTCCAGGGACGCTACTCTCCGCCTGGCTCTGTAGCTCCCCCCCCCCCCCCCCGGCTGAATGGCAGAGACAAACTGCAGGGCTGGGGCTTCCGGGGGCCCTTCTCAGGCCTTGGGAGCTGGGTCAGGTTGCCCACCAAGGGACAAGGTAGAGGGCCACTCACCAAACTGGAAGTTGGTGTAGTTGGGGCACACGTGGTAGCACGCACTCAGAAGGCCTTCCATCATGAGGGCGGTGCCCATGGCGTAGAAGAGGCCGAAGTGTTTGGGAATGCCACACTCCTGGGAAGGGACGCCCATCTGAGAAAGGAGGTCCCCCTGCCCAGCTCCCCTTTCCGTCCGAAGCAGAGAGCAGGCCGAGGAGGGCGGAGGGGAAGAGAGGCAAAGAGCCACAGGCCCCTCTCCGGGCAGTGGGTGTGGGGAGGGGGCCCCTGTGCAGCGGGTGCCTCACCACAGCCTGGAAGTCGTTGCGCACCAAGGACCGGTTGTAGTGGATCTCGCGCTGCAGGATGATGAGCAGGAAGAGCAGGCCCAGCAGGACGTAGCCCAGGTTGCTGAGGATGTTGTTGAAGGCGCTGGAGGGGGGAAGGGCGGCGTCAGGCCTCACGGGGCGAGGGGGCGAGGCAGAGGCCACCCTCCCGGCTCCTACCTGAGGTTGCTCAGAGGGTGTGCGCAGAGGAAGTTGTAATAGCAGATGTCCTGGTTCCCCGTCACGTTCACCACCTGCAGGAGGCAAAGGAGGGGCTGGCCAGGGGCTGCAGGCCAGGCTTAGGCCAAAGCAGGAGTGGGGGCCCAAGGGTGGTCAATGCTCTGAGGAAAAGGTGTTACCGTCTGGTAGGTGATGACCAGCTGGATGACTGGCAGGGCATAGAAGACAGCGATGGTGGCAATATTCCTGCAGCAAAGGAAGGGAGGGAGCGGGCGAGAAGTAGTTCTCCATTAGAAGACTCTGGTCAATTGCCCCGGCAATGCACAGCCAGAGGGGGGTCTGTGGGGGACACATAGCTAGCCCCCAGTCCCACCCAACTATCTCACCAAAAGTAAATCTGGTATTTCTTCCGTAATACTCGCTTATCTTTGCGGGCCAGATCTGCGACACACAGGAATTTCTGCAACAAACACAAGCATCTCATGACAATTCCCTCGTCTTCCCTGGAAACCTCCCCCTGGCAGCGTCTCCAATGGGGCGTCATCTCAGCTGGCATCCAGGAAGAGGCTCCTGCAGGTAACGGGAGGGGGCACTCAGGTTGCCCCCGAGCTCACACCAGTCACAAACTCCTCTTCCCTCAGGCCCAAATTTCGCAGCTCTTCAGAGAGGCCCGAGGCCTCACTGCATCCAGAGCCCTTCTCAGCCTGCTTCTGAGGATCCGCAGCCCTCCTGGGCCCCTCCTCAAAGAAGCCGCATTTTTTGCTGGGCTTTGTAGCAGCCGCTGCAGCCCCCCAGAGGAGGAGGGGTTGGGCAGCCGGAGCGGTGCCTGCTCTCGGTCATCTTCCCCACCCTAATTTCTGAGAACCGGCCACTCCCACGGGGCAACCTTGGTGCGAATGACGTTCTTGTCTGAATCGATGTCGGCCAGTGTGTCGTAATCATCCTCTTCCACGGAGCTGAGCGAGTCAAGCCGGGGGCGTCCCACCAGGTTCTCTAGGGAGCGATCTGCAGAGGGTGAAAAACCAGCATTACAGCAAAGATCTGGGGCACCCCATGTCTTGAAAGGGCCAGTCAGTCTGTGCCATCGAATTACCGATGGAACCGACTAGAGCCTGCTGGCAGCTGGCCTGTCTGGACGTTGACTGGGCAGGAGGCCCGAGGAGACACAGGGCCCAACAGCAGCCTCCCCACTTCCCAAGCAGCCTTGCCCTGCTGATTGGAAGCCATGCAACCCCCTGGCACGGGGAGGGGAGCCATCATGCAAATTGCCCCCCCCCTTGAGCTTTCTGAGGGGCCGCCATTTCCTCAAGTGCAGAGGGAGCAGCAGCTCGGAGGCAGCCCGGGGGGCATGGAAGACTCCCTCCCTGGCCAAGGGGCAGCCCCTCAGGAAGCCCCAGTCCATTGAGGGAAAGGGGGGCTCTGGCCTCCCACCGACGGTGCCCTTGCCAGCCAAGCAGCAACGGGGTCAGCACAGGCCAGGACCCTGATGGATGCCCTGGTCCTTCAAAGCTGCTCTGCAACTGTTCCCTCGGGAGGCAGAAGGGCCACCCAGAGACCCTCAAGGCGAGGAGCAGCTAGGAAAGAGCATGTGCAGAAAACACGCCGTGCCCCGCTGACAGGATCAGGGAGGAAGGGAGAGGCACACGCCTCATCGCTCCCTATTCTTTCCAATCACAGCCCATATTTTCAAGCTCAGAAATACTTTTAAAGAAGATTTCTTCTCTGCAGAGCCTCGAATAGAGAGACGTGGCCCATTGTTGGCCAAGGAGAACCACCAGGCTAGGCAAGGGGCACAGTAAGGGGATGCCAGGCTGACAGGGAGACCAGTCTCTCTACCCATTGCAAAGGCCGCCCAGTGTCTCTGCCGCTGCTGGCACAGATCCTGCCCTTGGGGAGAGAGGAAAGAGTTACGCAAAGTGGGCACAATCCTGTCCAGCCAGGCCCATTGAGGACAGTGCAGCCCAGAGCCGGCCTCCTGGAGAGACCCCGCATGCATGGAAGCGGCAGCCGGGTGAGTGGAAGCATCCTGAGTGCCAGCATGCCAGCCACGCGTCTCACCAGCGTAATTGGAGGAGGCCTCCGTGGAAAGCAGGCTGTCCGTGACATTCTCACTGCTGGCAGCTGACCCAGTGTCTGCTGGGGGGAAGGGAGTGGGCCCCCAGGTAAGTCACCAGCCAGGTAGGGAAAAAAGCCACCTGCAGGGCGCAGGTGGCAGCAAAGGAAAGCACCCCCATCCCCAACACTCTGTCTGGCTGGGAGGCTGGAACTCACCAAAGGACCCGTAACTCTGACTGCCAAGAGGCGGGTGTCCCTGGAAGGAATCCGGGGGGTCCTGGGGATTCCCTGCAACAAAAGAGCCACAATCCAGCTTGGAAACAGGGGGAGCTGCATCAGGTACCAGTGCGTGGCTGGCCTTCGACCAGCCAGCCCAACCAGAGGGGAGCTCTGAGGATGATAGCCCATCCCTCTGCATCTGATCTCCGGGCCTATCCAAATGGAAGTGGGTTCTCCCCAGCACAGGAAGCAAGAGAAGTGGAGGACGGGGATACTGACTGCTTACCAAGGAGAGAAGCTTGGCGTGGAGCAGCATCCAGGAAGGAAAGGAAAGGAAAGGAAAGGAAAGGAAAGGAAAGGAAAGGAGAAGATGTTTATGGACATAAACTAAGGTAGCTGCTGCCTGATGCAAGGGAGATGCATGCTGTAGTTCTGAAACGTGGCTCTTCAGTGAGGTCCTCTCTACATGCCAGCTCCCAGCCCAAGACTAACAAAACCAGCAACTAGGTCCTTGCAGGACCCTGATCGCATTTCAGCACAGTCCAGCATGTTGTGCAAACCCACCATGAATTATGGAGCTGCACTTGAAGCTGATTCAGCACTGGAGCTCCAGCAACTGAGAGCTGGTCCCTGCAAGAGTCAGAGCCCAACTGGATTTCAGCGCGCACCCTCGCCACTCCCCACCGTGACTCAGCAAAAGGCCTGCAGCAGTCAGAACCGCGAGCACCCCAAGCAGAAGCCGAACAAAAGGAGAGGCCCACCCCTGGCCACAGACCCCACACTTCCCGATGGCACCAGACCCCCACCTACCTCGCACACCCCCATCAGAGCAGGGTGTGTCCACTGCACTCAGGAACCGGAGCTGCTGCTGCCTCCGCTTCTGCCGCCTGTCGAGCAAGGAAGCCCCCTGAAAGGATATGCGGCTGCCCTCCCTGGAACCCCCTCCACGTGGGCACCGAGTCCCCCTCCTCCTCAGAGGAAGCAAGCATTAGATGGCATGAACACTGTTGCCCTAAAGGCCCTCTTGCCCTGCCTGCCGTCCAGCCCTGCCACAAAAGCAGGGCAAAGCCACGTTCTCTGCCGTGACCAAGCCTCCACTGGCAAGGAAAAATGGGGTCCACGACGGCAAGGGGGACAGGGGCGTCTGCGCCCAGGCCATTCCCACCAGGAGAGGGACCCTGACGGGCAGACTCACCGCCAGTTCTCCCAGCAGACGATGAGCACTGCCAGCATGTAGAAGGACAAGAAAACACCCAGGCAGAAGAGGATCCCGTTCACGTAGGCCTCTGCTGCAGAAGAGGCGGAGAGATGGCCTCACGCACCTGGCAGGCCTTGCTAGGTAGCCCCAGCAGGTCAAGAGCTGCCAATCCCCCTCCCCTCCCGCCCCAGCAGCTTTCCTTCCTTGCAGCCTCTCTGCCTCTCTCAGCCACTAACCTCAACTCAAAGGTTCCTGGAGATTCAGCCCCCCCCCTTTCCCCCCAGGCCCTGTGCTACCTGTTACTTAGGTCTACAGGGGAGCCAGCTCCAAATCAGGAGCAGGGGGAGTTGCTCTCCTTCCTCCTCCAGACTGGGGAATATGCAGCCGAGGTGCTTGCTTACAACTGACAGCAGGGGTCACCACGACGTCCAAGGTTTTCTGGCGGTTGCCTTGGTCAACAGGTTCATCTGGAAGACACAAAGGCCGGGACCAGCTCGCCTGTGGAAGAGCCCAGCTGCAAGTCCCCTTCGCTGGCAATGGGGCAGAGCCTGGATCAAGGCCTGGTTCTGAGGGCCCTTCCTTTAACGAGCCACCTCCTTGCTAATCACGAGGGGCTCCCTGGAGGCCCTCAAGCCCTGAGCTCAGGTGAGCTCAGGCAAGCCATCTTCTTGCCCCAAAGATGGGGCGCTGGACTAGCTGTAAAAGTGGAGGCCAGAAGGCAGAATGACTCTGGACTTCCGTGGCCTCTTAAAAACTTTTCCACTCTCTCCAGATGTTGCAGGAGAACAGACTGCCGGCTTGCCTCTCCTTGCCCCCAAGGCTTCCTGATCTCATTCCCCTTATTCCGATGTGCACATCTGCTTTCTCCCCCAAATGCACTGGTGAAGGCGGCCAAATGGGGAAAGGGGATGAGGGGAAAAAGCCCTGGAACACAGACCAGATCATCTCCAACCCCAGAGTTGGCTTCCAGATCCCTCAAGCGCCAGGCGCCACCCTCCCTGGATGCCTCCCTGGCCCCTGCCCGTTAGCTGGCAAGGCCTCCTCCACAGAAGCTGAACCCACAAACAGGCCTTAGCCCAGCTCCCCCCAATACCTTTGGAAAAAGGGTAGAAATGTAAAGGTCCCCCACAAGCTTCATCTTCGGTCTTCACTACCACGACCACGTAGAAACTGTGGCTGGGGAAATCCTTCTTCTGTGAAAAACCAAGGAATGGAGAAAATCTTTGACTGAAGTTCAGAAATAAGACTGATCTTCAGACCCAACTGGGCAGGTACAGCCTCCTTGTTCGCCCCTTCAGGTGTCCTGGTTTCTACTGACTAACTGTTGTGTTACAGACAACATGTGGATGAACCCTCCAGAAACTTGAGTTTGTGCTTCAAGATGCTGCTTCAGAAGCCAAGGCAAGATGGGCCATTCAGGCCAACCGATAGCAGCAGCGTTGCTGGCTAACTGATGCCCGTGGTATCCCACATAACAGGAAGGCTGACTCGGCAGTCAGATTACAGGGCTCCGACTGGCAAAGGTCGCAGCCAATCAGTTATACCTGCACTGTGATGGCTGCCTTCTTGGTCATGGTCTGGTATGTGCCAATAAAAGCCACGTTGTTATCCAGATCGTAGACGGGACACTGGACGGTAAGAAAGAAAGCAAGAAGTCAGCCTCTTGGGCGAAAGGAGGCTTGCAGCCTCCTGTGTCCTGTAAGCAATCCCCCACCTCACTGACCAGAATGTCCTGGACGGAAATGACCGAACAAGGGAAAGCTGTGGATGACGTCACCTTAATGATGGCAGAGTCCACCCCCTCGGGGAACTCGTACTTGAAGTACTGTGGGTCAAGGAGAGAGAGAGGAGAACCACTTCAGAAGACCCTGGCTGATGACCTCTTCCTTTCTTGGGGCAGCACATCCAACCTGCAGGGCCTGCTCTGCCTGCCAGCTGTGGCGGCTCCTTGCGGGCCCTTCCTGAGGCTGGGAAGCCTCACCAGGGAGGCCACGCAACCGAACAGCCTCATCGTGCTTGGAAACCCTACAGCCGGTGCTCCGAGGGCAGAAGAATCACAGCAAAGGGGCTGCAGCTTGGCAGACAGGGGCCTCCCTCAGCTCCTGCCTGACCTGAGGACTACAGAAAGGCCTGTCCAAGCGCTGGGGTGAGATGGACAGAACCTCCGGCTAACTGTCCTTGTTTGACAGCCAGGTCCAGAACTCAGAGGTGCCCAAGCCTTGGCTGGGGAGGGTCTTCTTCCCATCCAGACAACACCCCCGCCCAACTAGATTGCTGGGAAGCCTACCTGTGGCTGGGCTGCTGTGGCGTTGAAAGTGAACCGCTCACCTGTCCTACATCAAGAAAGACCAGCAGAGATGGCGGTTGGTGTGGGCAGAGCTACCACAAGAGCGGCCGCACTGTCCGTTTGCCCTCTTGGCTCAGAGACCCCCCCAGAAACAGAGAAGCTGCTCCTCCTTATGACTGAAGTTTTTCACAAGCCAAGTCCTTGCACACTTCTGGGGCTGCGCACGGAGAATCTCCCAATCTCCCTGCCTTCCAGCCTCCCTCTCCGTTCTCCACCCTCGTCTGCTCAGGCCTTCCCCATGGCCGGGACTCTTCCCACACCTTCGCCCTTCGCTTTGAAGTGCCAGCCTGGCTCACCTGAGTACAAAATTCTCCACGCGGGAGACCCGCAGTTGGTAAGAGGCGTTGCTGGCCGAGAGGGTGGAGACGTCCACAAAGAAGAATTGCGTCTCGACTTCGCTCTTGGTTGGAGGCTGGCACAAAGTGCGGCTGACATCTTGGTAGAGATACTTCCTCTGGAACCTGCGGGAGTGTGGGGGGTGGGTGGGAGAAGGAGCTGCTGCGGGCATCCTGGGGGCCCTTCCGGGGGCCCTTCCCAGACCCCCAGGCGGCCACAGAGCGATCGGGCCCCGCACTCGGAGGCCCCCTAACCCAGCCAGCCTTTCCGTTTATAGAGGGCAGCTTGAGGACCAGGCAAAGCTGAGGTGGGACCAAGACACTGTCCCAGACTCCCAGGACTTGGCTGGTTAAGGGCGCCAGCTGTTGGACCCAGCGGGCTCTCCCGCCTTCTGGCTCCCCAGCTGGGCAGTGCCGTCGGAGGACAGCGGGGCCGGATACTCACAGGCCCCGGAGGATTAAGGGCACTTGGAAGGAGACCACCGCCTCCTTCTGCCGCACCACGAAGAGCACCGGCCTCTCCTTCTGCTCGGAGAGCACGTTCACCGACACCCGGACGCCCTCCGTCTGTGGGGCCACGAGAGGGGGGGGACTCAGGCCGAGCAGCCCCAGGACCCCCGGCCGCAGAGCCCGCGAGGGAGGGAGGCGGAGCCGGGAGCGATTCCCGGGCCAGCTGGCAGGCAGGCGCGGGGCAAAGGTCGGAGAGCCGGGCCGCGGAGGGCGAAAAGGGCCTCGCCTTGCGCGGAACTCCAGCTCCCGGGGCCGGGGTCCCGCTTCGGCAGGCGGACGCCCATCGGGGCGCCAGGCGTCGTCGTCGCCGCCCCCGCTTCCTGCCGCCCGAGGTGCCAGCGCGTCGTCCGGGGCCGGGCGGAGGCGCTCATCCGGCAGCCCGGATTGAGCGCCGGGCCCGGGGCGCGGCAGAGGAGAGCCCCGGGGAAGTCGGGCCGAGGCGGCCGGCCGAGCCGGGCGCTGCTGTACCCGGGCGGCGGCGGCTCACCCGGTTGCGCGAGACGGTGTGATTGAAGGCGTAGATGTTGAGCAGCTTCTCGTTCACCGCGTCGCCGTAGAGCCGCTCGAAGGCCGCCTCCTTCTGCACCACGCGCTTCTCTGCCGGCCCGGCCGCGGCCCCGGACAGGGGCAGCAGCGGCAGCAGCAGCAACGGCAGCGGCGCCCTCAGCATGGCCAGCGGGCGGGCGGGCGGCGGGGGCCGGCAGCCGCGGGGACGGGCGCTCCGCTCGTCTGGGCGGCGCCGCCGAGGCCGCGTCCTTTAAAGGGGAGGCGGGCGAGGGCGGGCCGCGGAGAAGGGGCGGCCGGCCTTCCCGAGTGAGACGGCGCGCCGCGGTCGAGAGGCCGGCCCGGCTCGGAAGGCTGAAGGCGGCGGCCGCGGTCGGCCCCGAAGCTCCCGAGGCGTAAAGACCCCAGCCACAGCCCCCCCCCCCCGAATGAGAGGCTGACAAGGTGGGTCGGTGGAACACAGATCTTTATATGGAAACACGCACTAAACCAATGAGCTCTCCCGGCCATCAACGCCACAGCAGATTCATCCCTCCAGGGCGCATGGAAGCCACTGATGTGGGGGCGCCGAGTGACTGCTACACCCCAACTTTCAGCTCTTCCTACAAAGCCAAGGGAGTCAGCCCCTTCCCACATGCATGTCACAAGACAACCACCCCTTCATCCACACTCCCCAACTGCTGCGATAAATAGAAAATAGGCAATGCTTGTACATCACAGGACAGACAAGATTCGGGGTGCAGCGCACGCTTTCAAACAGGAACAAGAGGAGGGGGACTCCAAGGAGAAGCGGAGGAGGAGGCTGGTTATATAAGCAGGTGGTGCTCCTGGGCTGGCAGTAGGTGAGCCAACCTGAACCCTCAACAAATGTGAGGGCTGGGACCTCTGTGGGGTACAAGGAAGCAGCAGGATACTGACCCCAAGGGGACTCTGGCGAGGCCAATCCCATGGCAAGAGATGGTGCCTCCGAGGGCAAGGGCCACAGGCAGCTGGAAAGTCCTGTATGCAAGCAAAGCTGCTGGGCTACAAAGTGGCCACAGCTCGGAAATGGCTCCCAACCAGCCAAACCCGGTGCGAGCATTAGGCCGGGCACATCTCTGCAGGAAAGCAGCAAAGTGCCACTGCGACTGCCCCTGCCCACTCCCAGTTCCCATCCCGGGATGCCAACACAGAGCAGAGTGCAGATTCACTCTGGGAATTCTTTGACGGAGCAAAGCCTTGTGCTTTTGTCAAGCTGAAGCTTGTGCTGGGAGATGCAAGGAAAAAGATGACGGGCTGGATGACCATGGGCCAACCAGGGCAGGAGCCTCAAGAAGGTATGCATGACCAAGAGCTCATCCATGAACGAAGACGCCTTCTCAGAACAAACCCAAAGCCAAGTGGCTAATGGGTGATCTTGCAGGGGCTACAGCTGGGGTGGCATATGGGGGAGGGAAATTATGACATTTGGATGGTCACACACTGCATCCCTTACACTGTGCTCTCGGGTATCAAACCATATTTGGGGAACTGGGGCAGCACCCCCTTGACCAATCACTTGCTCAGGTGAAAAGAGGTGAAGTATCTTCCTTCTTCACTGCCTGTTTAGGGACAAAATCTTTCTCCCACAATCTCACTTGTTTTCTAAGACTGAAAGTCCTTCCCAGAAAAATCTCATCCAAGTATAAATTGAGGCATTACACTTCAGAAACTTTTTCTAAAAACTTTTCATCACAACAAGGCCAAAGAGGCTTCCCTTCACAAGAGGCCTACTTTCTGGTAGAACTGAAATATCCTGGGCAGATGAAATGGCTGCAGCCAGAGGCCTCATTTGCATGAGTAAAATACTTGGTATAAGGTTGACCCAAAAAAGAAATGGATGCCCTGGATTGTGAAGCGCAAGCCTTGCAAGAAGGGAAAGGACTGAGGGGGGAAGGTGCAATGGAACAAACACTTGCTTTTTGCTCTTAAAAAATGAGCATTCTGAAACAGGAAATCACCTAGCAAAAAGCGTCAGTTTGATCTGGATGGGAATGAGCAGACGGGCTCCAAGGCCTTGGACAAGTTGAGAGTGTTGCACCAACACACCTCAGAGGCAAGTCTTCCCAAAGCTGACCACCTCCCACCCTGCTCCCAGCAAGGGAATCACATCCTTTTAACAAAGAAATGAAATAGCCAAGTTAAATGTGTTCACTCATTCAACACATAATTGTTCGCATGTATCAAGTTGTCACAGGTAGCTGTCTCCTGTTCTGGTTTGTTTGTTTGCCAAAGCAAGAAAGCAGCTAATATCACTTAAAACAAAAACCCAAACCCAGTAAATATAAAAACTCTTCAAACAATTCCAACTTTTAAAGAAGCAGCTACTTTTCAGTTCAGGGGCTGGAATGTGAGTGCGACCAATGAGTTTAGGCATTTCAGCGTTGTGGACAGCCTGGACATCGAGGAGTCGGGAATGGGAATGAGAGCAGCAGAAGCCAGCAGGTTGCTGACCAGCATGCTCAACCCACGAGCGAGAAACTGCTTAGGGGAGATCCTGTTCCTGTTAGAGGAAAGCTGTTCAGGCCAAGTGAGCAAAGAGGCCTTGGGAGATCTTTGGCCAGCCACAGGCTGTGAAACTGGCCATGCCACCCCCTCACCTCCCTTTCCAGTGCTAAACACAACACCCAGTAACATTCAACAATGGAAAGCACGTCGAGCGAGGATTCAGTAGTGCCATGGAAAAAAGAACTGGGCTGATGGCGCTGGGATGGGGCGGGATGGGAGGCTGTCAGGCCAGAGTTGCCTGTTTCTCTTCTGGGGTTTCCTCCAGCAGCTGCATGATGAGTTCATGGAGGGGTTTGCAGATCTTTGTGTAGCCGGCACCCGTTAGGTGCAGAAAATCGAACATGTCGTGGCATGAAATGGTGCCATCTGAGTGCACAAAGCCCCCATCCACATCCAGCAGCTGGACTCCAGCCAGCTTCGGCAGGGAGGCCTTCAAGAGCTGGTTCACCTTGGAGTTCTTCTGCCGCAGGGGGTTTGGCTTCTCGCCTCGAGGGAGCAGGCCCTTGAACGAGGGAGGGGAAAACAGCAGGTTAGCAGGCTCCTATCCTCAGGGAAAGCTCACCCCCAACCCCTGGCCTAGCATCACTCTGTACGCTGACACCGCCCTGCACACTGTCTGGACAAGGGCACACAGGCACTGCCTCTCTGGCAAGCTGAGACCTTGTCTTTCAGAAGTGTCTATAGTCTTCTGGTACTAAAATGCCTCCCAAACTCCCATAGATGCATTTTTGGCTTTTCCACAGCCATTTTTTAAAGATTAATCAGTATGTGGAGAATTGTGAAAGAAATTGTCCAGATGCTTACAAAAATTAAGCTGTCAAAAACAATGATTAAATTAGTGATTGTCTGAGGCAGATTTCTAGTTCCCTTCCTCAGCCAAGGTAACTCTTCTCCAATTGATTTCCTGTAACAAAAGCCAGCAGGCTACCACAGCTCTTCTCATGATGCTTCTCTTCCACCTGATTAAAAAAACATACAAATGCACCAAAGATGCTACTTTTACATACCAGTACGATAATCTTAGCCTGGGGCTGCTGAGTATTGATCAGTCTCACAATGGCCTCTATTCCACCAGCTACTTCCTCTGCTGTGTTTTCATGGTTGTTTGTTCCAACCCAAACAACGATGACCTGTGATTGAGGGACCAGAAAGAGACAAACCACAGTGATTTCTGCGAGATTTCCCGGCTTCAGAGAAAAAGGAAACATCACATGCTGCCTCTATCTATAATGTCTCAGTGCCCAGAGAACATGGCAGTAAGAAGCACTTTGTTCCCTTGCCAGTCACAGATATCAGACTGTGAATGTAATAACTCTGAATTAAAATAACATAGAAATGCTGTGTGTGTGTGTGTCTGTGAGGGAGGGAGGGAGGGAGGGAGAATGAAGATTATACTACAGGAGGTTTCTTGTTCTTTCTCATAATTACAAGCACCCTACCTTGGGTTTAATATTTTCCAGTTCACCGTTCTTCAGTCTCCACAAAACATGTCCTGTAGTGTCTCCACCAATCCCAAAATTCAGTGCATGTAATGGTGAAAAAAGTTCTCGCCATATCTGCAATGATAAATTTTAGGAATCTTCCTTGAAGAAAAGCAGGGGATTTCAAGAATAAACTATTGATATAGTTAAGCATTCAGAGGTTGATTAGATTAAAAAAAGAGAACATTTTTATTCAGGCTGAAGCAAAGGGTCCATCCTGGGTCATCTGCAATCCATATAAGGATGGGCAACATTTAAAGGATCTCCTAATCATCTGGAGGCCTGGAAATCATCCTATGATGTCACCAAACTTCCTGGACTGGGAATGGAATCGAATCGTCTTTGGAAAACCTCCCATGGCCTTTCCCACTATGCAACAGAAGTAACACAGGAAACAACCAAATTATGATATCGAAATCCAACCACGATGTTGTCTGAGATTTTCGGATGCTACATTGTCCCCCAAGGGCCAGACGTTGCCCACAGAGGTGGCCCCTGGTCTGCCCTAGCTGTTTGTGCATCCTCAAATCGCTTACAAATATGCCTTCAGGGTAACAAGTGCAAAGAACCTTTTCAGCATGATAATCTGCATTCTGCATGATAATTTTGCAGAATTGAGTTTTGAGGAACAGTCTCCATAAGAAGGCTTTCTGGGGTGTGTGAGCCTTTGCCCTATTTTTTCAAATCAGAATTATTTATCCAAGCTTTTCTACTGGAAATCAAAGTTTATTTATTGTAATTTTACTGTGTATTGCCGATCAATTTAAAGATGATGAACAGAAAAGATGGAATCCTATATAATGATGAATGTGCAATTTTACTAAACGACAAGCAAGTCCCCTAAGGGGATCAGATTCGACCAGCCATGGATTTCCGCAGGAACCCCGGAAAGTCCTCCTGGGCAGCGCAGAGTACCTCGTATTGCTGCAGCAGCTGCACCATGGAGTCGCCCACGAACAGCACGTCGGGCTCCTTGTCCTTGCAGTCCAGGACGAATCGGCTGTGCTGGAGGGAAGGAGGCGAGCAGCGTGAAGGAGGGCCGCCGCTTTTCCACGCCGGCCCCTTCCCCGAGAGGGCGGGCGGAGAACGGGCGAAACGACCGAGGGCCCCGCTCCAGCCGCTCCGGGGCAGCTCCGGGAGCGGCCGAGGCCCCCCGCGGCCAGGCTCACCTGGGACATCCACCGGCCGTCGCCCTGCACGTCTTCCGCGATGTGGGGCGTCGCCGCCGGGTTGGAGTCCCCCTGGCTCATCCGGTCCCTGCCGAGAGACGGGGGGAGGGGAGAGGGGCGCGTGGGCGGGGAGCGGAGGCCGCCCCGCCCGTCGCCATGGCAACCGGGCGCCCGGGGCTCCGCGGCGCGGGAGGAGGCGGGCTCGGCGGCAGCTGCCCGGAGGGGGGACACCTCCCTCGCCCGCCCCGCACTCACGCTGCCGGCGACTGCGGCTGCCCCCGCGCCTCCATGGTGGCTTCCCGGCGACGATCCGATCCGCCTGCTCGGCCTTCTCCCGCCCTCCCCGCGGCTCCTTCTCACCCTCCCCCGCTCCGGCCGCCACGCAGCGCGCCTGCGCGATGATCCGCTTCCGCCGTCTCGGCAGCTCTCGCCGGAAGTTCCGCCCCCTGGCGCCTCGGTGTTCTCCCGGGGGGGCCGGTCGGGCTTCTCCCCGGCCGCTCGCGGGCTTTTTTCGCCGGCGCCCTGTCGGGGGCGGGAAGAGTGACGCGCCTGGGGGCGGGGCCTCGCCCGGTGAGGCGGCCTCCAGGGGGAGCCCCGGAGCCGCCGGCCCCGTGGAGTTGGCGTCGCCGCGGGGCTCGGCTCTGCGGCAGCGCCTGTGCCCCCATTTCTGAGCGAGGCCCGGGGCCGGCAAGTGGCCACGGCGGTCCCGCCGGCTGAGCGGCACAGCCCGGGGAAATGGCTGTCGACTGTGGGATTAGGGTCCCACTGTAGGTCATCTAGTCCGACCCCTGCTTGGAAGGGCGTCTGCCTGCGAGGCCTTGGGTCACAGCACAGCTTTCCGCCTGAGGAGAGCCAAGCCTTCAGGAGCCTTGATTTGGGGGCGCTCCACAGCAAGCCCCGATGCGGCACGTCCGCTTGAGGCCAAATCGCAGTGCGGAGCTGGTGATGTAAATCGGAAGGAAGAGAACGGGGAAAGGGCCTTCTGCACTGCCTGGTCCCGGACCCCATTTCTTCAGCACCCCAAAGCCTCTTGGCAACTAAGGATTTTCGTGGAATGGACAATATTTGAAATCCACTAAGTTGGGCCTGGTTATCTGAGTTCGAAAATTTCTTAGAAATCCAAAATAGCTGACATTTTAAAATTGGAAACAATGAAATGTTAACCATTGGATGATCATCAGTTTAAAGTCCTAAAGCAAAAATATGTTCAATTGTAGAGTTGCAAAGGAATTAGCTGTGTACAGTTGCCACGGTTTCTCTCAATTCAAAGCATCTCATCTTTTCCTATTAAGAGCATATTCCTTGGTGCTAATATCCTTCATGCAATCTTCCACCTCGTTGCTGCTTAAAAAAACAAATTCCATCTCCTGATGCTTACTTACATGTTAACATCCTTGATTGTCTTCCTTTGCCAGAAGAGGTGCCCACCCTAAGTAGCCAAGAACTGGATGCCTGTCACTGTAGGGGTAATATTGAGAGCCACAGATTTTCAAGCTGCAGATATCAGTTGTTTGAGCAAGCAGTTATCTTGCTCCAAGGCTGATAAGTACAAGGAAAAACTCTTAAGATGTGGGAAAAGAAATAAAACAAAATATTTAGGGTTAGGGCAGGGAGTAGGAGATGAAACTGTACTCTTATTAGCACAGAACATCAGCTACTCTCTTGCCTTCCCCCAGATAAAATGTCTCATCTAGCCTTGCCATGCAATATCTGGGTAACTTCTGAAATTGAATTTGAGCGAGAGGCTGACGCCATTTTGTCTTCAACAATTCCTTGTTGGGCATTTTTGAGGTCACAGAACAAAACAAGGTGCAGATGACTGAATAAAGGAGGGTGGTGGTGGAATGGGAATAGCCAGATAAAAGCAACGGTATATAGAATATGCTTTTTCACCTGAAATCCACAAAAGGCCAGGTTAGCCATCTGAGACAGTTTCTTCCTCCTCTCCATGCAAGGATTACCCTTTGATTCTTTTTTCAGCAGGTAACCACACACCTGTTCTTTGCTTTCAGGGGAGATGAAGCTCCAGTGTTGCCACTGGCAACCACTGGACTGCTGGAGACTAATTCAGCTGTTTCCCTAGGCAACAGTTGGAAGGAAGCAGCCTTAGTAAAAGATGCAGGCCACAGATCTCTTATCAGCCAGCAGCAAAGTCAAGCCCTTTAACTCTGAGAGTATGTGTGGGTGTTATGCAGCGTTTCCTTTTTCCATTGCCTGCATGGTCCATAGCCATCGTCCTAGTTTTCTTCAATCTCCATCTCACAAGGGGAAGGCTGCCTGCTGCCTGCACTGTATTAAATTTCATAATCTAGAAACATCTGGAATTGTGCTAAATTAATCATGAGTGGTCAACATTTATGACAGATTGGAAATCATTACCATGTATTTAACTCTCAAATTCTGGAAGCAGCAAGAATAGCTTTTTCTATGGCCAGATCAAGATCATTTGGTAGCTGCTATTAGTAGAAGAAACAATGAGGAAGAGGGGGAGAAATATAAAATGGAAAGTTATCCTCCTCTTGCCTTTTGAAGATCTGGTAAAAAAAAAAAAGTCAGAAGAGGAGAAATGTGTATATCTTTGTCAAGTGAAGCACATTCTTACGTTTAAAGTCTGCCTTCATCAGATCAGATGAACTCCCACCTTCTCAAACACTCATACAAGGGGGCAGGTTATCAAGAGCCCTAGTGGCACAGTGGTTAAATGCAGCATTGCAGGCAAACTCTGCCCACAGTCTGGAGTTTGATCCTGACTGGCTCAAGGTTGCTTCAGACTTTCATCTTTCCGAGGTCGGTAGAATGAGGACCCAGATTGTTGGGGGCAATATGCTAATACTGTAAACTGCTTAGGGAGTACTGTAAAGCACTGTGGGATGGTATATAAGTCTAAGTGCTATTAACGTTGATAGCTATTTTAGCAGATCTTCTGTAGGATGCCCTAAATGGCTGCTCATCTTCCTTGAACAGGATCCAGTTAGGAATGGAATCTTACAATAGCAGGGTATATGGAACATCTAGTCTCAGTGCAGCTACTCTTCTAATGAGCTCAAATATGGAACTCATCTTCCCCACACCTGTTGCTTGTAGAATGCCACAGGAACATAAGTATGCTTAAGCTGACAAAAAGCCGGTCTATCCAACCTTCTGTAGCCAAATAGACGCCTGGGGCTAGTTCCCAAGAACATGAAGCAACAGCAATTCTCATTTGGCTGTGCTAGCAATTCATACTATCGGTAAAATCTATTTTGCTTTTCTTGTTGGTTAGCATCACTACTTAATAATAAACCACCAACTACTGAAGTGCCTCAGTGATTATGATGAAAACATAATTTAAAATGTACAAGCAGAAAAATTAACATCAACAATTATGATAAATCAGAGCCTGTTTAAAATGTATATTTAAGGTCTTTTAAACAGCTAGCAAAGACGTCAGCTTCCTCAACTTTAGGGAGTGCATTTTAAAGAACTGGGAGACTGTGGAATACAAAACTGCAACTAGTTTCCATTGACAGCCATATCCTTCATGAAGTTGCTCAGAACCTGGGATAAGTAAACTAGGTTTACCAGATAAATCTTTCAGGAAGTCTCCACTCTTCATGAATCCTAGCCCGTGTGGGCACTGGCAAGGTCCTGGGAGGGTTTTAGTCAAGCACTCTAGAGGGCACCAAGACATCCTTCCCAGCTGAGGAACCCCAGCCTGGAAGTTGCTCCTCAGAGTTCCCAGGGTGGTGCAGCGCCGTCTGTGCCAATCGCTGTACAGACCGTTACAGAGTCTGGCCTGGAGTGCTCAGCACCACAACTCAGTATTCTGACTCAGGTGTGTCCAAGCTTTTAAGACTGAGAGCAGATTGTTCTTTAGCCCGAGGCCCTCTGAAAATCCCCATCTGTAGAAGACCAGGAAGTTATGGCATTTCCTGTTGGGACTTGTGAAGAGTTCATCCAAATTCATCTAGTAGTCTGTATCCATTGAAAACTAAAAACTATGCTAATGCAAGGGCTTTTTTCCTACTTTTGTCACACGAACAATAACAGAGAGGTAGTTCCAACTATCTGCTGAAAAGTGTGGCTGCTAGTTTCAATCTTCTGCAGAAGAATCTAATGATACCTGTAGGATTCATCTTAATTCTATCTTACTGTTATTTTATAAACTGCGGACTGGAGCTTTTTTGTATTTATTGTATAATCATTTCCTTTGCTGTGGTTTTACCTCCCAACTTTCCTTTCAATTCATATGATAGATGACTCCATTTAGGGAGCTGTTGAGGATCTTTATTTGGCTCGAAAAAAGTGCGTTTAGGTATTGGCTACATCTTTCTACCACTGCGTCCATTGGTTTAGAAAAGCAGGGCGCCTCGCCTCCTGAGGCGTTTCTTCCTCGCCTGGCTTCGCTCACCTCGCCTTCCTCGGTCCTGCTCCAACCGGTTGCCGAGAGCAGCTGCTCGAGGCTGCCCGGCCCTCTCGTTGCTGTGGGGGCGTCCCTCCGGCGGCTGCCCAGTTCGGGGTCCGGCGCCGAAAGACGAGGGGCTGAAGCTCCGGGTGGGGAAGCCAGGCTCGGGCCCTTCCTCTGCCAGGGCGAGGCTGAGTCGCCCCGGTCGTGCCCGGGCCCGACCTCGACCTGACTGCGCGGGGAGGCCTCGGGCCTCTGCGTTGAACCGAGCAAGCGGGGTGGAGGAAGACTTTCAGGGAGCCTTCGGCCCGCCAGCAGGACCAGGTCGGCGCTGAACCGGGCCGAGGACGGCCATCCCGGAGGTCGCTGCTGCTGCTGCCTCCTCTCCAGGCCCCGCGACGACCACCCGGAAGCCCATCAGCCGCCGGCCCTCCGAGGCCGCTCGGCCCGGCAGACGCACCACGTCCCCGACGGCATACGAGGCGGCTTGTGCCTTCGCGCGCGCCGTAGCGCTCCTCCGCAGGCCAATCACGACGCAGCTCACAGCGCCGACGTCCTCTCGCGTCACAGCCGTCGCTGCCGGGCGCGCTCCTCCTCCGCCGGTTGCTATGGCGGCGGCGGCGACCCCGCCCCTGTGCGGATGAGCTCACGCGGTGCCGCAGCTCCGGGAGGCGGCGGCGGCGGCGGCGCGGGGGGAGGGTCGTCGTCGGCTCCTTCAGGATAAGATGGCGGCGGCTGCGGTGTCCGGGGGGGGCCCGCTCGTGGCCCCGGGCCCCCGCCTGGCCCCGCCGCCGGCCGCGGGCCGTCCTCCGGGCCCCGCGCGCATCGGCTACTACGAGATCGAGCGCACCATCGGCAAGGGCAACTTCGCCGTCGTCAAGCTGGCCACGCACCTCGTCACCCGCGTCAAGGTGAGCGGCCGCCGCGGCGGGCCGAGCCTGCCCCCTCCGCCCCCGGGACTCGGCCGGCGGTGGGCTCTGCTCCGCGGCCTTGAAGGCGGCCCGCCGGACAGGCAGTCGCGGGGTCCGGCGGTGAAGCCCCGGCCGGGCCTAGATCGGGAGGCCGGCGCTGCGGCTGCAGGGTGCGCGCGGCCCCGCAGGCGCTTGGGCGAGCAGGCCCCGTGGCGGCCTCCGGGGCTCCCAGCCGCTCCCTCCCCGACCGCGCCCAGGGATTGGTCCCCCGAGCCCGAGGGGCGCCCCAGTCTTGACGCGGGTCTTGGAGACACGTCGGAACGTCCCCCACGGCGCGTCTCGTCTGAACTTGCGGGGAGGTTTCTTTTGCTTTGACCTTCTGCGAGGGAGGAGCGCTTCGAGGGGGGAGAGTCTGCGCGGCGTCTCCCCTGCCCCGCTTTCTGCCTGCCCCCGGGGGCCTTTCTGCCGTGGGAAGCCGGGCTCCGGCACAAAGGGCTCCTCGGGGCACCACAACCGCGCCTGGGCAGCGTCTACTAATCGGGGCGGGCAGCTGAGCCGGGCGCCCAGCGGTCGGATGGCGCCGGTGGGCCTTCGCTGCCTCCCCCGGCGACCGGGCCAGAGCGAATTGCTCGGAGATCTCGGGAGGAGTTCGGTCCCTGGGATAAGGCAGCCGCATCCGTGGGATTCTGCCCGAGTTTTGGTGGCGAAGCTTAAACTGACCTAACCTGCTGCTCCCGAGTTATTTTCCGTGCAAGGCGAGTGGGCGCAAGGTTTCCTGAATGTTTCTGCATACAGAGTAGAAATAGACCTTGTTTGGTCTTTATCGAAAGCTGTGGGTCACCATCCAATGTGAATCTGGTCCAGAATTCTATTACTGCCAGGTGAGAGAGAGTATTGGCACCATGAGTTGGCACTCTTGCTGTTTGCCTTGGCCCTGAATCGCTGCCAGGGACAGAGAGGAGCAGCTGCCAAATCTGGAGGAATTCCACATCGGTGTCTTTGGGATGATCCAGCAGAACCACCCGGTCACTTCTGTGCTGAGGCTTTGCTTCTGTTCAGGGCAGAGAGCAGAGAAGGTCGTTGTGGCAATCCTAAAACTTGAGGGCTAGCTTGCCTCCAATAGTTTCTGCTTGTGCAGTGAGATCAGACGGGGGAGCATTTAAGCTCCTTTGATTAAATAGAGTCACATATTTAGGAAGCGTGCTTGCCTTCTCTGTTGCAGCGCCTGTCCGCTGGAACAGCATCCTCCAGAGGTCCGTATGGCTCCCACCCTGATGACACTCAGAAAGTTATTGAAGACTTGGCTGTTCTCCCAGGCTTTGGGGCAGAGGGATGGGGGAGCCCTTGTAGGATGTTTGATTTGCTGTGGAGAGTGCGCCTTCTGGACATGTATGATCTACTTTTTTATTTGCTCTTGTTTTTGCTTTTTTAAACTTGTGTGCTCACAGGCAACCTCTAAATTGTATGCATGTATGTATGTATCTATGTATGTATGTATATACAAACACACACACACACATAAAATGAATTCGTATTATGACTTGGGTACAGTATGCAATCTCTGCCCACAGCTGTGGTCCTTGGTAATCTGGCTGCTGCTTTAAAAATGATGGTCAGAGTCTGCTGATGAAAGTGTTTCTTCTGAGGTGATTGTCAGTCCCTCTAGTCTGCAGAAATTAATATCTTTAGACATTTGGTTTTGTATGGTTGAGCCTGAAGACTCTGAATATTATAGGATCTAGCTTTCCAGTACTACTTTGTAGCATCAACGTTCTTGGAAATTTACTTGGTAATGATTCTTCTGTGATTTGTACTGATATTTAGATTAGGGAATCTTATTGGCTGAACACTTTTACAGTATTTTAAACCAGTTGCTTCAGAAAAAAAATATTTCTCCCTGTGTTTAGGTTCCTTGGTACAGTGGTTTGTGGGATCAGAGACATTGACTGGCATCTGAAATGCATCCTGAACCTGATTTAAGTTCTATTCCTGAGTGGAGAGGAATCATTGATCATTAAAAGCAAAGCCTCTGATCAATCTGAAAAATGTACACTTCTGTAGACCAAAACTCTTTTTCTCTCCATTTCTTTGGTCCTTGAAACTCAGCTATGTTTCTGAAGGAGACTGTGACAAGAAAAAGGCTGTTTATGTAGGATTTCTCTAGTTTCTATGTTCTGTGGTCTTTACTGGAGATGGTCACTGCAGTGATTCAGAGAGCACTGACTGGCTTCAAGCAGATGTAGAAACAAATGCATGATTGTTTACATATTCCACCAGAGGGTTTGAATGGTTCAGTGAGAGATTTGGAGTAGTAAGAAGGTCATTATGGGGAACCCTCATCTCCCCCCCACTATAAGGACTAACCACTCTGACAGGAATCCTGCCCGGAGCCTGGCTTAGCTGCGTTAGGTAGACAGAAAAGTTTATGGGGCATTTTTTGAAAAAGAACTGAGACCCTGGGACATTCTTTGAAAAAAACACTTCAATTTTATAATAAAGGTTTTTTTCAGTAGTTTGAAAGCTATAGAAGTTTATTTGTATGTGTATCATCTGAAATATTCCACAGTATCAACAGAGGTTAATAAAAAAAAGATGCCCTAATCTCATTGTTAAAGTTTCAAAGGAAGCACAAAAAGGAGGTGGACTGGAATAATAATGAATTTGGAATTAGCTTTTACTTTAACATTTTTGGAAATGTCTAACTGTGATAGAGGAAATCATGAGAGAATCCAAAGGTTGCTTATCAAAACTGATGACAGTTTTATGAGACAAATATAGCAATTGGCATCAACTGTCAAAAGGGCTGGCATTCAAGAGCCAGGGAGTGAGGATCTAAAGCCGCTGCCCCTCCTCCTCCTCGGGCAAAGGAAAGAGCATGGGATGCAGAGAGGATCACCCACCACACCAATATCCTGCAGGCCCTTGAATGCAAACCCTTTTGTGCCTGTGCCATTGAGGAGGCCATTTTCTTTTGAAATCTCACATGCAACAAGAGTGCCCTTGATGCCCAAGTCCCTCACTGTGTGCTGTGGCTCACAGTCAGGGGTGCAGGCTTCAAAGGGTCCTGTGCTAGGAAGATGGGCATTTGCCCCTGCAGCTGTTACACTTGCATTGTTTTGAGGGGACCTGTTGCTATCTGTTTGGCTGTTTAGTGGGAATGGATGAAGGGCTGGGAATGCTCTTGGCTGGAGCCATTCTGGTTTTTACCTGCATTCTTTGGAAGGCCAAGGGAGTCTCGTCTGATGTCCCTGCAGCGGACTCTTGCCTTCCTCCCTGTCTTTTGGGGGAAGAGAGCGAGTTTTCACATCCTTGACATGACCAAGAGAAAGATGTAATTGACTGGTTGAACAATCTGCAATGTGCTTCAGCTCCAGGCCGGTGACTGAAGTGGGAGGGGCTGCCTTGCTAGAGCTTGCCCTTCAGGAGCTTACCCAGACTTTTTACCCTTTGTGGCTTTGCACCTGCCAGTAGTGGAAGTAAAAATAAAATATTGGGTGGTTGTTTTTTATATATATATATTTCTATGTGTTTTGTGGCTACTTTACTGAAAGGACAGCCTGTCTGTCAGGGGAGTCTTTTGTAGGCCCTCCCAGGGAAAGGCAGCTCTGTTACCCTAGCCCCCCACCCCCACCCGCTGAATCTGACAGGGCTTCCGTCCTGCAGGGCCTCTTAAAAGCCCCCCTCTGGGATGGAGGCAGCAGGCATGCAGCGCAGGGCAGATTGGCTGTTTGGCTGCCTGCTTGGCTGAGGGCATGAAAGAAAGCGTTCCCCCTCCCCGCTCTTCTGCTCCTTCCTCATGTGTCAGAGAGACCCCTGTGCCTCCTGAACAAGGTTCCCTGGCACTTCCTTCAGGTTGCCCTTGGTTTTGGGTCTGACCAGAAACACGGCCGCTGGATCTTCCCCTCCTGCTGCAGCCTTCCGGTTTTCAGTCCTGAATCTTGTGAAGGATCTTTGTCATTGATTAGAAGCCACCTTCTTTAGCAGCACTCCTGGGGCTTGTGGTTTCTCCAAGAATCTGGGTAGGTTTGCAAGTGAATCTCTGTAGAGAAGGAAGCTTAAGCTGATGGGGAAAGAAGCGGAGAGTTGCTGCCAGCTAATTCACTCAGTGATTCCCTGGGTGCTTTTTGAGTAATGGAAGGATGTATTAAATACATTTTGGCTATTAACTGCTTTATCTAGGCTCTGAATTAAATTTTTTAACTCAAAGAATGTTGTGGGTATACACATTCTTTGGAAATGCTAAATCTACCCAGCTCAATTCAGTTGATGGAACAACTTTGTACCTGAGAACCCTGAAAATTGTGGCATAAAGGTATATGCCATTTATGAGAGGCATTTAAGACAGCTATGGACAAGTCATTTCAACCACATTCAGAGAACTATGGAGCAGAAATACAGCAAAGGGGCCAGTAAATTGCATTTATATGGATTGATGAAAAATTGATGTGGGATTCCTGGTGCTCTCTGAGCTTGGTTGGGTTTCCCCCCCCGCCCGCCCCCCGACGTTTCGTGCCAAACTAGGCAATGTCGTCAGAAGGGAATGGGATTGGCTCTCATTGTATAGATGAATGGCTTGTCCTGTCAGTGTCCAACTTGCATCTTTGTCTAAATGTGGTTCCTAGATGTGGGTTTTGTGGGTGTGTATACACACAGGCGCAGACAAAGTAGGGCTTCTAAGCGTTTCTGTGGCTATGGCGTGTTTTCTTTGACTGCTGCTGAAAGTTGTTTAGTTGTTTACCCCTCTGTTTGCTCCAAGTTCTCTGGAGGAGCCTGTCATTTTCACTGGCACAGCGAGAAGCGGCTCAGCATTATGGGTCTTTTACTTAGCCTTTCTGAGAACCATGAAGATTGCAGGCATCTTGGTGTCTCAGTGCTCATCAGCAGTTGTTATTGTCCTCCACAAAACAAGTGCAATACTGTAACACTTTCACTACCACTAAGTAAAAACCAAAAGGCACTTCAGCTGGTGTTTTGTTTAGTGCAGGGGTAGGCAACCTTGGCTCTTTTATGACTCGTGGACCTCAACTTCCAGAATTCCTCAGCCAGCATGGCTCAGCTTGGAAACCTCTCCCTTTCTCCTCAGCGTGGCCGGCTCAGGAATTCTGGGAGTTGAAGTCCACGAGTCATAAAAGAGCCAAGGTTGCCTACCCCTGGTTTAGTGTAACTCTTCATTGCTCTTGGCATAAAATAAAGGAAGGGAGAGGAGAGGAAAGAGAAGATGCTAAGCGGGACAGGGAAGACACCTACTGTAGAGTGTTGTTCTGTGTGCAGGTTTTCAGAATCAAAGTAATGACATTCACCCTGGAACCACCAGGGAAGCGCCTCGCTGTTGTTTTTGAGTTACATAAAGCTCCTGAGCTGAACTCGGCTCCTGGTGAATTCAGTGAAATATCTATGTAGTTTTCTTGGGAATACCATAATAAGGAATTGACTTGCCATTGCGTTTTGCCATGATTCTCCCCCCCCCCCCCAGACTGCAATCATGGGAGTCCAAGTACTAATCAAGTCCATCCCTGCTAAGCCTTTATATCTTACTCCTAAAACTCTTCACTGAGTGACCTTGTCTAGTTGGTCAGTATCTAGGTACATACAATGCTGTTTAGATATTTTATATGTTAATTCTCATGAATGGGATCAGTCTAAGCTGTTGTAGAATGCGCCTGCACATGGGGAGGAAAAGTACGTGTTTTATATCTCAACTGTGTGGCCTAAGTAGGATGTTGTGCATAAGTGCTCTCCCGTCATTGGGGCTAGTCAGGTTTGCCTGGCCTTGCTAACCAAGCTCAAAGTTTGGGTTAACAGGGTGTTGCCCTTTCCTTTTCACAAGGTTGCCATAGAGTGGGGCCAAATGCTTTTGTTGATGAAGGTCTTCCATCTTACTGCTTGAAAGCAGATCAGGTGCCCCCCAAGGCTGCTCTTTAGGAGTTGGCTGGTCAAAGACTGAAGGGGTTTGACTGTACAACTATGAAACAAGTTGCAGTTTTCCTCCCAATTTTGAGTGTAGTGTGTGATTGCTGAGCAGCTGGTATGGTGACCTCTGCCCACATTCACTTATTTGTCTGCAGTAATGATTTACAACTGGTTGTAGAGGTTTTTGAGAGTATGTATGTCTGCGTGAACTGAAGCCTCTATTTAAAAGCAGATAAATACATCCCCTCTCCCAAGTAACTGCAGTGGACATAATTGGGAAAAAGAAAGGCTGAGCTCTGTTTTCAGGACTCTTTATCTTCTGTTTTGGAAGTGTGTTTGCCAATTTAGTAGAGAGTACAGTTTCACCTGATATTCCTAGAGGTATATCTGTGGGCTGACCATCGGCCCTCCACATGCTTCATCAGCCAAGGGATTTTTGCTTCACTGAGTGTTGTTGTGAGGGGAGTCTATTGGAGGAAATTAGTAAATTCGCTTGAGAAGGAAATAGTACCTTGATTTATACTGAAGGGGATTACCTGGGTGTATGCAACTGTGGAACAAGCTATTTTGGAGATATGTGTGAAATCTGTATCAATGGAATAACTGCATTGGCATTCTTCAGTTTAGACGTGGCACCCAGACAACTGGAGTGCTTTAGATTTTGATGAAGGCAGACTTGAGTTGAAGTCCCGTGGACCAATGTCGTTTCATTTAGGTTGGTAGGTGAAATTTGTAGTCGGATATATTTGGAGGTCCTGAGGCTGCAGAAAGAGGACAGGTGCTGAAGCAGCAGTGAGTCTCAGGCACCTGGAACAAGTAAGTGCCAGTCAAGCAGGGAAACTGTGTGGACTGCAAAACAAATGCCTCCCAGCTTTCACCATGGCAACGAGGGTACCTGTGGCTTGGGAAGGAGAGGAAAAATCAAATAGGTAAGTTGGGAGGCTGGCACAGTTTTGAAATGGCTTTCATAGCCAGAATCTCCTGCATGAGGTGGAGCACTTTATGCTCTGGGTTATTGGGGGATTCGAAATGGGATCAGTTCTGCAGGGAGAAAAAATGTAGTTCCAATAGAAAAGAATGTATGTAGCCAGCGGGACCAGTGGCAAAGAGGGAATTATGATCCATAATTTCTAGAGGCACCAAATTCTACAACTTTTTGAAGTCTTTTTCTGAAGCAGATGGAAATCGAGGGTACTATGATAAATACAGAATACTGATTGCATTTCTTGGATGCAGCCTACAACTGCATTTGCCTTGTTTGCAGCTGCATCGTGCTTTGGATTACATTCATCTTTTATTTATCTCATCCTGTTCATCCTGTTTTGATTCACTGAGACGCACAGATCACTTGATATGTATTGCTTGCCACTGTCATCTGTCTCATTCCGCTGTCATTGTGCTTCTGTTTCCCATCCAAAGGAAGAACTTTACCTTTGTCGCTGCTGGAATTCTTCCTTTTGGTATCTTCTCACTGTGGGGCCCATGAAAATCCTGAAACTTGATACTGGCCTCTAATGTGTTTGTTCCTCCTCCTCTTTGTGTCTACCATAATAATCATATTTTCTAATATTGAAGAGTGCAGGACCTAGAACAGAGCTTTATGGTATGCCCCCTGACCCCCTTTTTTCCCTTGACCCAGAACTATTGGTGTGTGCGTGCGTGTGATAATGATTGCTCAACCAGTTCTGTATCTGCCTAATGATATTAGAGTCCAGCCCACATTTTGTTGTTCTCTTTCTTAGGATTTCAAAGGAGACTCTTCTGATGCTTTGCTGAACTTGTGATTACATCCCCCACATTCTTTTGGTCAACTAACAGGTTACTCTATCTAAAAAGCAGATCGGCTTGTTTGGCGAGTCTTGTGTTTTTTTTTAATAAACATATGCTGGCTTGTGCTAAGATATGTCGTCTTTTTAAAATATTCAGAAACTGACTGCTTCAGAGGTTTGTCCCATCCCTGCATCAAACTGCCTAGTCTCTTGTGGCCCTGGCCCTCTTTTCTGCCCTTCCAAAGATAAGGCCGCCTGCCCTGCCCGCTCCCTCGACAGACAGGGGGCTGCTCTTCTTCCAGGGGTCTTCAGGGAAGACAGAAAGGAGCCCCAGGTTGACTTCCACACGCAGGTCAAGGCACCTCAGTGTTGTGGATTTGGCCACGGGTGCTTAAGTTAAAGAGTTTTAACCATTTTGGTATTTAACTTAGTTTGCTGCTTCCAGTGGTCAGTTGCTCTGTCCTGACCCACTTGAACAGAGTTCCCCTTTGGGGAGAAATCCAACACAAGTAAGAATTGAGGTGCTTTGCCCTTTCTTGGCCACCTGTTGCCATCTGTCCGCCTTCTCTGGACAGAAGGCCCATCCCTTCCTTTCTCTTTCTCCCAGTACTATTGTCAACTCCCCGCCCTCCTTTTCCTTACATTTCATTTCCCTTGCACGCCTTTGTTCCCTTTGTGCTTTATTTCTGCAGATACCGTACTTCCTTAGTGATCCCACCCATCTTCCATTTCCTATAGATACCTCTTTTATGTCTGTGCCTGAACAGTGGTTTCCTAAGCCTAAGCTTTCCCCTCCTCACTTTTTTTCTCCTCATGGCAGTGATATGTGATTGGCCTTCTAGTAACATGTTTTGGAGAAGCTTCATAGTCTCCTGTACTTTCCTCTGCCTGAGGATTCTGTCCTGCCTCATACGTCTTCTTTAAAGCTTGCTGAAATGGGCTCTTCCATAATAGAGAGTGCAAGTACAATCATGTCCCAATGTCATTTGCTGTAATATTTGTGAAATCCAAGGTGATAAGATGACTTTCTCCCAGGTACCTGTTGTTTTCACTTGCCCAGTCAGCTCTTCCCTGTTGGTTAGGATAAGACCCAGGACAGCAAACCTCCTTGTCTTTTCTTCGGTGTTCTGGAAAATGTTAACAGTTGGCAAGACTGAGGTCTCCCTAGTCCAACATCCTTACCACTCCCCCACACCAGCTCTTATCTAACAGTTCCAAGAACTCAGAACACTTTCCCAAATATTCTGAATGTATGTGTATGTGTGTGTGTTGATTATTCTGAGAGTGTTCAGCCTTTTTTCAGACTGCAACCCATGGAGGAACCAGGAACCATTTCAGTACCTGATTGCTTGGTGATAATTCTCATAAATGGGAAGACTTTTACTCAGCTAACACCTCCGTGATCCCTGACTGGTGGATTTACAGCTGGTTTGAAGTGATACTCAGACTGGAGGGAGGTTTGGGTTGAGACAGCAGAGGGGCGTCTCTTGCAATTTGTGCTCTTCAGTGTTTTTACCTGTTGTTTGGGAGGGATTCTTGTCAGCCTTGTGGATGGGACAGTTTTACAATTTCACAGGCCTGGTTACTATCTGCTTGGGACCACCAGACAATTTCAGATTGGAAACTAAACTGGAAGCAAAAAATACTTTCCCAAAGAAGGTGATTCTGTATTGTTGTCAAGAAAATTACATGGATGTGTCCATGAAATCACTAGGAACTGAGCTTTGTCTTTTTACCCTACATAGGTAAGGCTTTTCCTTTACCTTACAAAGCCTGTGGATACCTCCAAATACCTGAAAAATTCAAATTACATTTGTAAGAACAGGAAACAACCTGATATTGACAAAAGATTGGTTTAAGATATTGTATTTATGCAGGCCGTACTAATCACTGTCCGAACTGCTGGAACTGGATAACAGAAGTCTGATTCTTTCAGCTGGCTGAAGTGCCCTTTGCTTCCATTGCAGGGAACCAGCAGCCAAGGGGTGCAGTTTCTTCATAATACATCATTCCCCGGGGCCACCTGAACTCGTCTCCCTTCCCTCTAAGAAGTGGGGGTAGGCAGCCTGAGCTGGCAGCCATTCTAGTTCTTGACCGTATCACCAGGTCCAGTTGCTGTGGTTCCCAGGCTGCTCCTCCAGGGGGAAGAGAAGACCCTCCTGGTGGTTTTCTTGGGGGGGGGCAGGTTGTGCCTTTAGTAGGTAGGCTGCCAAGTCAGTCAAAAAGAAACTTCCTGAGTACCTTGTCATGAGTTAACCTGTGTATCTGGTTCCCTTGTTTCCTCATAAGAGCTGAGCAGCTGGATGCAAATCTGATTGCCCCCAGCACACCCCCCAAGACCTTGGGGGGGGGGATGTCTTTTTCCCAGTCTGTGTCCCTGGCAGAGGGTGCAAAAGCCTTCTCGGCCAGAGGCAAGGCCCATCCTTGTCTCTCTCTTCACAGACTCAGAAGGGCCGGCTACTTGAAGTCTTTGGTTTTTTATTGTTACATTTTAAAAACCAGAATGTCCTTCCTCCCAGTCATGATATTTTTTCTTTAAAATAAACTTCCTCTTTTAAAAAAAAAATAGTTTCCCCCATATTTCGAAATGCTACAGATTCCCCTATAACAATATCCCACCTTAAATAGTGTGAATATACAATGGACGTTTTTTGCCCTTTGATTTCTAGAATTATTCGCGCTCACAGTCGGCATTTCCCAAAATGAGGATGAATTGTTATAGCCATAGTGGCAATTATCACGTTGGGACCGAGCTAAATCGGTGCTGTGAATTTGCTTGTGTGACCACAAGGAATGCTTCAAGGCTAGATAACTTTGAGGATTGGACATGGTCACTGTTTGTTTAGTTGCCAACATGACTTTAAAATGTTTTCTGAACAAGTCAGTCATTATGGAGGAATACCTTCATGGTCTTTTGTTAGTGCTAGTCTGTACCAAAATGATGGAGTTCATGTTTCCTGAAATGAAAAAAATTAAAGACTGTGCAACAACCTAGGACCATTGTAAGGAGGATGGGTGGAACGAAGTAGCTTGCAAGGACTGACAGATGCAGAGCATAGAATTTATCCCCTTTTTTCCATTTCTTTGTCCTTATGATATCCGTACTTTTCCCCCCATGTTTTTTTTGGTTCAATGATGTAATATTACTGCAGACATTTAAATTAGCCTCTCCCAGGACACTGCACTGTTTCATCACACCGTTTAAGTTAAATCCAACTGGGTTGTATGATGAGGGCTCAGGCTGGAAAGTTTGGTGCCATAGTTTCTTACCCCAAGCAGAGGAAGAGGACGACCAAAATTGGATCGGGTCTTGCAGTTCTTATAGGCGTTTCAAGGGTCCGTCCTCAATAGGAAAACGACGTCTTTAACAATGGCGAAAGAGCAAAGGTCCGCCCTCTCCAGCCCTATTACATACTCCAGAACCCTCACCTCATCCTTACCCGGTCATGTGAATCCGCTGCTGTGAATGGGCAACCTCTGGAGCCTGCAGTTTTCCTCAGAGTGATCAGATGCTACACAGGGTGTGGCATCATCGGTTTCCTGCACAGCAGAGCGGAGAATTAGCTGAATCCAATGGAATGTTTGAAGCAGCATTTCTAGGACGGTGGGCATCTTCCTGCTGTTTTCCCCTCGCTTAGGCCCGGGATGCTATTTCTGTGAGTCTTTTTATAATTTTTGTAGTTTCACTCTATCCAAGTTGCAACAGGCAACAGC
The DNA here is from genome assembly GCA_023970755.1 of Azemiops feae. Lineage (NCBI taxonomy): Eukaryota > Metazoa > Chordata > Lepidosauria > Squamata > Viperidae > Azemiops > Azemiops feae. The sequence continues at coordinate 233,455 of JALGBA010001204.1, forward strand.
AATTTGGGAGTGTCCAAGATCCTGCCTGCATTTGGCCGGTTGCAGATGTTTTTATTGAACAAAGGCTGGCTGGCTGGAAGCAGCCAGGGGGACTGTGCATCTGGTCCATGCTAATCTCCGATGAAAGGGAGCCTGGGAAAGCAAAGGTCTTACTAGTTGTATAAGGATCTATGTAAATAAAAAGTTACTACCATTGAAAGGCATTAAATGTTACTTTTTTTGAAGAGTTGCATCTTGCATTTGCTGTCTCATAATCAGTAGTTGGGGGTGTTTAAAACTGGAACATGTGCCAGTTCTATATTTTCTAGCCCTGGTCTCAGTTTGGTTAATCCAGGGGAGTTGTCTAGCCCACCCAGTGCATAAATCAAAGCAGAGACTCTCTGCTTCCCAGTATGCCTTGGCCCAAGACCACACTAGCCCAGTTCTGCAGGGTCCAGTTTGTCCAGAAATGACGAGCCTGTTCTAGGCATGAAGATGGCCTGTTCTTGGGGATTCTGAGAGTGTTCCCTCATCCATTTCTGGCTAGCTCCCCCATCCGAGGAACTGGCTTGGAGATGCGTATTTGCTTAAAATTTAGCTAAGTCCCTCTTCACTGCTTATCCCCTCAGGCAGAGCTCCCTCCCTCCTTCCCACAGGGGCAGCAGGATGATCACTTACTGACCTTCCAGAGAAGAAGCCGGGCAAATGGGGTTGAGTTTTTGCCTGCCTCACCATTGTCCATCCCAAGTTCACAGATTTGAAACCCTAGAGGACTCTTAAGTGAAATTTTAGGCTCTGGCTGCTAAATGCCGAATCCATTATTCCCTCCTCCCTCCCCAAGTAGTGAATATTATTTACTGATACATAAACAACAGTAGAAGCCATGAACCACAACCAGGGTATATTGGGAGAACTGATTTTCTGTTAAGATTTTTTCTATTTTGGAAGACATTTTAATATTGCTCCTTCGTCAAAGTCTTTATCACTTCTTGGGCCACATGGAAGTTGAGAGGGATTAAAAAACAGTTTTATATACTTTTGAAACCCATATCTTTAAACCCTGATGATTAAAATGTATGGGGAATAATGACATTATAAACACTGATGTGGGCTGCTCTCTTTGACGTATGTTGTTAAAATCCCCCCCCCAATCTACGGAACTGCAGCCCCTCTGAGCCCATCAGTGGTTGTAAAGTTTTTGACGAAAGCTGGAACCCAACAAGGGTCCTTCCCAAGCCTAGAGAGACAAGAACGCAGTTTTCAAGGTAGTTTTACAAGCTTGATCTGAAAGTGTGGTTTAAAAATGCAGACAAATATTTGACAGTTTTAGTAATTACAAAGAAGAGGAACCTTCTTGATCCATGGAATAATTTGCCTGTGTTGCAGTCGGAATAGCAATCTAACACCTGGCATTTAATTTCACTCCAAGACAGAGACCGTGTGCAGAGCCTTCTTGAATGACCATTTTAAGCTCTGTGTCTGTTAGCGGCAGAGCTGGAATGGAAGCCTTGCAATTAAAGCTCCTCTCCTGGTTCTCCTAGGAGGTTATCCGCCAATCTTGTCCTGATATTCATGGAGCCAGCAGCTATAACGCGTATTGAGATTGCAAGTCTGTGTGGTTTGTGTTGTTGTGTCCTTGCGCTCGACCTGCACCTGCAATAGAGGCATACAGGATCTGTGTCCAAGCTTCTCTTATCTTTTTTTTTTGTGCTTCAGACAAAACCCCACGGAGGGAGCAGTTTCCTAGGCTGCCCGGGGGTGGGAGCCGAAGGTCAAGTTTGCAACAAGTGCGTGAGGTTGAGACTGACTCGGCTCTGCTTCGTGGTCTTCTCCCTTCTCGCCCTTTGGCTAATTTCCACCCCCCCCTCTTCTCAGCTGCTATGTTGGCGGTGGGGCTGGCAGCAACCCCAGCCGTGGGGTTGGTTGGGTGCGCTCTAGGCCTCTCCACCTCTATAGCATGTGAGGGGTAGATTCAGCATTTATCTCCTTGTTTTTTTCCATTGCAGTGATGGAGCAGTCTGCCAAATGAATCATTGTTCTGTATAGGCTTTTCCTGTAAACACGTGTATTTGTATCGAAACCTCATATACAGTAGCAATTTTAGCCTGGAATCCTGGGCTGCCTGTCTTGGCACACAGTAAGAGGGACATGGAGGTGGTGGTGGGGGTAATGGCTCGCCCTCGGTTTCCCCTCCGTGTTTCATGGCTGAGGCCCTTCCCTCCCCAGGCTTTCTTGAGGCTGAAATAATTCTTCCTGCCCCCCCTCCCCCCCCCCCAGCTCAGCCCCGCGGCCAGACCTTTCTAAACAAAGAAGGCAAAACAGTTGGGGGAGGAGGAGGAGGAGGAGGAGGAGGAGGACTGGTTTGTATGTGAAGTTTCTGTGCTGATAAGATGATTGTTGCAGTAACTTAGAGCTCGCCATGGTCCTTTTGCTCGAGCCCTGCTTTGCTGATAGAATATTTCAGCCTGAGGGAAGAACAGAATGGAGAACTTTTGTTAACTCTTGAAAGAGTCTTAGTTTTGCACATGGGTCTGTATCGGACAGCTTGGCACAAGCGCACTGCCAGATGTTCCTCCTGCATTCTCTGCCAGTCAGTGCCGGGAAGTCTCATTGTGTCTGCGACTGCCTGGCTTCAGCTTTTTCAGGATGCATAGCTGATTGGGTCCTGACGATTGGCAGGCAGCAGCTGAGGATACCGATGCCTCGCCAAGGGAACCTGACGCTGTTCCTTCAGAAGGCTTGTAGAATCTGGGAGTGTCCAGGCTGACCTCTGGGCGGCAACTGGCCTCAAAAGCCTTGGAAACGCACCGGAATGAATTGACCACTGGAATGGTTTGTTTTGGCCAACCACCTCACCTTAAACTTCTTCTTTTCTAAGTGTTTATCCATTCCTTTTACGTGTTTTGCAAATCATTCATACACTGTCCTAACACAGCGGGCCCCGACTGAGCCACTAGGCATCGACTTTGGTTCTGCTTCTTTGGTTCATGTGAAGCCGTTGATGAATGCCGGGTCCTGTTGATTTGTCTTTGCCTTTCAAGAGTGCAAGCGCTTTTTGGGTGGGCCAGAAAGTGACTCTTCTGTTGTGTGTGTGTGGGGGATGAGTTTTGCTAGGTCACTGTGCGGCCCTGAGCTCCTCCTGAACAGCCTGGCTTTTGCCCTGGGAAGGGTCTTCTATCGTAGCAGCCGAGGGCATTTTGGGCCTGATGCAATGGCTCTGGTGGTTAGGCAGCTCAGCCGAGCATCCTGGGATGGCGCCTCCCCGCCTTGCTCCTCAGGAACGGGAAGGCATTTCTCTCTGCTGTCAGAGCGGACATTGGTCTGTTCGAGGGCCGGTACTCAAGGACTGGTCCACAGAGGCTTTCTTCTTCAAATGGTGGGAGGAGATATTGATTTGCGAGTTAAGGTTTTTAAAAGTGCAGAGTGGGGGAGAACCTTCCAGCAGCCATGGCCGCTTTTTTCCTTACTTGGGAGCTTCTCCCTTGGGTAACGGGGAAAAATCAAGGATTATACAAATGGATCGCCCAGGACCTCTTTGCTTCTGTGTTCTGACCTCGTTTTCCTCTGCGCTAGGGATTATCATCCTTCCAAATTGTCTCTGATTGGAGGGCACTTTCACCTCCCCTGAAGCTCTGTGAGCGGTGGCTTTCCGTGTGCAGCCTCAGCCTTTCCTCTGTCTGGAGGGGCCCTCCTCCGGAGACAGAGGAAGGCATCCCAGGAATGAGTTGGACAAGCAAATTGGGTGGCCTGGAAATTCCCCAGGTTCCCTCGTTCATTCCTCCTCACGTCTTATGGGGAAGGCCATCTGAGTCATCTCTCTTGAAACTCCAGCCAAACGGTGACGTCTTAGAAGGCCTTTGCTAATTGCTCATGTGCCTGCCCCAGCACAGAGCATCACCACTTGGGAGGAGAGCTTAAGCTCAAGGCAGGAAGATCTCGTCTTCTTATAGGTTTACGCTTTGGTAGCCTGCAGTTTTGAAGAGCATCTGCAGAGCTCGAGCCATCTTCTTTCAGTACTGCAAGTGGCTCCCTCTGGGGGGTTCCTTTGTGGGGGGGAATGGGTGGTGTGGGTGCCTGGGCCTGGCCCCAGGGACTGCAACACCCAGTGCTATGCGTGAAAATGCGGCAGGTTGCGAATGCCAGAACAGGGACCGGCCTTCCCTGTGCCCCTCGCAGAGCTGCCTTTTCCATTTCTGTTCCTTGCAGTTGGTAGGATGAGGTTTTTCTGCGCAGCTGCATTCAGTGGCATCAGCCATCCTTATCTTTTGCACTCTAGACTATTAAGTACAGCTCCGCAACGGAGCTACCTCTTTTTTTTCGGTGGAGGATTGCAGCGTTTTAACTTCTTGGAGTTAAACCCAAAAGGCACTAGCTAATAGGATATAGGTCCTCCTTGTCTTTCTGACATTGCATTCCTTGGACAATTTCTTCTTCCTTTTCAAATACAGTAATAAATAAGGTAACTGTTTCCAGAATAATTACATTCCAAGATGTTTTTGTTTCAGACAGAAGCATATTTTGTCTTAAGCAAGGAAGAATAATTTATGGCTAGATTTGTGACGCTTTGACTATTGATGCCTGAGTCAGGAGTTCACAGATCTCTGGACAGCTCAAGAGGCTGCTTCCTAAACGTTGGCACGGAGGAAGCAGGGTAAGGGTAGGCCGACTTGGCTCGAGGATGGGAACAGCCCCTAAGGACAGCCGCCTGCCGGATGTTACAAACGCTGATCAAAATAGCAGGAAGCCTGGCAGACCGAACTGTTAATATAACCAAGGTCCTCAAGGTGTCGTCTCCGCGATTAGACTCTATTCTTCTAGCTTGTTGGCTCAAGTTTGGATTTGTGTTTGTGAATTCCCAAATAGGTTGGCTTATTTGGGAGAAATGAGGCTCAGGCACACCAGCTTGATTATGACTGTTGTTTGTCCTGCTCGTTGGTCTGAGGTTAGAACCTTTCTATTATCACATTCTGGTCTGTGAAACCAGCACTATGGGTTGGTTCCTAAAGATGTTTAGAAGTGATGGCCACATGATGCAGTGTTTTCATGGCAAGTTCTGGCCAATAATGATATCAGGCCAGAATATTGACATAAATTGCTGTCGTCACAAGTGATGAAAGTCTGGACCAAACTTTCCTGATAATGCCTAGCAGCGTCCAATGTTTTCTGGAAATCAGCAGCTCCTTTCTGCTGATATCACCTCCTTGACTGTACTGGTCTCATCAGAGTGTGCTACTGATTATAAAAAATGTGCAGTTCCCCTCCTTATAGGAGTGTTTACTTTATGGATGTACTCTGCCTGGGAAATTGTGATTCAAATCCGCATGAACGGTGAGAAAGCACAATTAGTTTTTCCTCAGTGCAGGCAGACACATCAAAGCATAAGTGAGAACTTTTTGAGAGAGAAAGGATCAGCTGCAGAATTGTGTGTTTGCAAGGGGCTCTGCCTTTGGTTAAGCTGTGTTCTCAGGGTCTGGCTTGTAATTTGTGATGTGGAAGAAATTTGGCAAGGTTAGGGTTTGAATCCAAATACTCTTAATTCACTCTCCTCATTTCTGGTCCACGCTGTCTGTACCCCATGAGTCTGTGCCAGCAGGTCTTCTGATACATGCATTATAAGGAACCTTTGAAAGAACCACAGGAAACCCACATTTTAGTTTTAAAAATGGTGTCTGTCAAACTGGTACTCCCATTCCTGAAGCCTTTGGAGACCCAGGACTGCATTCATTCTTGCACATAGCAAGGTTGCAGGTTGCATGAATGAGAAAAATCGGGAGAAACTGAGCTGGGCTCATATACAGTGTCCAGACAAGTAGAAAATGGCCTGCTTTTCTGTTAATGCAGCCGAGGGTGTTTTTTGAAAGCAAGAAATGGGAGACACAGGGAAGATGTCAGCTCTGGTTAAAGAGGGACCGTTTTGGAAGTCCTCTGCAGATAACCAAAAGGCTCACAAGAAGTTTGCTGTGCAGCATTATGTCCACCTCAAAATTTGCCTTCTGCTTTCTTCCCTTGTTTCCAATAGGAACTGCTGGCTGATTGCTGCAATGCATAGAAAATGCTTGTCAGAATTTAATTTTGGAACGTTCAATATCCCCCACAGTAGCCACATCCACTGGCTCTGAGGTTAATTTGAGTCCTAAAACCCAACCGAAATTGATCTGCCAGGAAGCACCTTCCTTCCTTCCTTTGCCGAGCCGGGATTATTAAAAAGGTTTTGATGGGTAGGGGGCTGGTGCCATGTATGCGCTCAGGCTCACACCCGAAATGCCATGTCGAGTGCTGTTGCCATGCGTTCATGCTCACCCCAGGAAAGCCAGTCCGAATGGACTCGGGAGAAGACTTTCTCCCAGATGGCCAATTCGTATCCTGAGGAGAGGTGACCAGAAATGGGGGATGGGAACTTCAGGAGTCAAATTGTCCCCTGAACAAGCATGATAGAGTGGAATAAAGAAAAAATGTATCAGCATAGTGCTTTGTCAAAGTAATCACTAGAGAAGTAATAAAGATATCCTTAAAATAAATACATCAGAAACAAAAAGGCGATAGGGAACAGCTTGAGCAATGTTTTATATGCCCTAAATAATGATCTGAGGCAAATAGCAATCATCCGGTGAAATGCTAAAACATATTTGACCCATTGAAAACAACAGTTGCCAGGTCCCAGATACTGTGTATCCATATGTTGAAATAGCAATTGTGCACGTGCACGTAAGATGCTACTTTTAAAAAGGGACGCCAGGAGTCCCAAAAGTTAGACTGGTTCACCCTAAGGTTGGTATGACTAAATGAGTGAAAATAATTATTAAGGACAAATTGCCAAGCTTAATAGATTTAGAAATATTGCTGAATAAATCTACATTTTCTTCTATGAAGAACAGTTCAAGTTCTTTTGATAATTCTCTCCAGTGGATGATTCTTCATATGTTGCTTATATAGTTTTCAGAAAGCCCTGCAAAATCTTTAATCCAGAGATCTTTAGCACAATAACTGTAATGTGATAATAACTTAAGTTCTTCTGTGGAACAATAGCTATTTTTAAAAAAAAAAAATGGAGTATAAATGACATTGCCGCTACATTGAAGGTTTATGATGTCTGCTTTTCACTGCTTCCTCGGATGTTTCAGACTATCATAGGTATAATAAAGGTGACCAAGTTTCCTGAGAACATAATATTATTTGGCGTCGATAAAAAGAGCCACGAGATAAGAGCGTCAAAGTTCTTTCTCCAAACCAGGAGTATGAAAAATAGAAGTGCGGTTAGAATACAAGTACAAATTGATGCACATTGGCATAACTTCCTAATTCAATTAAAGCATACTTAATTTTCTGAGGGCTCATGAAGGGGATGCGGAAATGAGGCTGTTGAGAATCTTTTTTTTTTTTTTTTTCAAAAAGGCCCAGCCTGTTGGGGTTCCAGATTTTTCCTGTTTGGAATCTTTGGGAAAGTGACTGTCAGCAGGCCCGAGCCTGTCGCACGTTTTCCTCTTGACAACTATACCTCAAAAGTATTATATAAAGATGCAGAGAGGCCCCAAGATAATCCGGAACTGAGAGCAAACCCATTAATTAGAGTTCTTTTTCCTTCCTCTCTGTAATTACTAAGGATTTGGAAACATTGTTAGACTCGGTGATGTTAAATTTATGAACAGAAATGCTTTCCCATACAGTAGAAATTCAAACTAAAAATTCAACTGGTAAAAAACATCCGAGGCTTATTGTTACCCATTGGCAATTCAAATATGCCATTTGCTATAAGTGTAAGTGCTGCTTTTATGGGTTCCTGTCTGTTCAGCCGGAGTATGTGGTGTACCGTTGTGAAAAGGAGGTCCGAGTGGCATCGACTTTTTGAATCCTTTGTCTATTTACAAAGATTAATATTCATTTAAAAATTTCTTTTTGAAGGCACTTTTCATGAAGATTGGGGCTTCTCCTTTTTCGTCGCTTAGTGTTTAAAAGATGCTATGCTTTTGCACATATATATCTATGAACAGGAACAAGTAAAGGAGATCTCGTCCGATTGCCAAGCCGGCAAAGGGATTTCTTGCTCAACCTATTTAAATTACAACAAACAATTATATTATGACATGCTTCTCCCCCCCCCCCCCCCGGCTTCCTCTTCAGACCAAGGGAAGCTTCAGGTTGAGAAGCTGCTGTTAGCAGCCCCCGCCAGTCACTTGATTTTCTGGCTTAAGTGGGGTAAAAGGAGCGATTAGATGCAGTGACAAATTCCTCTGGAAGGGATTGCCAATTGGGGTACAGGCCAAGGCATCCCACGCATTTTCTTCCTGAAAGCGATCCAGTTTAACCCTTCTGCTTTGGGAGGTACCAGCTAAATCCCGGGGCCTGTAGCTCCAGAGCACACCCTGGGATGCGTCCCAGCTTGTACATCTGAAGGATGACAGGTCCTTTAGTCGGCTTTGCTGTTACAGAGCTGAGCAAGGAGAGGAGGTATCTCAAGCAAAGGCTGTGTCTGGCTTGAGATGAATCATTCTCCTGAGGTGAGAATGAAAATGCTTTTGATCATCCAAGTAGAACCGGCCAGAATCTATAGGGGATAATTCAGGCACCAGAAATACGTGTAGCATATACACTATGTAGATCTGTTTTTTTCTAACCCCCAAAGCCTCTGACCGTGATGTGGTTGGAAAGGAGAGTCCAGATGTCGAGCCTTCCAAGAACACCTGGACACCTATAAACAAACCACTGCAGAGCAGCTTTAATGCATACCGTTGTCAGGTTAAATGCCATCATCTCCGAGAGGTAATAGTGCAGTGTCAAGAAAACAATTAAAAACAAAGCTTCCTTTAGATAGTGGAATCGTTACCTAATAAGAATAAAAGGGAACACATATCCTTGGATATAAATAAACAGTACAAGAATAGATTTAAAAAATGTTGCTGAAGAATCTACATTTCTTCTGCAAAGAATGTTTCAGAAGTCTTTGAGAATGGATTTTGAGGAGCACAGTATTAAAATGTACCAGCCACCCAATAAAGCTAAATTCATTGGAAGAAGAAGTCAGCTAGAGAGGTGGTTGGACCTTTGGATGACAAGGAATTAAAGACTGACATATGCATGCATGTGTTTGGACTCAAAATACGTGTGCGTATGTGCACATGTGTGTGCACAGAATATATAGAAATAAAAAGCTCTAAAATGCATGTCATTTTCGAGCAAGGAGTCATGACGATCAGAAAGGACTTGATTGGGGTAAGATCCTGGGGAGGGGTCCTCTCTTAACGGTTGGCAAAGGAGAAAGCATGGGAGTCCCAGAGGGGGGGCGCCTAGCAATTATGCAGCCAAGTCCCTGAGGCCCCCAGACCACCTCCTTCGGGATGGGCAAGGGGAGCATTTGGTCTTGGGGGGAGAGCGCAGGGCTGGGACAAACTCCTCTTGGTTTACAAGGACGGGATTGCCAAAAGAGGCTTGAGTCCTCTTTTGGCCACCCCTAGCAGAACCGAGGGGAGGCCCCAAGGAGGCCTTCAGTGATATCAGCGGTTTGTCAATCCTCCTTCTGGCAAATCCAAATTGACACTATTTAGTATAACACGCCAGTCTCCGAGGAGGCTGCTGTACAGATTAGGGCCAAGATTTAGCCAAGGCTGTTGATCCTTTCGCCTTTACCTCCCCGACCCACTTTATCAGCTCTGCTCCAGTGCTGTAATCAGGGTGACACCAGTCACAGGCAGCTTTCTTTGTCTTTCCTGCCCTTTGGGTCCAGGTCCCTGGCCTGGGGGAGCCTGGAACCTGGGTTCAGGTCAGCAGGACCATTTCTCAGGAGCCCTGGCCTGCCTTTGAATGCTTCTGCTGCTCCGGCAACCTGTCACTCCTCGGCTGCTAAGCAACTTTGCATGGCATTCCAGCTCCTCACTGATGCTGTGCCAGAGCACAGCAGCTGCCCTGGGCTCCAGCTCCATTGGCACCTCCTGCCGAGTGACCTAAGAGCCACGTTCCTTGAGAGACAGGTTGTCCAACGGCTGGCAGACGGACTGTCCTGCTTGGCACCAAGGTTACTCCTGCTGGCTTCTGCTTCAGAGACAAGTTTAGAGGCTACTGTTTTATGAGTACACCTTATGTTTATTACATTATTTGATCACTGAAGGTTTGGCAGCTTTGCACAATTGAACGTGGTTAGATTTTAGTTTGACTTTGTTTTGGCAGTTGTGTCATACATATTCACTTGATTTTGTGAAATACGTTTTCTCGCAAGTGGTTAAATGCTGCCTCTCTTCCATCACAGCCCTGTTCAGTCATTGCTGCCTTTAATCTCCAAAGTGGGTGACTTCTGCAGCTTTCATGGCACTGATAACTGCCAAGTTCTTCAGTTCTCAAGAGGTTCTTCTATGAATTATCTGCAGCTTTTTCCAGGAACTCTTCAGGGCTACTCTTCCCATTTTGCACCCCTCTTTAACAAGGTCCATTTAAGTCTCTTATTCCGTGCTTCCAATAAGTTAACTGAAAGAAATTCCCCGTGAATGAGATTTGGACAGTTTTAACCCTATTTTACCAGTGCTGACAGACTGTCAAGAGAGACGTACATTCCACTCCATAATGCATCTTAAAAGTGGTCCCCATTCCCCCGGGGTTTTCCTAGTTGCTAGGTGAGTTTATCAGGATGCTTGAGCCGGCTGGCTTCCTTTCTTTTCCGGTCGGCCTGGCCTTTTGCAGGATCCACTGCCCCCACGCCTGTGTGCCCCTCCTTTTCTTTCTTCCTGAGAGGTTCAGGGCTGCATCCGTGGGAGATGGTTTTCGTCTCCCTGCCCACGTGCCGTGGTGAATGCTTGGGTACATGTGTGGGAAAGCAGCTTGGAGGACAGAACAGTCTCGGTTGGATCATCATCTGCTTTCTGGGTTTGTGCTTCCTTGATGGAAGTGCTTGAGTCACCCTCCGCTTTAGGCTGAAGAACCACAGGCTGCCTCCACTCAAAGCAGCTTTCCTGAGCAGCTGCGTCCAGCAGGAGAGACCTGGTTTGTCAGGGAAGCAGCCTGGCTCAGCAGATAACCCGGAGGTTGCCCTTCCAGGAATGAGAGCGAAAGGGAGGGAAGGAGATTTTGTCGCCGCCCCGGCCCGGTAATGCCCTGATTGTTGAAATCTCTGCAAAAGAAGGGTCACCAAGAGGCAGTGTGAAAAGCAGCAGTTGTGTTGCCTGGGAAGGGAGAGAAGGAGGGGGGCGGGGGGGGCAACACTAGGAGTGAGAGGAGGCGGGCCAGGGATACCCACAAGCCCAGGAGCAGCAACTGCACAGGGAAGGCGTCCGCAGGCCTGGCCAGATCTGTGAGCGCTGGGCAGGACAACAGGAGCTGACTATAATCTCTTCCTCTCTCTCCCTGCCCTGCCAGTCCTGGCGGCTGCTGCGCTTTTGTGTTTTCAGCATTCAAGCCAAAGGAACCTAATTCACAATTTCTGTTTCTCCAGCTCCTAGCAGCGCTTTGATGAGAAGCCGTATGGGGGCTCTCAGGGCCAGAAGGGCCAGGCTGGGGTCCCCGAGAGGCCCCGGACCTTTTCACAGGGGACTGAACTCAGGCAGAATGGGGGGCCTGCCGTGCTAATGGAAAAAGAAAAAAACGGGGATGTGTGTATACGTATGTATACCCACATACTGTATACACTCACTCTCTCTCTCTCTGTATGTACTATATATGTCCGTATATAATGCAAGACGTAATATCTGGTGCTGCCCAGATCACTACTCGGAACTCCCAATTGCCATCTGTTGCCACTGTGAGCTTCATATGCCCCCCTGGACCATTTCCTGGCACGCCAAGATTGGACTGTGGCACAGAGATGGGCATCCTGCCATTTGGCGGAGACCGTCGTTGATTGCCGCTTATTAAATTTAAATCCCGTGATGTCATACTGTGTGTCTAGATTGAGTTGAGTTTTGCCCGGAGAACTCGGATCAGGAAGAACCCCAACTTCTTTGGCCAGGCTGCTTTGGGTCGCAGTCCCAACAAAGGCACCCAAAGATTGTTAGATTGTTCATGGTTTTTAGGGTGGCTGCCTGGATGTGACCCAAATGTGAGAAGAGCCGGGCAGTGCTCCTTATCTAGCGGGCTTCCTGGCCCGGGAGCTGGGAGCCCAGGTGAGGGCGCCAGGCGGAGGGAGGCCTCCGCGGGAGAGTTCAGGGGGTCATTCTTGCCGCAGCGGTATCAGCAGTGCCACCTGGTGGCTGCCCACGCAAAGACAGGGAACAGCTGGCCGGGACATGCTGGGCCCCAGAGCCGCCGCCTTCCTGACCCTTCTGGGTGATGTTTGCAGATGCAGCGTTGCAAAGATCGACATGGTGCAAAGAAGCAGAGAGGCATTTGAATTAAGCAGCTTGTCACTGTGTGGAAGGAAGGGATGAACGGAGCCAGGAGGAGGCAGCAAGAGAGATTCTTCATCGTTGTTGTGCTGCCATCCCACGGTTTACTGTCTCAGACTGCTGATATGAGCATCGGTTTATGAACTGGCTATCAATCCAGTGGGAAGATTGATCAGTGTTATCCCTGTAGTCAGAGTTTCAAGAGGTGTTTAATATTTGGACTGAAGGATTTCCCTTTATTGTCTTCTTTTGCTGTTTTGCCAAGAGAGAAGGCAGGGTGTAAATTAGATGGATAGATAATTAAGTAAAGTCATGTTAAGAGTGATCTTGATTTCCAAAAGCTCTGCACAGAAAGCCTGTAATTTTGGTCAGGATGTCAACTACCCAGTGGTTAACTCAGTGATTATCTTCTTGGGCTTTTTTAAGCATTAGCAAAGCTATAATAAGTTATATTGTAGCACACTTCCAGATGAAAGCATACCTACTCAGTCACAGAGCTTTCTTGGAGGGGCTCCAGACACCGCATCCCCTGTGTGTAAACCTTCCATGTTTGGGGTCTTCAGCAAAGATCATCGCAGGATGACTTTCATTGTCATGTGCTGAACCTTCCTCAGGTGGTGAGAGTTTCCTGACTCAGCAAGTTTTTTCCAGCTCTGCTCTTCCTTCTGCAGTAAGCAGAGCTGCTCTCTGTTCTTGTGTTTCTGGAGCAGCAAGGAAAGGATCCCTCTTCCCCTGAAAAGGGCCATGTAATCGTGAAAGCCCTGAGCAGGGAGGCAAGAGAGATTATGCACCATTCTGGGACAGCTGCTGCAAGGGGCCTAAGTAGGAAGAAAGAGCTGATGGTAAACTATTTTGCTGGCTGAACAGCAAAGCAGAGAGTTCCTGTCCTTCTTGCTCCCAGCATTTGCACCAGGAAAGTGGCACAGATTTGGGCTTCGTGTGGAATTGCAATCTCCATGGTGACAGTTACCCAGGCAGGAAAGTAGGTGGCTTCAAACACTGGAGCAAATGTCTCAGCAAGGATCTGCTGGCATGGAGTGGGACAGACCCTGTGGAAAACAGTAGAGAAAGCAGCAACAGTGACTGAGCAGTGCGGAGAGCAGTCAGCAGCCTGATTAATAGGGATTCCTCTCCTGGGCTTCCAGCCTCTGTTCCCACAGCTGCCTGCAGAGTTGTTGCTGGGCTGGGCAAGGAGGTGGGTTGAAGAATTGGGATTTGCAAGAACTTAGACACGGGGTGGCTTTTGAGAGTTTATTTTACTATTTTTATGTTATGTTGGATCTCAGCTTTCCTTTGGGAGCTCTGGTCAATGCACCTTGTATTTACTTTCCCTATTTCCCCCCTGAAAACAACCTTGTGAGGTAGGCTGGGCTGAGAGAGGTGGCATCAGTAGAAGAAAAGGGAGCATTTGGCAACCCATATTCTGCAAGTGGTGCTCAGAGATCTTCTGAGCACAAAACTGATAATCAGGGGACCAAGAGCCCACCCTTTGAAGGGGGAGCAAGGCTGAAGGCTTGTTTGTTGACAACAGAGGCAGGACGGAGGCACAAGGGCTGGAACTTTGCATGATCTTCCTCAAAATAGTAAATTCATGGAAAACCACCATTCAGAGCACAGTTTATAGAAAGTCACTGGCATCTCGGTCATACACATTAGGGTTTTTGGCCCAACCTTAGCACGTTATTCAGAATTAGAAATAAATCATTCACTTCCATAGACCAGTCATTTTTCTTGCTGTCAGAATGAATCAGACGGCAAGGAGCAGTAATTCTCCTCTTCCACCTTTCCTATTCTGAGATTGGGTTTCATAATGACTACTCTCATTTTTGCCCTTTCAGGTTGCAATAAAGATCATTGATAAGACCCAGCTGGATGAAGAGAACCTCAAGAAGATTTTTCGAGAGGTCCAGGTGATGAAGATGCTGTGCCACCCTCACATCATCCGATTGTATCAGGTCTGGCGGCTGAGTAACTGAGATGGGGACAGGCAGCATGTTGGTAAAGACTGTGGGTGGGGGCAGGAGGTGCCTCCAACCTTTGGGCTCCTTTCAATCCAAAGGGAACCTCTGCCTGTCACTGGGGGGGGGGGGCTTTTGGAATCTACAAGGCTTCCTGGGCCTTTTGGCCCCCACCATCAGTAGGCCAAACTGATGATTTCAGAGTGAAACAGTTTTGGTGGGGCGTAAAAGATAACTGTAAAGCATCAGTCTGTGGAGCCTTTGGTGCCTCGACCACGGGGAATCCTGTGGATCCCCCCCCCCCAAAAGAAGCCCAATTGGCGGAGGGGGTTTTGCCCTGAGTCTGTCCATATCAGTGGCTGCTTTGTCCTCGTGCAGGTCATGGAGACGGAGCGAATGATCTACCTGGTAACCGAGTATGCGAGTGGAGGGGAGATATTTGGTAAGTTCGTTGTTTGCCTTATTCGACCAAATAATATACTTGGTCAACTCTGATAAATCAAATAGCTGGCCCTTTTGCTGACCTTTTGGCTGATGCTCTGGTGTTGGAAATTTCCACTGCTGCATCATTGCTGTGGAAGAAAGATCGGTGAGCTCTGGTGCATTTGGATAAAAGAAAAGGAAGCGGGATAATTCTGAGGGGGCTCGTCACAACAAAGGACTCAAAAGGTGAAGACTTGGGAAAGTGACAGCAGGTGCAGGATGTTGCCCTTTGGTGCAGGTCAGCTGCCAAAGTAGCTAGAATTTCCCCTGGGCAACCCAAGCAGACCCACCGGGCTGTCCTGCCGAGTTTCCCAGAGCACTACAAATCACCTGGCAAGCCAGGCCAGGTGCAGGAATCGGGCCATCCAGGCCCGCTCCTTTCTTGGGCAGATTTATTTTTAATAGGGCGCAGTTGCAGTGGCTGCGGAAGAGCCAAGGGCACTGCAGACCATAAAAAGAGACTCCGCCCTGGACCCTGACCAGCCAAAGGGCCCTCCTCCTCTTGGCCTTCGTACGTTATTGCACTGGATTCCAAGCAGCGGGCAGGGCCAGGGCAAAAACCAAATTAAAGTTTAAATATTAAAATATATTATAATCAACCCCATTTGCTGTGGTTACTCCCTATGTATTTTAACACTCTCATCTGGGATCACATTAAGTCCCATTTTGGCAGCAGCCTCTTGGGAGGGGCTCTGCAGCTGCGCGGAGGCTTTTGAGAGCTGACAGCCACGCCCCCTCTTTGCAGGGCAAGTTGCCAAGGTGAAGAGCCCAGGAAAGCCCAGGCATCTCGGTGGCCGGGGTAGCCTCTTCCTGCTGCCAGCCCCAGGGCCTAGCCGGCTCCCACAGGTCCAGGAAAGCCAGAGCTGCCGTTCTCTTCCTGGCTGTGTCTGCACGCTGCTCTCCCTGGCTCTGTGGACCCTCCCAGCCCCCCTTCTTCCCACCCCTCTACTGTGGAGGATGCCCTTCCTCACCTGCCATGCTTTGCCCAGCTCCCCTTCCCCTTAGGCAGGCAGACTGAATGTGCTCTGCCATTCCAAAGAAGTTCCGATTATGGCAGGAACAAGCATCAGAGTGGGCGGGGAGCTGTTTGAGTGGTTAGGGTTAGGGCCCCAGACTGCGGGTGATCCAGGATACGTCTCCCACGTATCTCCCACAATCTTCTTCACTCTGCGCAAGGCACGGCTTGCATCACAATGGCAGCTTTTGCTGGCCCATGGCACGCTAAATGGAGCAGCTTGGGTGCTATTGTTTCTCCTGGGGGGGGGGATCTAAAATTACAGCCATGCCTTGTGAGGCCACCCTTCTTGGGTAGAAAGGTTTCGGCACTCCCTCTTCTCCCCAAAAGCCTTGGCAAGGCCGAGCCTGGTCATGCTAAGGAGCCTCTGAAGCCGTCAGGTTAGACAGAGGCGGCTCCAGTGCCTGAAGGGCCAGTAGGCAGCCTCGGGGTCGGGCCGAGAGCATCCGGCGGGGGACATTTCTCCAGTAGGAGGGAGCCCTTTGCTGCAAATCTGTCTCGCTCTTTCCCTTGACTGCGCTGCAGGTGATTTGGGAGGAACTGTACCGAACTTCAAGAGAGCCGCTTGCCCCGCCAGCAGTTTTGGCTGGCAGTTACACAGCGTCTCCTTCCACAGGTGGCCTAATAAATTTCCCCGTAGGTCACTTACATCTCCCATCATTCCCCCAGAATAAACGTCTAACCAGCTTCATTCCTCCCGGTCTCGTTCAGATCATCTGGTGGCTCACGGACGAATGGCTGAAAAAGAGGCTCGGAAGAAGTTTAAGCAGATAGTAGCAGCTGTGCACTTCTGTCACTGTCACAATATTGTCCACAGAGACCTGAAGGCCGAGAATTTGCTTCTGGATGCAAATCTGAACATCAAAATAGCAGGTGATCCATTGTAATTTGGACTTTCAAAAGGTTTCCTGGCAAAACAGGAGGATTGGGAGGCAAAGGAAGTTCAGAAAGGGAGAATGAGTTAAGGAACAGTCTTTGCAATAGAGACAGCAAAGTGGGACTTGGGGGGAATGGCTGCATTTCCTGACAGCATATAATTATTTAACCTGGTTGAAGCAGGAAGAGAAGCGAAGAGATCTAAAAGGATCTCCAGACTCAATCAATGATATTACGCTGGCAAATTCTATTCAGCATACACCAAGTGAAAGTCCCTTTGGGGCAATGGGGTCTGGATCACCAGTTCCTGATCTGGACAGGGACCTTGAGGGTTGTGGTGGAGAGTTGTGTGGAAACCCGTGGACACACAGGCACGGCATTTCTTGCCAGACAACGGCTCTACCTGCTGCTCTCCCCGGCTTCCCCTGGGCGTCAACCTGCTCTTGGGCTGCTGTGCAGGACATTAGGAAATAGACAGTTTGGTTGGAAATCACAGGCCCTTCTTATCTTCCAGATTTTGGATTCAGTAATACCTTCACTCCTGGCCAGCTATTGAAGACCTGGTGCGGAAGTCCCCCTTACGCTGCCCCTGAACTTTTTGAAGGGAAGGAGTACGATGGGCCGAAAGTGGACATCTGGGCAAGTGGCAAAGACCTTCTCTTCTCTCTTGGGAGTGGCCCAAAAGGCATCATTCTGTTCAAAGCTGGGATCTTTGCTTTGGCCTTTTTAGGGATGGCCTCCACTGGCCATCTGCGAGGCCTCCCTGCACACTGCTCTACAAAGGAGTCTCAACGCCCTCTTCTTTTGCAGAGCCTTGGGGTGGTGCTCTATGTCCTGGTGTGCGGGGCCCTGCCCTTCGACGGGAGCACGCTGCAGAACCTGCGCGCGAGGGTGCTGAGCGGGAAGTTCCGCATCCCGTTCTTCATGTCAACAGGTACAGAGCCCTGGAGAGCGGCCGGGCCCTGCCTGGCAGTGTGTTTGGAGGGTGGTGCCTGCAGACGAGCCCCGGAGGAACCGGGTTCTGTTTCCTTGTGTCCATTGGGTAAAGCAGCAGGGCCCTAAAAAGCTTGCGCCCCCAAATGGGTATCACCTCACACCCCCTACCCATTATTTGAAACGTGGAGCTGCCCCTTTGTTTGCAGAATGAAGCAGCTGCCTTTGCTTCCTCCCAGGATAAGAATGGGCTACATTTTTGGACCAGGCACAGTTAGACTTAGAAGAGGGTACAATTTGTGGAAATTCAGAGTCATCCAAATAGCCCATTTTGCTGTAGAAACAGCTGTTGCAAATAGGCCCATTGGGGCCTTTTTGTGCATGGCTATTCTTTGGTCTCTTTTGCTTCAGTGGGAAAGTCAGGCGGTGGTTGAGGCCAGTTCATGTTTTCCAAGCTGCTGCTTGCATTGAGGACCCCTGCCTACCCCAGAGTCTTCCCCCACTCTACTCCCCCAGATGGGAGAGAGGGAGGAGGCCGTGATTAGTTTTTCTGATGCTTTTTAGTTTTGCAGGAAGTCAGACACCAGGAAAGGACTGACCTGGGGAAATGTTAAAGCAAATTATTTTGATGCGAGCTTGAAAAGCATCTGTGAGACTTCCCTGCCTGCCCCCCCTCCCCCGCAATATGAAAGGGAATCTAGGCTTCCCTGCCAGTCCCTTGCCTTTCCTCTTCCTGTGAGTAGGAAGCCATTATCTAACATTCAGTGGGAGGAATTTAGTTCTGCCTACTGCAGAACTATGTTAAAATGATTTCCTGTGGTCTGATTAATTAAAACTTGTATGTCTCAATGCCTGACAAAGTAATGCAAAGCAGTCGTTTCTGCTGTGCAAGGGAGGGGCAGCCTTAGGCAGGCCCAGGATCAGGCCAGGGAATGTTCCAGCAGGGCTCAGCTTTGGGACAGTGGTGGTTTCACCTACAAGTAGCCTTCAGCACAGAGGCCCTGAGCAGGCATGTTTCTTCTGTTGTTCACCTGATTCCTGCCAGGAATGAGGTGGGCCAATTGCTCTGGTCTTCTGGTTTCTGACTCTGGAGCCTTCCTGCTTTGGCCTGATGTTTACGTGAACATCAGTGATTTGATAGAGGCAGAAGTAAGTCTTTCTTCCATAGAAAAATGGTGGTACCAGTCTAGAACTTGGTGGAATTTTTTGTCACCCCCCTTTTCATGGAATTTTTGTGGGAAAAATGCAGGCAAAGCATTTGGGAAAACACAGGATGGATGGAAGGTCAACCTCCCATACATTCTGTGACACGAAGAAGGAGAGAAAGTGGAAGATGGCCCGCTGGACTAAGGTTCCCTCTACGCTGGCTCAGTATCCGTCCTTCATAGGTTCTCGAAGAGGGAAATGGGAACAAATGTAGGACCATTGTTAGTTGTGGGCAGATGGGCCGTTTTAAAAGGGCTCTGCTTCCTGGGTGGTTCTCACTGCAAGGTATTGAACCCCTTTCCTGGGCCCTGCGACACCACCGTTTGGCCTTTGGGTTCTGGTGGAGGAGGGACTCGGGGGCACCTGCCCTTTGCAGTAGGAGAGCCAGGTGTGGACCAGTTCACATTCTTAGGATCACGTCAAGCCACAAGTCAAAGGGCAAAGGAGGAACCCTTTGGGGATGCAGGAACACACTGTTGCACGTGGCCTCTGGTGACATTCCGATGCCTTATCCTGGCTGCTGTCTTGCAGAGTGTGAACATTTGATCCGCCACATGCTGGTGCTGGAGCCAAGCAAACGGCTCTCCATGGAGCAGATCTGCAAGCACAAGTGGATGAAGCTTGGGGAAGTAGACCCCGAGTTCAGTACAGTGAGTAAATTCGTTTTACTGACTTTCATAAGAAGCTCATGTATAAAAGCAGGGTAGGTTGGGAGACGCATTGGGGGGACCTGGTCAGCATAAAGGGAACTTTTTAAAGGTAGGGCCAGCCCTAGAGCAGATGCACATCTGTAGCCTCTCCACAAGGGAAGGGAGGGGGAGGCGAGTGAAGGGGCTTGTTCCTGCCAGTGGGGTCCCTGCCAGCCTTGCTTTCTCATCTCTCAGCTTTATGCTGTGTCTTTTTTGGGCTGGGAAATTTCCTGCAAAAAAAGGGGGGGAATGATGTCCTGTTCAGCCAGCTCATAGGCAGCAGCCACCCCTCCCTTTGAGCATCTGTGCTTTTTCTTGTGGGAACAAGCAGCTTTGAAAAAGTTCTCTGCTTTCCAGTTAATAGCAGAATGTCAGCATCTGAAAGCCGAGAGGCAGCTGGAGCCGCTGAACGAGGAGGTGCTGCTGGCCATGGCTGAGATGGGGCTGGACAAGGAACGCACCCTCCAGGTACCAAGGCCACTGGCCCTTTGAGGACTCTGGGCGCGCTCTGGGGGCAGGGAAGAGTGACTGTGGCTTTTGTGACCTCCTAGTCATTGAGGACAGAGGCCTACGACCACTACAGTGCAATCTATAGCCTTCTCTGTGATCGCCAGAAGAGGCATAAAACTCTGCGCACTTCTGCCCTGCCCAGCCTCCCACGGACTCTGACCTTTCCAGCACCCGCCAGTCTCCAGGTCAGTCTTGGGGGAGCGGCGGCTCTGATGCTGGGCAGCCGGCAAGCATAAAGCCCCAGAGAGGCCCCCTCGTCCCCTGCCTCACAGCACTTTGGGGGCTTTCACCCGGAAGCTTCTGGTGAACTGGGAATGGCTCTCCTGCTCTGGCTTGGCATGTATGTGGAGGGATGAGACAGCCGTCCCTGTGTTCCTTGGGGTGTCCTTTCTGCCCTCTGTCTGAGTCCGTGCCAAGATCTGGGGTGGGCGGTGCTCCTGTATGGCCCCGGCAAGCTAGGCATCATGCAGGACTTGACTGGGGGGGTGGGTGGAGCGTGTCCGGCAGAGAGGCCTTTGTCCGTCAAACGGATGCAGGGCTCCCTATGGGAATTCCTTTTCTCCCTGGCTGGAATGGCTTATGGGACAGAAGCAACTGCTCCCCCCGTCCTTCTTCCCAAAAGAGGCAGCCCCCCCAGAGAAAGGGAGAGGAAGTGTTGCCTGTCTCTGTGTGTCTCATCTGAAAGTCGGAGATGGGCTAAATTCTCTTCTGGGAATCCTGCTAGCCAGAGCAGCTCTTAGAAGTTTGTTTCCTGGATTGTGTCCAGTCCACTCTGAGTCCTAACATAGTCTCCCCCCCCCCCGTCCCGAGCAAGGCAACTATTGCACTGGTGGAGGACCTGGTTGGGGGGGGGTGGAACCTGGGCCAAGGCAGCTCTTGGTGGCAGAGTAAGAGGGGTGGGCATTCAGCATTTGGGGGGTGGGTCTGCTTTACAGGCAGAACCTGCTGGCAACCCAGTGAGCCTCAGCGTCCCACAAGTGCAGCTCATCAACCCAGACAACCAGATAGTCGAGGTAAGGGCCTTTCCACCCAGGGCTTCTTCTTGGGGTCTCTCCTTTCTCTTCCGGAGGCTCGTGCATTCCTCCTCCTGGGGTCTTTCTCTTACAGACGGATGGCACCATGAACCTGGACAGCGATGAAGGAGAAGAGCCGTCTCCTGAAGCTCTGGTCCGTTACCTCTCCATGCGAAGACACACCGTTGGTGTGGCTGATCCTCGGTGAGCTTTGCTGACCCTCCCCCGCTTTGGTCCCCTCTGAGTAACAGTTGGGTCTATTAGTGCGATTGCTTCTCAGCCCCTTCCCCGGCAGTTTGGCCAAGAAATCATGGAACCCAAAGGCAGGTGTGCCGGGGTCTCTGGCTTCTGGTATCCAAGCTCTTATTTCTGTGTTGGCAGCACTGAGGTGATGGAAGATCTCCAGAATCTGCTCCCAGGCTTCCCGCGAATCGCCCCACAGGCCCCGTTCCTGCAGGTGGCCCCAAATGTGAACATGGCAGCCAACGTGCTTCCCAGGCAGCACCTGCAGCCGACCGGCCAGTTGGAGTACAAGGTACCCTTCCCCTTCCTCTGCCGGCCTCGGCCCGGCAGCTGCAGAAGGCTGCTGAAGAGGGGGCACAGAGAACCCCCTGCCTTTGCGAGGGACAGCCACGAGAGAGAGCTTTGTTGCAGGAGCAGTCTTTGCTGCAGCCGCCCACACTGCAGCTGCTGAACGGGATGGGGCCGCTGGGGCGCAGGGCCTCCGACGGGGGAGCCAACATCCAGCTGCACGCGCAGCAGCTCCTGAAGCGTCCCCGGGGCCCGTCTCCCCTCGTAACCATGACACCCGTAAGCCCCCATTTTCTTATGGACACCTTTCCATAAGGGGCTCCTTGGCTGTGCTTGCTTGTGTCGGGTGACAGAGACCCCCAGTCACGGATGGAGAAGGTCTCTGAATTGGCTTTCCACGTTGCGGGGGGGGGGGGGGGGCATTGTTTCCTCCTCCCTGCTCATCCAAGTCTGGGTCCTGGGGAGGGCTGGTTAGCCTTGGCGTTGCCACCTTGCGCCCTGAGCCCTTGGCAGTGAAGCTCCCTTGTGGGCTGCGTGTCCTGCCTTGCCCTTCTTCAGGGTCCTTGGAGGGGGACCGTTGGGGAAGCTTTTGGCCAAGCACAGCCAGTGACCTTGTCTCCCTTCAGGCAGTGCCTGCTGTAACCCCCGTGGATGAGGAGAGCTCGGACGGGGAGCCAGATCAGGAAGCCGTGCAGAGGTAACTCTCGCACCTGCCTCCCGGGAGCTTCCGCTTGCTTTTGCTTCCCTGGGAGCCGAGGGGCTCTGCTGCTTGGACCTGCCCTCCTCTCTCTCACTAGCCTCTTTGCACTGACCGGAGGGGAGGGGCGGCCTTCTGTAAGTATGACGTTCCAGGGCAGGCGCCCAGCATTTGCCCTGCTGGTGCCCAGCGGCTTTCTTTCCTGTAGCCAGAGTGGTTTGTCTTTCCTTCCAACACCCGCCTTGTAGCTCCTGCGCTGGGAAAGACCGACCATGGGGCGGCGTATTAGGCTGTTGTGGTAAAAAGGAGAGTCACCGGTTGAGATGAGCAGTTATAGAAATCAAATAAATGTGGATAATAACTCCCCCAGAGGCCTTGCAGCCTTTTAAAGGCACGCTAGCATTTTAGAGCACAAGTATCTGATGAAATGGGTTACGGCCCCCACAGCCCCGAAGGTGCTTCAAGGTTCAGTATCGGTTTGGATTGCAGCTCTGTGTCTTCTGCTGATCCCCTCTTGCAATCAGAGCGGTCAGGCACCCGGTGGGCCTGGCTCCCAGGCAGCTTGGCAGATGCTCCTTTGGAAGTGAGGCTACTCTTTTCCCGTGGGAGCAGGGAACGGGAAGGGAAAGCCGGGGTGTCATTAGAGCATGAAGGAACTCTTAAGACGGCCACCTCTACAGCCATCTGCACCAGAGGCTGCCTGGAGAGCAGGGAAGGTCCTTTCTGTGAGGCTGCTTTGACTGCCTGAGCTCAGAGTGGGACTGAAGCTTTGGCCCAGGTGAGCGGATCCTGCTGGGAACTGGCAGAAAGGGAACTTTCTCACTTCTCACTTTTTAAGAACGAAGGCAACCTGGAGGTGCTTCTGCCAATGCTTTCGTAGAACCGATACTGGCGGGTTTCCCTCCTCCCCTTTGTAGAGGTCCTCTCAGATTTGTTTTTAAAGTCTCCCGTGAGAACTTGCAAGATCCAGGCAATTTTTAAATAAGAAACGAGAATTTTTGATGGTTCCCGTGACATCACGGAAAGCGCCTGCTGGCTGAACATGTTGGTGACCCCTGTCCTAAATGATCTTGCATTCTTCTCCGTGCTCTGCCCTGAGCAGTGGGCCTTCCTTCCCTCACTCAGCCAGAGGTTGAGCCATCCGCTGCATGAGCTGAATCCCTCCGGTCTCTGCTCTGGACTGCGAGGGCAAAGCTGCCCAGCGTCTTCTTGTCAGGGATCATCCCAGGCCAGGTGGCAGCTCTAGAGAGGGAGACCTGGCCTTTGCCCTTCCTCCCCACCTGAACTTGATGTGTCAGAGAGGCAGCTTAGGGTGGGCTCTCCTGTTGGGCAAGGCTGCTCCCCAGAGGCTAAGGATAGTTACTCAGAGCAAATAGCGGGTCAGAAAATGGCCCTCTTCACCCTCAACACAGATGGGGCAGGGCTGGCTTGCACGGCGGCCACTCTTCTGCTTCTTCCTGGATCATCTGCATGTGTGTTTGCGCACGCATGTGGATGAGGGAAGCGTTGTTGCGCTCCTCGTAGCTGCCTTGCCCTAAGTGCCCTTCCTTTGTCTATAAGTAGCCTTTGATGCATCCTCTTCCTGCCCTCCTCCCAGTTATCAGTGAGTGGTGAAAATTGGTCTAGGCAGGCAGGCAGGCAAGTAAGCAGGCACTTCCAAGCCTTCCCCTCTCTGGGGCAGGTTCCTGTATTTCTTACGGGTCATAGGTTGGCATCCTGGTTAGCTCCTCTGAAGCCTGGCCGTTGCTAGCCAGCAGCCTCCTTTCAGCCTGACTCACTGCAGCCTTAGGTGCGGGCCTGGCGCTCCAAGGCTGTGTGGCAGCAGCCCCACTGGGAAGGAAAGGGCTCCAGCTTTTGATTTGTTCCTTCCGACTCTGCACTGGGCGGGCTGCCTTGAGGGCGTCCTTCGGTCAGGCTGAAAGGCCTCTCTGACCTTTTATGCCCCATTAGTCCTTGAACTCTGCTGATGGGAGCCACATTGGAGCGGTTCTCCTGCCAGGCTTGCCCTTCCTTGGGGGCCCCAGCATGGGTGCTGAGGTAGCCCTCCTTGCCCCTTCTTCCTCCTGGGTAAGCCTGCTCGCAACTCCACCTGCTTGGCTTAATTCTCTGGCCCTTCCGCTTTCTCCAGAGTGGGGCAGTGCCAGTAATGGCCAGCCTTCTTGCTCTCTCTGTCTCTGCCTCTCTGTGCCCCCCCATACAAGGCTCTAGAGAGGTGGGCAAGAGGCTGCCCCCCCCCTTTGCTGCTGCTGCTGCTGCCGCCGCTGCTGCCGCTCTGTCTTCAGGAGGTCCTGGGCGCTGCCTGTCGTCCAGAGGGGCTCCTGCTCATCTCCTCTGCTCCTGCTCGTTGCAGATACTTGGCCAATAGGTCAAAAAGGCACACCTTGGCCATGACCAACCCCACTGCGGAAATCCCGCCTGACTTGCAGAGGCAGCTCGGACAGCAGCCCTTCCGCTCCCGGGCCTCACACCTGGCACCTGACCAGCACCGGTGAGTAGCGGCACCGGACGCTTGGGGAGCTGCCCCTCAGAGGAGGGCAGAAGTTCCTGCAGTTTGCCCGGATGCCTGTGGCTCTCAACTTGTCGATCGCCCCCTCAGGTTCGCTGCCCCCTTGGGCCTCGGGGAGTGCTGGGTCTCTCCATACAGCAGAGGTTGGGGCTTTGTTAGCCCCCTGGAAGGCAGCTTGGTGGGCAGCTGGCTAACTGGGTGGCCACCTGCCAGTTCTCCCTGCCTTGGTGGATCCAGGGTGGAGCTGGAAAACAGCAGCATCAGCAACAGCACCAGCAGCATCAGCAACTTAGAGTTGGATTTGTGAGCAGGACAGGAGGGGACGTGGCCAGAGCATCCAGTCTCCTGTGTTTGTGCTGATACAGGGGCCGCCTCTTGATAACCACCCTCAGAGAACAACCTCTGAACCTTGTTCATGTCAACAGCTGGACCAGGGGATTTGCACTGGAGTGGCCTGTTAACCTGCAGTTCTTCCAGGCTAAAATTCCAGTGGGGGGGAAGTAGAGGGGGCAGATGTAGCAGCTGACCGTTGATCATTGCGAAATGACTTCTCAGCCTGGGACATGTTACCAGGGACGGTGCAAAACTCCTTTCTCTCCCTGGGCAGACCAGCAGGAGGGGCTCTGCTCCCTCTCTCCCACTCACCTTAGTTTGCCCCCACTGAGCCCCTCCCATCCTGCACTGTCTGGAGGGGAGCTGGAGGTCTCGTGGGCAGAGCATGACGTCACCAGAGGAGCAGCTGGACTCTGAGCCAGCTGGGGCCACAGGGCTGCCACGCTGGAAGCGGAGCAAAGGGGCAGAGATAAGAGTCCGCCCCTTCCGTGACTCAGCTGGGCCGCTCTGGGCCTCCCTCTGCATCGCTAGGCCACAGACAGCCAGGAAGGAGCATCTGGGCTCCCGGGGCTTCCTGAAAGCCTTTCATCTCTCCCACCTCCCCCCCCACCCAAGAGAGACAGCCTTTGAATTGCTGCAGAGCAGGAGTGTGGCTTGGGGGGGGGGCAGGCATTCCGGGGAGTAGCCGCATGGTGGTTTTGGCATGCAGGGCTCCCAGGCACTTGCAGAGATGGCCCAGTGACTTGAAATCTGCCATTGTGAGCGGGGGGGGGGGGGGGTAGCCAGGCTCCAGAGGTAGCTGGCCCCCGCCTCCCAGAAGCCCTTTGCCAGGCCACTCAGCCGCTCTGACTGCAAGGATTTGACAGGAGGGGGAGATGTTCCCCGAACCTAGTGGAGAACCTGGGTGGGGTTTGCCTCTACTGGGCTGTCCCTGGCCTCTCTTCTTTCTCCCTTCTCCTCAGTCCATGAAAAAAGGGGATAATTTCGCTGACTTTATTCATTTGTTTAAAAATTTCTACGATAGCTTTCCAAACCATGCATGTCACTCAGATTCATACAGCATTTAAAGTAGGCACAAGGCGAGGGTGCTTAGAAGGCAAGAAGCCCAAAGCCAACGCTAGGCGCTATTCCAGAAGAGTCACGGGAGGGCCTCTCCTGCAGTTCACAGGCCACTGGAGGAAATCCCTTCCTGAAGAGGGAGGTTTAGGCCACTGGACTTGTGCCCGAGGAAGCAACTGGTAACCAGGGCAGTGTTGGCAGGACCAGAGTAACTGGGCCATGCCCATGTTTCCAAGGTAGCCCCAGGCCAAGTGCATGTCAAGCACTCACTTGGTTGGAAAGAGAGGCGTGTGCCACCGTGGTCAGGGCTGGGTTAGCATGCCAGCTTAAGCTGGGCAAAGGTGCAAAGCTGAGTCCACCCTAAGGCCGGCCTGATTCCTGGGGGTGGGAGGGGGTTAGGGTTAGGGTTGGCTCTCTGGGGCTGAATACAAGTCCTGCAGGAAGAGTGGGATGCCCAAAGTGTTGTGCCACGTTTTGCTGACGTACGCCTAACAGGTCCATCAGCACCAACCAGGATACATTCATCTGAAGCCCGAATCCTGATGGAGATACCTCTGGACAGTTTGTTCTTGGAGCTGACGTGCCTTAGGGGTCACCTCCCCCACTTGGCCTGGTCAAGTCTTTCTGCCTGTCTTGCCTACTTGTATCTGGGGATTTGTCTGAGCACCTTGCAATATCCTAGATCAGGAAACAAAGGCAACTCCTTTCTGCTCCTCTTGTAGCTAAGATGGACATTAATCAGTTGCAGCCCTTTTGGGCTCTTGTGGCAAAGAGAAGCACATGCTTCAAATGCCAAATGCTTTTTTCCTGTCTTGGAAAGATGGCATCAGGTGCAGGGGGCGTAGTGACCCTCCAGCTCCTCTTCTCTGCTGCTGCTCCCTTCGTGTTCTTGGGGGTTCAGGGGGCGGCCAGAAAGGCCCTGAAGCCAGAGACCCCCGGAGGTGGCTTTGGAGTCCGGAGGAGATGGGAGCAGCTCCTCACTTCCCTTAGTTGCTCTGACTAATAAGAGACAAATCGGGTATGTTTGGCAGGCAGCCAGCAATCAGATCCTTCTGTCTCAAGTGGTTCCTGTTCTTTTGGGGTGAGTGGAGGGGGGAGGCTGGCCTTTGGGGAAATGGCCCTGGGGTCAAGCTGCTCCGTCTAGCCTGCTCCTCTCCTCTGTGTGTGTCTCCAGCTATGTCTACAAGGACTCGAACACGCTGCACCTCCCCACGGAGCGCTTCTCCCCAGTGCGCCGTTTCTCGGATGGGGCGGCCAGCATCCAGGCCTTCAAGGCGCAGCTGGAGAAGATGGGCAACCACAGCAGCATCAAGCAGCTCCAGCAGGTACAGGGCTGAGTGTGGGAGAACCCAGCCGGGCCTCTCTGCCAGAGCAAAGCCAGGTCGGATGGCCTCGTAGGCAGCTGACCTGCAGGGCTGCTTTTGAAGCCCAGAGGGTGGTGTCTTCCATTTGCCATTTTTCTCACGGCTTGGCCCAGAACCTTTTGTACTGCTCAGAGCCCTTGTTTTGGGAAATCTCTTCTTTTTCCCTGAAGAGTTGCCAGTTTTCGGTTCAGGCTCTGCTACTGCGCATGATTATTGCTGGGCCAGGCACCAGCCGCGTGGCGAGACGGTTGCTGGACCTCTCTGGCTGCCCTCTGCCAAGGGAGCTGCTGGAAGCTTCAGTGGCTGCCCGCTCTGGCTGGCAGCTCTGAGGGTGCTTGCAAGGAGGATGGGGAGCGAGTGTGGCAGGGATGCCCGGTTGAGGTGAGGCTCCTGGCAGCCCAAGACGCCTTCCAGCCTCTCGGGTCTTCCTCTCCGGCCAGAGTGGGGCGAGCAGCGGGCAGCTTCTTTGGAAGAGGGAGCCGCCTCCGGGCCTGCCGTTCTGCGCAGTGCTGAGGCAGCTGCCATCACCCGAGGCCAGGCCTGCCGCAGCCCCCTCCTCGCTGGCTCTCTGCAGCCAGGCAGGGCTGAGCCTCACCAGCAGGTTATTTCAGGAGTGTGAGCAGCTCCAGAAGATGTACGGGGGGCACATGGACGAGAGGACTCTGGAGAAGACACAGCAGCAGCATATCTTGTACCAGCAGGAGCAGCACCACCAGATCCTTCAGCAGCAGATCCAGGTGGGGGGGGGGCATTGAGAAGGGCATCACTTTGGACGGGGGGGGGGCTGGAACCTCCTCCTGCCCAGCCTTTCTCCCTTCGGGCTGCTGCAGAGCTTTGCTGCTTTGCAGGTATCCAGAGGGACTGCGGAATCCCAGGGCAGTTCAGCAGCCCAGCTCTGATGCAGAGGCGGCGGCTCTTCTTTTGCCCATTGCTCGGGGGGGGGTCAGTGGGGGGGGGACATGCTCACCGCATCTCTCTCTGTCCTTCCTCTTCCTCTCACTTGCACAGGATTGCATCCGTCCGCCACAGCCTTCCCCACCCTTGCAGGCGGCAAGTGAAAACCAGCCTGCTCTGCTCACTCACCAGCTCCAGAGGTGAGCAAGGCCTCCGCCCTGCCCGCCCCCTGGGAGCCCCAGGAGCCTCCTGGCTCAGCTGAAGGAGAGGCCTCCAGGCCTTGGGAAAGCCCACCTCTGGCTCAGATCTCGGGAAAGGGAAGGAGGAAGCAGGATGGGGGTCCTGGCTGAAACCCCTCTAAGCTGACAGGAGCTTCAGCAGGAGTTGTGGCACTGCTCCCTTTCAGCAGGGAAGGACTGCAGACATCTGGCAGAGCAGATGAGAAAATTGCTGAGCACAGCAATAAAAGGACAACTGGTTAATCGCCCTCGGCTGAATAAAGCTGAGCTTGGAGCTGTTGACCTTTGCTTGTGTAAGGAGGAGGAGCTTCCAGGCCCTCGTTGTGGAAGAGAATTAGATATGGATGTAAACAACGGCAAAGCTCCTTCCCTGTGAACACGTGGCCTTGTAGGAGAAATACGCCATTTGAACGAGGGCATTTCCTAGTTTTGCTCTCGCTGTTTTATAGTGCTTTCCTAGGTTTGGTTTTGTAAAAAAACTGCCCTTTCATTTTCTGGGTCTTAATTTATTACTTTAAAGATTAGAATTTGGTACCACAAGAAGTGGTGGTAGCTGTCAGGTTGGCCGGCTTCAAAAGAGGGTTGGGCTCTTCTTGGAAGTCCTGGGGATCAGTGGCTCTTGGCCTGGAGGCCACAGCAGTGCTGCTGAAGGGCACAGCTGGGAGGTCTGGGCTTCCTTGTGCCCTTGGCTACTGGCAGAACAGCTGCCGGACTAGCGGGCCAGGAGTCCAGTCCCAGCAGGGCATGGCCTCTGTCCTCACGTTCCCGTGCAGCTTCATCTGGGGCAGGGCTGGGTCCAGGTCTCGGCATATCCCTTAGGAAGCCACGGTGGGCTGAGCGGGAAAACTGCCTGGGTCTGGAGTCCGACGCAGCAGGGCCCGGCTTCTGCTCTTGGGCGCCGGTATTCTGCTTGGGGCTGAGGGGCCGTTCCTTGGAGCGCCGGGCCCTCCTGGGGCAGGGACAGTCCCAGAGCTGGCCAGCCAGCCAGCCAGACTCGCAAGCGGATCATGCTGCATTCTCCTGAGATGCCAGGGCTCTGCTTCTGGTTTTGTGTTTGTGCACACAGATTACAGATCCAGCCCTCCAGCCCACCTCCAAGCCACCCCAGCAACCATCTCTTCAAGCAGGCGGACGGCAGCCCCCCACCCGTTAGCAGCAGCATGCTCCAGGCCCACAGTAGGTGTCGGCTGGTGAGCAGCCGGGCAGGGTTTGGGCTCGCTCCACAGGGCCCCTCTGCTGCCCGGGGAGTCCCCGCAGTTCTGGGGGTGGGGGGCAAACGACAGGTTTGAGGCTCGCTCACCAGGAAGGCTCTGCTCTTTGCAGGTGCAGCCTCCCAGACGCCCTTCCAGGGGGGAACGCCATCGCCTCCGCCTCCACACGGCAACATCTTCCGGCAGCCTGGGAATCGCTCCCCGCCCCCTAGCCTGGCCTTGCCCTGCGTGGGCCTGCAGCAGCCAGGGCAGCCTGTCCCCCTCCCGATGCAGGAGCCCGGCGACCTCATGGGCAGCAGCCTTCTGCAGGCCGGGCGGGGCTTGCCCATGCCCCCCAGCGCCAGTCCGCTGCAGATGCATCATCGTGCCAGCCTGATGGCCTCCCTGACCTACGGACATCGGCCCCTATCGAAGCAGCTGAGCGCAGACAGTGCCGAGTCCTCCCACAGGTGCGGCTGGCCGAGGGTGAGGGCGGGCAGGCAGGCCATGAGCAGGGCAAGCCTACCCCATCCGGCTGGCCTGGGCAGCGAGCCGATCCAGACGGCCCCATCTGACTCGGCCCCTCTTTGTAGGTACCCGTCCACCACAGGCTACGCCCAGGCGCACCTGCACCCCCAGCTGTTCCCCGAGCCGTCCCGCATCTCTCCGAGCAGCTTCGGCCCCGCCGCCCCCGCCGGCTTCCCTCCGGCCCCAGCCCTCAAGGTGCCACTGCTGGAGCAGTACTCCGGCTTCCCCCAGAGCAGCCAGCAGCAGCAGCAGCAGCACTACACGGCCTCCGCCCTGCACCAGGCCTTGCTGTCCCCCACCCCACCAGACTACAGCCGGCGCCCGCAAGTGCCCCCCATCCTGCAGGGGCTGCTTTCTCCCCGCCACTCGCTGGCCGGCCACCCGGACCTGCGGCTGCCCCAGGCAGAGGTGGCCCAGCTGATCAAGCGACGGCAGCAGCAGCAGCAGCAGGAGTTCCAGGAGCTGTTCCGGCAGATGAGCCAAGGGGACGCGGGACAGGGGCTCCCCAGCATGGCCCAGAAGCTCCCTGACCGGCCGCCCCTGGCTTTGCCTTACCAAAACACTGACCCCTACCACCCCCATGCCAGCCCCCAGCCACTCTTGAAAGTCAGGGGACAGGAGTGTCTCTCGCACGCCTCGGGGCCGGCCCGCGGATACGCCCCACCTTCGGCCCTGCTGCACTCGGAGAGCATGGAGGAGGAGGAAGCGGCAGACTGCTTGTGCGAGGGGCCCAGGGACCCTTTCCCCGGCCACAAGACCAAAGGCTGCCCCGAGACACGGCTCCTCTTAAGCATTGGGGGGCCTGGGGACTCGGACACTTTATTTGGGCCTGCCAAGGGTGAGCCAGAGCTGGGAGCCCACCTGTATCGGCCCCAGACCGTCTCCCCCTTCAGTCGGAGCGAAGCGCCCTGCCCAGGTAAGGCCCGGCTCCCATCCACGAGGGGCTGGCTAGAGCCCCTTTCCAGGGCTCGCTTGTGGGCAGAAGGGCGCTCTCTTTCTCAGCTGGGCGGAGTTGGCCTTTCGGTGGCCCCAGCTTTTCCTTCAGGGGGAGGACAGTGTTTCTCGGGGCATGGCATCCTCAGCACTGCGGGGGGGGGAGGGGGGGAGCTGGGTTTGGAGCCCTGGAAGAGCAGCAGGTAAGCGGGGGCGGGGGGGCATTCTAGGAGCTGCTACAGTTACGTGGAGGTCAGGCCAAGCCAGGGTCAGTCTGGGAGGCCGGACCGAGGCTTTGGCAAGGTGTTCTGTCAAGCAGGTGCCTGACTGCTCACGAGGGGGGGGAGTGATTTGGGATGAAGGGGAAGAAGCAGCAGCAGAGCCCAGATGGCCCCGGGAAATGCTCTCTCTGATTGCTGGGCCAGGGACCATAGGAGACCTTTGGTGACATTAAGTGGCTTGGCCTCCGGGGCCGGCACCCTTGATTTGGATCCCCTTGGTGACCCAGAAAGGCTCAGCCGGTTCTTGGCTGGATCAGGAGACGGTCTTTCCTGTCCCGCTGTTGAGCCGGACGGGGCTGGGCTTGAGGGGCAAAAGATCAGGCCGGCTGGCTGGCTTTCCTGGGCTCCTGACCTCTTTTGCCCTCCTGCTTGTCCATCCAGACCCCATGGTCACCGGTGGCCAGGAGAGGACCTCACCCGGGCACATGGAGATGGCCGATGTGGAGGGGCTGACGGCGTTCCCAGCAAGAATGATTCCTGGCGCGCATCCCAGATCCCGGCCCCTGCAGAGACACCACACCATCCAGAACAGCGACGATGCCTACGTGCGTTGGGGGCCGGGGGCAGGAGCGTCTGGCTGGGGCAATGCCTGAGCCTCCTGCTTGTGCAGTGAGCGGGGCTGGGTGCTTTTCCCTCTCTTGTCCACCGCTCCCAGCCCCTCAGTGCCCCTTTTGCTGGCTGCTGCAGGTGCAACTGGACCCTTTGCTGGGCATGAGCCTCATGGCAGGGAAAGCACTTAGTTCTGCCCGGATGGCCGATGCTGTTCTCAGCCAGACCTCCCTGGTGGGCAGCCAGCCCCTCCCCGAGGGAGAGAGGAGGGGTGAGTGCCAGACACACAACTCGGGGGGGGGGGACCCTGAGGCGGACTCCGGGGGCGCGGGGCTTGCCCTGCTTGTGGCCCCAGGAGGGTGGTCCTCCCTTGGCCTTGGACATGCTGGGTGGCAGGTGGGCCCTCCCTGCAGCCCAGGCCCTCAGCCAGGAGGGTGGTTTCATTTTCCTCTGCCCCCACAGATGGTGGGGAACATCTGGAAGGTCGGGAGCAGCCCGGCTTGGGTGATGGCAGCCAGCATCTCAACGCCTCTTGCTACCCCTCCACCTGTGTCACCGACGTCCTGCTGAGCTACAGGCACCCGGAGCTTCCCTTTGGGGTGGAGCAAGCGGGGGTCTAGCGAGCTGATGGCAGCCGTGAGTCTGCGCCCTATGCCGGAGGTGGAGGGGAGCGCCCCACCTGCTGGGGAAGGGAGGGGAGGCCTGACTGGCCATTGTTGAGGGAGCAGCACCCCGGAGCAGGGTGGGCCAGGGGCAAAGAGCATGTGTGAATCAGGGCCTGGAACATCCCGGACCCCCTTGGTGCTTCCTGGCTGGAGGTGCCGACTTCCGGTGCCCGCAGGGGATGGGGCGGGGGCTGGAGGCCCAGGGTTGTGTCTTCAAGGGCAGTGGGTTTGCAGCTCCAGCCCAGCTGCCCACATTTCCCTTCCTGGTATTGCGTTGACAGGGTTGTATACAGCTCCGAAGTGAGAAGGTCCATTTCAAACCGACAGTATCTTGCAGCCTTGCAGCCTTGCACCAAACAGCCATCACGTTTCTCTGGGAAGGAAACCTCATGGCGGTGGTGACTCTTCCTGCTCTTCCTCCTCCTTCTCCTCCTCCTCCTCCGCGTTGGTCCCAGAGCGTGCTTGTCCCTTTCGGATGTTCATTATTGCCATATTTGCCTGTGATGCCGGCTGTTCTGGAAGCGCCAGACCGCCCCTCCGGGGGCTGCGGAGAGGGATTGACCACAACCACGAGGGTAGCAGGCGCCTCCCTGGCCTGGCTGGAGCCAGCAATAAGCAGACTTTCGGACAGGGCCTCTCCAGGCCGGCCCTCTGCAGGGACTGAGGGGCTGGGCTGGGGCCGTCTTTATGCCTGCCTGCCTGCCTTCTGTTGCTCGTCCCCCCCCAGCCCCCCCCAGATTCAGGCGCTCTCTTCTCTCCCCGGTCCCCTCCTGGCCGCGGTGCAATATTGCTTTTGTGTCTCTCTCATTTATTGACTTTTCTGTGTTTGGATTTTGTCATTGTGCTTAAACATCCTTTTTTTCTCTTTTTTGTATCTCTTTTTCATTCATATCACGTGCTATCTTTCCTTTTTTAGTTTAATTCTGAGAAAGTTTGGTTCTTGTTTTTTAACTTGTTTCCCTCCAGATCATGTAGGAATTTGTTTCAGTAAATTTTTTTGGTATTATTATTATTATTATTATTATTAATATTAATAAATTAATTCAGAATGCCTTTCTGCCCCTGGCCGTGCTGCTTGCCCCCCTCTCCCTGCCCCTCTGTTGGCTCTTCCCGGGGCCCGGCATCTCGGCTGCTGCCTGCCCTCCGGAGGAGCCCTCCTTCTCGGAGACTGACCGGGTGAAGAGGCCTTCGTGTGGAGAGCGTCTGGTGTCGTCTTTCTGCCTTTGGGGACCTTTGGAAAGCCCCCCCCCCCCCAAGAATTGACTCTTTGGAAGGGTTTTTTAAAAGGGCAGCCTTCCTGCAGCTCTCCGGAGGCTGATTCTTTGGCTGAGCCTCCCTTCCCTTCGGGAGCACCTGGTCTCTTCCTATGGGCTGGATCAGAACTGGGGCTTCCGTGGCTAGGAGGAGGGGGGACCCGAAGGCGGCCCATCCACCCACCACCTTCGGCCCAGCTCTGGACTCCGGCTTGTTTATTCTCCTGTTTACATGACCTGGGAGGTGACAGCAGCAGCACCCCCCCCCCAGCCCTATTCCAACAGGCTGGGTGGGGCATGCCGGGCTGGGCTGTTTTGCAGTATCACATTTTTGTTTGTTTGTTTTCAGTTTTGGTTTTTTTTAATTGTTGCTTTGTATTGTATAATCAGTACTTACAGTATATGTTGAATGTATAATATACTTTGCTATTATTTCTGTTTTGGGGAAATGTCCAGAGTATTTTTCTCGTTTATGTTGGACTAAAACAAGACCCTCCATACACACAGGTCCCCCAGGTTTTCAGTAAATTCTTAGTTCAGTTTTGGGTGGGTGGGCTGTTTGCAACTAGCTGTTCAAATAAACCCTTGATTCTGATTGGCTCTCAGTTCTGGTCTGGCTTCTCTCTTGCTGCCATTGGGAAGCTGCTGCCCAGCCCAGCCCCCGAGGGTTAGGGGGGGGCTGGGAGTGGTAAAAAGAGCGGAGAGGATGGCTGCAATGTCCCTTTGACTTTGACCACGCCCTGCAGGGGCTTCTTTGCACGAGCCCCTAACAAGCCTCTTGCAGGGAGCAACAAGCGTGGCAGCAGGGGTCTCCCAGGAGCTGCTGTAAGGGAGGGTCTCCCCCAAGGTGGCCTGGGGCCCTTTTTGCCCTGAGGGCTGTAATCGGCAGCAGCCCCCGTCTCTGGCTCTGGTTTTGGCAAATACCAGTGCCCCAGCCAGCCTCCGTTAGGTTGGATAAAAAGCTGGTCCCACTTGGAGTCTGCAGGTTTGTCAGCTGACCCGGCAGGCCAAGCTCTTCATTGCTGGGTCAGGGCAAAGAAGTCTCCGTCCAGGCTCTGGGAAATGGCCGGCCAGAGCAGCCCTCGAGCAAGGAGGAGCCACGCTTCTGTTTCGTGTCCGCCATTTGCACGGAGGATCCCTCTTCCTCCTGACTCGGAACTGGGAGCCTTTGCCAGCTCCAAAGCTTTGGCCTGAAGTGTGCCCACGGCCTCCTGGGTCATGCCAGGCCTGCTCTCCTCCCTGGGCGGGGATGTTGTGGCATCTGGGCAGCTCCTTCACTGTGGAGGGGCCCTGAGGCTCCTCCGGGTGTTTTGGGCCAACCTTTCACTAGCAGCTCACATTGACGCAAGGGACCTGTTTGCAGCCTTGGCACAATGGCAGGATTTCATCCAGTGGAGCAGGCGGGGGGGGGGTTGATCCAGAATTTGGAGCAGCCATTCTCCACCTCCGATTTTGCTGGTGGCAGAAGGGTGGGTGTCCCTCCTCCGCCCTTGCCCACCTAAGCTGCTGATTGGTTGCAGGCTAGGAGAAGAGCCGGGGGGGGGCTGCATGCCCCAGTGGCTTCTCCGGAAATCTGGCTGTGGGAGCACTTGGGTGGGATGTGCGATCAGCCCTGGCATGTGCTGGCTGTTGAGAAAAGCAGAGCCCCCCATGTGGCTTGGCTCAGCTATATGAATTAAAGAAAGGAGCCCTCACCTCCTGCCCCGTCCCGGGTGTGGAAGGACAACGGCGGTGCAGAGCGCCTCCTTCAGCTGTACCTGCAAAAGGCTTGGCTGGTGTTTGCCCTGGGCATTTGATGTCATCGCCTGCGTGCCAAGCAGGGATCAGGGCTGAATTTTGGAGCCTCCAGGAGTGGCTTCAATGGGGGAAGCAAGTCTGACAGAACCACAAGAGCGACATCGGCCTTTGCTGGCTTCTCATGCAGCTCAACTCAGCAGGTCCTTCATTTGGCAAGGCCCATCTGTTCGTTAGGCCTGGTTGGAAACTGAAACCAGCTCATGCTCTCACGTCCACAAAAAAGGTTTGCCCAGGCCCCGGATGAGTCCTTTCAGGTGGGGGTCTCTGCAAAACCCACCTTCTCTCCAGAATATTTGGAGGGCGTCTTCTCTGCCAGAGGGGTATTGATTTACCAGTGTGCCCCTCTCCTCTGACACTGGTGCACCATTTCTCTCTTTCCTGCAGCTGGGAGTCTGTTCAGGTGGGCCACTGTCTGCTGCTTGTGGCAGAAGCAGGACACAGAGGGCCTGGCCTAGGTGGGAGGAGGAAGGCTGGCACGGCCTGCTGGTCTTGCCCCAAGTCTGGGGTGAACCCGACTTCCCATCAGCTTGCCTGGAGAGTGGAAGCATCCCATGGCCGGAGGGCCCTGCCAGCCACTAAGCCTCCCCAAGAGCCCCAGGGCCCTCCGCTTGTTTACTGCTGCTGGCTGATGACTGCCAGCTGGGTACGCAAACTGGCCCCGAGCCCAGCCCGGCTCTTGGCCTGATCCCAGTCACTTCTCTTGTCCCTGGTTCTCCTGCCTGGGGATGTGTTTGATCCTTGAACTCTTAAGCGCCACATAGTCATAGCTCAGGAGTGAATTCCCTGTTTATAGCTACTGCTTATCTCCAGCAATAAACAACCCTGTCGGTATAAAAAGCCTCCATCGACTCCATGCAGCAAAGACCGCAGCAGACACCCGAGCGGCTGGTAAGATGCGGGCACCTCCCGGGCTTGGCTTCATCCGGCTGCTCTCTGCCTCCCTCCTTTGCTGACCCTTCTCCCCAATTCCTTCGCCATGGGGACGAGGAGCAGGGGCTGGGGGAACTGCTTGGGGTCTCTTGGGGATGGGCAGGGGCCCAGGCTGACCATCTTGCAGGGGCTGGGTCCCCAGCTGAGAGGGTGTCTGGGCATTGAAAGCCACCCTGCGCCCCTCCAGCTCAGCCCTGTTTCCCTTGGGTCACTGCCCGTGCCGGGAGATGGAGCTGTGGGCCTGGGCAGAGGCACGGAGGGCTTCTCTTTCCCAACGGCTTTTCTTGCTCCCAGGGCTGAACGTAGTTCACGATGCAGAGCCCCAATCTTGTCCTGACCCTCCTGCTCCTTACAGGTGAGTCTCTGGGCAGAGGAGCCGTCAGGTAGGGTGGGCTGGGTGTGGGGGCGAGGCTGCTGCCCGGGTGATTGTGGGGAGGAGAGCAGTTGCTCCTGCTGTGGCAAGGGCTGCCTTTGGGTAGCCGGGAAGGGAGAGTCCTCCGCCTGTGTTGAGCCCACTCCGCCTTGCCCTGCAGGAGCCCAGGCCCGCTACTTCTGGCAGCATGATGATCCCCAGCAGACCCGCCTGGAACGCCTGCAGGAGCTGGGCCAGGTGTATCTGGAGTCAGCCAAGACGGCAGTCCAGCAAGCCGTGGTCCAGTTCGACTCCTCTGCCGTGGCCCAGGAGCTGCAGTGAGTAGTGCCTCGCACCTTGGGGTGAGGGACAGGCTGGGGGGCACCTCTGGGATTTTCCGGAAGGAGGAAGATGCGGTTGCCCTGGAGGATTGCAAGCCCCCCTCCCCATGTACTCAGCAGACATGGCAGGAGAAGGCTGCTGGCTGGGGGAGGGTCCACTGTCCTGCCCTGTGGGATGGACGGGGGAAGAGGCAGAGCCAGCCGGGCTGCTTCCCAGCGGATGGATGGTGATGGACGAGGTCCGGGGTGGTGGACCCAGGAGAGAATGCTGGCAGTTTTTCTTTTTGGAAGATAAAATGGCCTCTTGAATAGGAAACTCAAACGGAAAAGCATTGAGTAACAAAACCCAAAGCAACCAAAGAGAAAAAACAAAACATTTCAGAGTGGGCACCTTTTTGAAAGATGCTCTGCTAGAACAGCAGCCAACCAACAAGTCTTCTCTATATGGAAAATCAGTGGCTCAACATATTTTTTTAAAAAATTGAAATAAACGTATCTCTCATGATTTAAAAATGAAATTAATTCCATCAAGCAATATATTTTCAGCTCCACTACCCTCCTCTAAGAACCTTGAAAAAGCAACGGGTGTTACTGTCCTAGTAATCACTATCACACATTTAAGGTCCTTTTTTCTTTCACAATATAGTCTCTTCATTGTAGGCACTTGCATTTCACTAAAACAATGTGATTTTTTTTTTTTAAATTGAAATAGTTTTTTAATCTTTGGTGTTTTTGTTAGGAGTTGTTGGTTTTATTCTGTTGTACCCTGGGGAGAATTTAGAAAATGAGGTGGAAAAAAAATGATAGATAGGTGACCTCATCCTAGTGGGCCACCACAGGTATGAGCCAGCCATGTGCTGCAGCTGCCAAAAAGGCCAAGGCAGTTCTGGGCTGCATCAACCGGGACAGCATCACGATTACAAGAAGCGATAGTACCGCTGTGTACCACACTGGTAAGACTATGCTTGCAATACTGCATCCAGTTCTGGTCACCGTGATACAAAAAAAGTTGCTGGGGCTCCAGAAAGAGTGCGGAGAAGAGCAACAAAGAAGATAAAGGGTCTGGAGACTAAATTGTATGATGAACAGTGGAGGGAGCTGGGTATGTCTAGCCTAGAGGACAGAAGGATTGGGGGGGGGGGCATGATAACTCTCTTCCAGAACCTGAAGGGCTGTCCCAGACAGGAGAGGATCAACTTATTTTCCAGAGCACTGGGTGGCAGGGCAAGAAGTGATGAGTGGGAGCTTGTTAAAGAGAGATTCATCCTAGAGCTAAGGAGAAATTTTCTAACAGTGAGAACAATCAGTGGATTAGCTTGCTTCCCCGAGTTGTGGGTGCTCAGTCACTGGAGGTTTTCAAAAATAGACTGGGCAACCATTTGACTGGGATGGGGTGAGGTCTCCTGCCTTGAGGGGGGGGTGGACTAGAAGACCTCTGAGGTACCTTCCGGTCATAGGAGTCTATGTTTTA
Organism: Azemiops feae; assembly: GCA_023970755.1. Lineage (NCBI taxonomy): Eukaryota > Metazoa > Chordata > Lepidosauria > Squamata > Viperidae > Azemiops > Azemiops feae. Next base: position 272,332 of record JALGBA010001204.1, read on the forward strand.
TTGGTTATAATGTCATTTTTTCCAGCCAGATCAACTTTCCACCGTCATCCAACAAAATACATATTTTGATTTTTCATTTTTTTCCAAAATATTCTAGATGGGGGGGGTCAGCTTCTCTTCCCCCTGCAGCCTCTGACTCAAGTCTTACTCTGTTACAGAGTCAATTTAGGGCAGAAACTGGAAGTCCTAACAATTGTACTGCGAGAGATCAAGGAGCAGGTAACCCCCGAGCTGCAAGAAGTCAGGACCGAACTGGAGACGGCCTGGCGGAGGCTGAAGGAAGAGGTGACCAAGGACGTGCAGGACCTCGGAGCCCAGATCCAGCCCTTGCTGCGCAGGCTCCGGGAGAACGTGCAGCAGGACGCGGCCGCCTACTTCCAGCAGCTGAGCAGCGTCTCCCAGGAAATCAACCAGGCGGCCCAGGAGAAGCTGAGGCCGATGGCCGAGGGCTTCCGGGACAAGTTGCGGACCCACGTGGACGAATTCCGCAAGGACGCTGCTCCCTACGCCAAGAAACTCGAGCAGCTGATCCAGGAGAAGGTCAAGACGCTGGAGCAGAGTGCCCAGGCCGAGTTCACCGAGTTGCAGACTGAGCTGCAGCAGCAACTGAGTGAAGTGCGTGAGAAATACGGGCCCCTCTGGGAAAAGGCCCGGGAGGAGCTGCTGACCGTGCTGGAGAACATGAAGTCCTTGTTTGTGGCCACCCAGAATTTGGAGCAGGAGACACAGCAGCAGAGTTCCTAGAGGCCCTTCCTTGGTGGCCCCCCCAATCAGCACTGCCTCTCCCCCCTCCCCGCAAGGGTCCCGGTGATCCGTCCTAATGGCTGAGGAGGCTGGCAATTCCTTTGTAAGACAGTAGAAGGCCAGAAACACCACCACCCCTCCTGGCTGCCAGTCTCATGTCCCCTCCCTAGACTTTTTTCTCTTCTTCTTTTATGCCAAATAAAAAACGATTATATGCAAATGATCTGTGTTTACTTGCACAATGAGGGGCCGGGGGGACCTAGGCGGTGAGACTGGGGGTTCAGCTCCTCCATGCCCTTTGCCAGTTGGGAGGAGATGGGAAGGACACTTCCTGCCCCTCATCAACGACTCCAACTGAGGGTGGGTGGGGTGGTCTCAAGCTTTGAAGGGGGATGCTTGGACAGGGCACGCTCTCCCCCCCTCCAGAAAGATAGTGTTGCCCCACAGGCCAGTCCATGAATGGGGTTAGGGTGCTGACGCCTGCTAAGGTCCGGAGTGAACGGGTGGTCTGGAATGCAACTATTCTGGGGTTGGGAGGACCCATGAGGTTTTTGGGCCAGAGCCAAACTGGCCAAAATGTGAGGTCCCCCAGAACCACGCTTCTCCCTGGCCCCAGGCCCAGGTTTTGTGACTTATTGGACCCCAGGGACCAAGGGCAGGGACTTTCTCCGGCTTCCCCTGGCTTCTCTGGAGTCACCCATGGCCGTGGGGCAGATCAGCCCCCTTCACAAGATGTGCACCACCCCCTCAGCCAAGCTGAGCAGGGGCATGTTTTGGGACACCTCAGCTCTTGTGACTATTATCTGAGGATGAGGAGCAGTGGAAACCCACCGCCCCTCGCACCCTTATGAAATCCCTGCCCTGTGGGGGGTGGTGGATGCCCGCCCACTCGGCGCATAGGAAGAAAGCCAAGCATGCAACGTTCTGCTCGTTTTAATGAGGAAAATTCCACAGTAGAGAGGAGTCAGAAAGCGGGCTGGGGGTGGAGGGGGGAGCTGAGGGTCCCCAGAGGAGCAGGAGTAGGGAGAGCTGCACCTGGTCCTGAGGACGGCTAGGGTGGACGTTGCTCCGTTGGGCTCCTGAGCGTGGAAGGGGGCTCCAGTCTCAGGCGCTGGCAGGGTTTCTATCCAGCAGGTTTGAAACTCGAGTCTTTAATTGCTCAACCACGTCCCGGGCGCGTTCAATGCCAGTCTGTGCCAATTCCCTGGAGAGAGTTAAGGTGGGGTGAGAAGGGGAGGAAAGAGAGTTCAGGGAATAGAGCCCCCCCCGAGAGAGAGGAGAAGCCGTAGCTGGACGCGCGCTGAGCCCAAAGGGGGGCTGTGCGTTGCAAAGGTTCAAGGTGGAGAAGCCGAATCAACGGCACAGCCAGCCAGTTGTCCTCGCCAGTCAGACGGGGGCTTTGTGAGAAAGGAAAGTCTGCTCTCAGTCTTGGCCAATTAGGAGGCCGCCTGTGTGTGTGTGTGTGTGGGGGAGGGGGGCGGGTGTGTCCCGGTGCTCCGGAAGCTGGACAGGCCACGTGACCCACGACCGGCTCCGAAGCTGCCGGCTCTGCCCTCCTGGGAGTGCCTGCCCTGCTCCTCTGGAGGGAGAGAGGCCGGACAGCCCCCCCCCGGCCTCTTGCTCCACGTCGCTCGGCCCACAGGAGGAGCAGCCCCCAAGGGCTGTGCAGCGTCTGCGTCCTCCTCCCCACCCCCAAAATGCCAGAGACCCCCCAGAGCCACCTCGCGTGCTGGTAAACAGCGGATTCTTGGAAGGCGGCGATGCGCTCTTGCGCCTTCTGGACTAAGTCCTGGAAGCGCGTCCTCGGCGTCTCCTGGCCCTCCTCAGCGCCTGTGAAGCAAGGGCGGGAAGGCTGAGCGAAGGCGGGGGCCCTTGCCAGGCAGGGGCAGGGAAAGAGCCGGGCGTCCCCCGCCCTCTCCGAGCCCCCGGGCCCCACCTGCCCGGGCCCCACCTGCCAGGGCCCCAGCTCAGCTCCCTCGCCACGGGCCCCCCTTACGTGCAACGGTGGCCAGCAGCGCCAGAAGGGCCGGCAGCAGCAAGAGCGGGGCCCTCATCGTTCCTCGGGGGGGGGGTGTCCTGTGCCGAGAAAAGGGGCCGTCACTGGCAGCGCAATGGCGGTCTGGGGGCAGGCGGTGCCCGAGGCGGCTCCGAGCCAGGGAGAGAAGGGGCGCGAAGGGGAAGGAAGCCAGGCTGGGCCGGGGCACAGGCGGGGGGGCCCAGCGCCCCTCCGCTCCCTCTCCCGGATGGCCGTCGGAAAGCCTTCTGCGCACGCCTAGGGGCCCTCTTGCTGGACGGGCGTTGCCCAGATGATGGGTCAGGCTTCTCTCCCACCTTTCCTTCAGGAGCTGAAAGTGAAGCTGTTGCCCTTTCAACCCCGAGACAGCCGCCCGGGGGGGGAGACTGCGGGAGTGAGCCTGGCGCGGACCTCCCGAGGGAGACGCGACTCCGGCTCTCCCCGGCCCGCCGCTCGCCGGCCCCGCCTGGGAAACGCGGAGAGGCGCAGGGCTGCCTGCCGCGGGCCGTTGAGCCGGACGGCCGAGGAGGGGCGGCTGCGCTCCTTGGCCCGGTTCTCACCTTCTGGCTGGGCTTCCTCGAGCGGCTGTCCGGACTGCAGGACTGGCGGCCGCCGCTCCCCGTTTATAGCCCTCCTCCCCCCGGCTGGCCCCCAGGGGCTGCGCGGTCAAAGTTCCGCCGGGGAGGCTTTTGGGAGGCGCCGGGCCAGGGCAGGGGGGCTCCGTCCCCCCTTTGCCGTGTTTGCCCTGCGGTCGCTTCTGCAAAGGTTGGGAAATTCGCCCGCTGGCCCCGCACCGGCGCTGGGCTCGGGACCGCAGCTGCGGCTCCGCCGGTCTGGCAGGGCCCCTCCCCGAGCAGCCCGCTTGGAGCCCCGGCCTGGCCCTGGGGTGGGCTCGGTGGGGCCTGGCTGCGTGTCGCTTTCTCCTCTTGGCGGGACGGGGCACTTGGAGCCCAACATGGAAACCCAGGGAAATGTCACCCCAATGATGTGGAAGAAATTCAGACCCCCTGGGACGGGGAGCCCTTCCCCTGCCCGCCTCAGTGGGGCTGGGTGCCCCAGAGCTGTTTCCCGTTGCTCCTGGGGCGCCTGCTGATTTTCCGGGGTCTCTCTCCCAAGGAATGCCAGGGTGGGGGCGGGAGGGGCCCTCTCTACTACCATCTCCTGATTCGGGCTTTGCAATCAGTTGGCAGTTTGTGGAGAGGATCCCAGGCCTTGTTTGGAGTCTCTCTTCGGAAGCATTGGGGGGGGGTGTCAGTAAATCTGCCCCTCCCCTAAAGGGCCTTAAATTGGGCAGCTGGGCAATCACTGTCCTTGCGGTGACCAGGCTGGCCTGTTTCTGTGCCAGCTCTTCTTTTGGGGAGACTTTGGAAATCAGGGTGCAAAAACATGGGATACGCCTCTGGAGGGAGACTGTCATCTTGGAGGGAGGGGATCAGCCCAGATTGAGGGGGGGGTCAGGGTCTCTTCTGATGCCCAGGATGGCTTCCCAAAAGAAGCCAGAGGGTCCAGCTCTTTTCTCTGCCTTGAGTCTTTCCTGGCCAGGGCAGCCGTGGCTCCTGGCCAAGGTTGTGTTGGAGGCTGTTTCTTTCCACAGGTTCTTCAGGGCTCCCACACAATCCAGTACACTCCAGCAACCTGTGGCCTCTCAGCACCAACGGGATCATCTTTGAACCCTCTGGGCTGTTGCTGGCCGCTGCCCCTTCATCCTGCACAACACCCTGCCTTGCCTTGGACTGTGACCTCCAGATAACGCAGCCAGGCCAGCCAGGGGTCAGTTAAACAAACTAGTTTATTTCTACACCCCAGGAGAGTGTAGAAATACACCCCTCGCAGAGACAGCATGTGTCTCTGTGCTGCCTGTTTCAATCAAGGTGGAGGGGTACCCTGCACATGCTCAGAGGCAAGAGCAGAGGGGCACCTTCACTCTCTAGACCTGATCTCTGTCCAGTTTCAAGAAGCACCACCCAAGAGATCCCCTTTGGTTAGCGGTCTGCTTTGACAAGACAAATGCAATATTGATTCTCTTGGACTCTGTGCCAGGACGCTGATGAGGCACAGACTTTGACAAGGGTAGCAAGTGGCCAAAACGTTGGCATCATGGTTGTGGGCTTGGCATGCAGAACCTGGGTGGAAGCTTGCCAAGACAAGCCTCCATCTCAGCAAAGCCAGACGGGAACAGGTGGGAAGAGAGGAACGAGGCATCTGGGAGGATTTTGGGAGGCCGGCTTTTGATTGCCTGCCTGGCCTCTTCTGCCTTCATCCTGACGTGGACGAGAGCCAATTTATTATTTCCCCACCCAGGACTTTCTCACGTTCCATTGGAAAGCATCACTAGCACCATTTGGCTGGCAGGATTTGGGAGCGAAGCTTTTAACCTACTGAAAATGGGGTGCATTAGGGCCCCAAATGGGTAAAACAGCCAGACCTTCTGCTTATGTGATATTCATGCTGGCCACAAAACCCCACATAGTAATTTGCACAAGTGTTCGAAAGAATCTTTCGCTGATTGTATAGGCAACATAAAGGACACCGTCTCTGGAGGAAGCCTTCACCCACTTAGATTTTTCTGGGGTGGCTGTCATCGCATTGTGTTGTGTTCTGTAAACCGGAAGGGTCTTTTTCCCTCTGCCAAAGAGAGACGGTGCAAAAGAGGAAGCCTTGTGATCTGCAGACGTAATCCCTTTGCTTCTGGCCAAATTCTAGCCGTGTTGCCCTAGAGCTCCCGGCAGCTTCGCAGGGCAGACCCAGAGTGTGTCCAGTCCTGATTTGGGGGCTCTTCACACCTGAGAAAAGCTCACTTTGAAAGATGGCGTCTAATCTGTTCTAATCCACAGACTAATGAGCCACAGAGCCAAGTTCACAGAATGTGCCAAGGCCGGTGGATCACAGTTCTATGGATTGTGTAAACAGAGTCCCATGATGAAACTGAAAGGCATCAAATCCGAAAAGGGAAACAACGCAACTGGCACGGGGTGCGGGTCTCACTTGTATTCATGTGTGCTGGACCCCAAGTGGCTCCTGGCAGACACAAAGCCATCCCATGTCCTGGAAGGTGAGCCTCCCAGGGTCCCTTCGGCCTCTCTGGGCGGAGGCTGCTTGCTCCGAAGGCTTTGCTGGACCTCCTGCCTGCTCTGCTTTGGGGCCTCCCCCTCCCGGGCCCCTCTTGGAAGGCCCGGGGGGGGGGGGGCTTGGAATTCCTTCACCGACTCTGGACTCTCCCTCTCCTGCCACCTGCTGGCCAGAGCCCCCCAATGAAGTTGTGATTTTCCACTCTTCTCCTCTTCCACGGAAGGTGATAGGGCCAAGGGGTGGGGGCCACTAGTGCACCAGACGCCCGTGGGTTCAGCCGTGGGGAGTGTGCTGTGGGATATTGTAGTTTGGAAGCCTTGAGTGCAGGCAGGATGACATCCTGGGATGACTCTTTAGCTCCATGCTGAGTCTAAGGAAAGCCAGCCCACCAGACCTTGGCCAGAGGGCCCGGACCTCCCAGCTGCAGCCTGGCCAGGGGTCTGATGTGTCTTTCCAGAGGGACCGCAGGAGGCCCAGGACAGCCACATAATCTTTGTGGCTAAGCTCTTTTGCTAATGCAAATGGGAGAGGGCAGAGGGGTGTGTGAAAATGGCTGATTATCCATTCCCACTGAAGACTCCTGGCCTGCCCCCCCCTCCAGGCAGAAGGGCCTCCAGGTCTGGGTTTCAGGGGAGATTCCTGTTGAGCAACCTTCTCCCTTACCAGGTTGCTCCCATTCCTGACCTCTTCTTTTATCGTAGTTATAATATTATTAGATTTATTATCACTGCAAGAATTTTGCTTATCTCCCGCTCTCCCCACCTTAGACCTGGCCAGGGATGTTCTGTTTTCTCCCTGCTGGCAGAGGCTGGGGCACCGTGCAAGAACTCTCCTGTGGAGCTGCAGATAACCGGCAACCTTGTGGCCATGCAGGCCTCCACGTCACATTCCTGCTAAAGTCCAAGAGCTCAAGGAGGTGTCATCAGCCTGCGTGGATGCAAGAAGATGCCGTCCCCAGGAATATAAATACAGAGACGCTCCCCAGGCAGAGCAGAAGAAGCCTCTCCTGCAGAAGGTGAGCCCTGGCTGCAAATGGAGGCCGAGGGGGCTGGGTGGGCGCTTGGGCTTCTTGGTGGCAATGGGCAGCCCTGGGTGCTTTGTCGGGCAAGAAGTGGGCTGGGTGAGGCTGCCGTTGCCTTTGCCTCACGCCAGCTTGAGGCATCCCTGCTATGGGCTCTGGTTCCCCCTGGGGGGAAGCTCCTGGCTCCCTTTGCCTCGGCCTGGGGGAGCCCAAAATCCTTGTTGAGGTGATGCTGCAGGACTGGAGCCAACGCAGAGCACAGTCCCGGGACAAAGGGCTGCCATGAGGAGGGGTCACCTCTGCCTCTTCTCCACAGGTCTGTTCCTGACAGGACTTTGTGTGCCGTTCCTGCCATCTGCCATGTCTCTGAAGGCAGCTGCTTTCCTCCTCGGACTCTTGGTTGCCACCACAGGTATCAGGATCTCGTCATCTCCATCTTTTAATTGCAAACAACCTTAGTTCCTCCACTCTTCCTCGGGCTGGGGTGTTTCTGCTAATTGGCTGCCTCCAGGAGGTAGGGAGAGGTTGGGTTGAAGACATCCAGAGATGCTGCGTGGCTCAGATCTGCAGAGATGGGGGTGCTGCAGAAAAAATGCGTCCTTGGCTTCACCCCTCATCCAGTGTGGCTGGGGTGTGGGCGACAGAGATATGAAATTGCCAGCAGCAGCCCCTTTGATGGGCATGGCTGGAAAGGGGGCCACAAGAATCCAGGTAAGGGTCTCTAGTTCCTTGCCCAGAGGCCCTCGGGACTGACCTTTCTCTCCTCATTCCCTGCAGGGGCCCAAGACAGCCCCACCCCCCAACAGCTTACTGACTTGGTCTGGCAGTACTTCACCCAGCTGAGCAGCAATGCCGAGGAGACCCTGAGACAGGCCCAGCAGTCGGACATCAGCAAGCAGTTCACGTGAGTTGCCAATAAAGCCTAGGCTTAAAGCCATTTCAAAGCAGCCAGTAGGTTCTCCTGCACTAAGATGGGGGAGGCTCACCTGTGGAGGTGCGGCTGCAGTAGGAAAGGATCAGGCGAAAAGGGATGAGACGTGATCTCCCTCCCATTTTCTCCCAGGGTCCTGATCCAGGACAACCTCCAGGCCATGAACACCTACTCCAAGCAAATGCAGAAAAAGATAGCCCTGTACACCACACAGCTGCTGGCCCAGCTAAGCCAAGAAGGGGAAAAGATAAAGGAGAGGATCAAGATAGAGCTGGAGCAGCTGCAGACGGACATCCGTCCCTTCTCAGTGGATGTCCAGAACCAGGTGACCACGATTGCCCAGAACCTGAAAGTCCAGCTGGCCTCCCACGCCGAGGAGCTGCAAGCAACGACAGACATCCTGGCCACTCGGGTCAGCCAGCAACTGGCGTCCTTTGTGCAAGAGCTGCAGGCCCAGCTGAAGGAGAACGTGGGGGACCCAGCCACCCTCTCCCCCTACGTCCAGAGGCTTCAGCAGACCGTCAACCAGCAGGTGGAGGACATCAAGGTGCAGCTGGGCCATTTTCCTGCAGAAGTAAAGGCCAAGGTGGACCAGGCGGTGGAGGAGCTGCACAAGCGCCTCTCCCCCTACGCCCAGACCACGCCGGAGCAGCTGAGGCGGCAGCTGGAAGAGCTCTCCTTCCGGGTGGCGAGGAGCGCGGAGGCCCTGCGGGACAAGATCCAGGAAGAAGCTGAGCGGCTGCAGGGACGGCTTGACGGGCTTCTGCAGGGAGACCTGGTGTCCCGCCTGGACAGCCTGAAGGAAGATGCCGGGCAGCAGATTGAGGAGTTCCGCCAGCAAGTGGGGTCCTTCGGGGACAGCTTCAACCAGCTGGTGGTGGGAAAAGTGCAGCAGCTGGGCCGGAGGTTGCAAGACCCTGCCAGCGGGGTGGAGGACCACCTGAGCTTCTTGGAGAAGGAAGTCAGGGAGCAGATCATGGCCTTCACGGACAGCCTCCGGGAGACCGAGGAGCGCCTCCTTCTCACCCCGGAGGAAGCATGAGAGAGGGGAGCCCTGCAGCTCTTCCAGGAGACCCCAAGACTTTGTGCTTGAAATAAAAGAACCTCCCAGCCACCCTCCAGGCTCCGTCTCTTGTGGGGGGGGGGGAAGCAGGAGGGCAAGCAGGGAGGGGCGCGAGGGGGAAGGGGCTCTCCATCAGGTTTTGTTTATTCCTCAACTGCACAGGACTGCCCATCCCACGCAAAAGTGACGCTAGGTGGCACACACAATAAAACATTAATAAACATTTAAAAGCATTTTAAAGAGAAAACAAAGGCTGAGAAAAGCAGCAGAACTAAATAACAGCAGCCCGATGGCACAACCACATGGTGGCAGCCCAATCTGGGGGCGACCAGGCCGCACGTGGCTATGGGCAGAGACCCCCACCCAGGAAGGGGCACCAAGGTCCCACCGCAGGTCCTGCATGCAGCCCCCCCCCGGCCCCACGGACGGCATTGGCCTGGAACCGGTGGGCCTGCCCGAGGGAGGGGGCTTCCCAATGCCCGGCCTTTCCCAGCGGGCATCTCGCCTGGACCCCCGCCTCTCTCGCTGGCTTCCCGCCTTGCCTCAGGGATCAGGCGAAGGGCCGGTGCCGATTGATAAGGCCTCGGAAAGACCCCAGCTGGAATGCTGCGTCCGGTTTTGGTCACCGGGTTATAAAAAAGATGCTGAGACTCTGGAAGGAGGGCAGGGCAGAGCCACAAAGAGGGTCGGGGGGGCCCCTGAAACATACGAAGGACGGCTGCAGGAATTGGGTGTGTCCGGTTTCAGGAGAAGGGCCGGGGGCGACACCAGAGCGGCCTTCCAATATCTCGGGGGCTGCCACAAAGGAGGGGGGTGCGTGTCAGCCTATTCACCCGAAGGCCCGACAGGGAACAACGGAGGAAAAGTAAGCAAGGAGAGAAGCAACCTAGGACGGGGAGGAACTCCCTGGCATTGAGAGCAATCAGCCGGCGGAACGGCTGGCCACCAGAGGCTGCGGGGGCTTCATCGCTGCAGGGTTTTCAAGAGACCGGACAGCCGCTTGTCTGAAATTCTGTACTGTCTGCTGCTCGGGCAGGGGGTTGGACTAGAAGACCTCCAAGGTCCCCCTTTCCAACTCGGTCACTCTGTCATTCCGTATAGGAGTCCCCGGGCGACCCCGACACACAGGGATTCCCCCCCCCGGTGGGGAAAGGAGCGGCGCCCGCGGGCCGCCTCTTGACGCTCGCGGCCAGGGCAGCAGGGCGCGCGGGGGGGGGAGGCGAGTGGCGTCACCGGGCGTCCGCGTTCTCCTTCCGCCGGAAGCGGAACTCGGCGCGGAGGGTCCGGGCGGCATGGCGGCGGTGGGCCGGGAGCCGGCGGGGCTCTTCCGCCCGCTGAGCGCCGACGACGAGGAGCAGCTGCCGACCGAGCTGGAGTCGCTGTGCATGGGCTGCTTCCGCCGGGTGAGGGCGGGCGGGGCGGGGCGGCGCTGCCCGGGGGTCCCGGGGGGGTCCCGCCTGCCGCGCGGGGCAGCCCGGCCGGGCCTCAGCCTCTCCCTCCCCCCCGCAGGGCGTGACGCGGCTGCTGCTGACCCGCATCCCCTTCTTCCGGGAGGTCATCGTGGGCTCCTTCGCCTGCGGCAGCTGCGGCTGGAGCAACGCGGAGGTCCAGTCGGCCGGGCGCATCCAGGCGCGGGGGTCGCGCTACGCGCTGGCCGTGAGGAGCCGGCAGGTGGGCTCGCTGCGGGGGGGGACGCCCTGGCCACGCCCCCGGGCCCCCTGTGCTCTGCCCTCGGCCCCCCTTCTCCCCCCCAAGGGGAAGGGCGGGTCTCGGGCAGAGCCTTCGAAGGGGGGGGCTGCCCGGGGCAGAAGCAGCCTCTGCTGACCCGCTTCTCTCCAGGACTTGAACCGGGCCGTGGTGAAGACGGACGGCGCCACTGCCAGGGTGCCAGAGCTGGACTTTGAAATCCCGGCTTTCTCTCAGAAGGGAGGTGGGTGCCAGGCCCTCTTCTGGCCCGTCTTGGGGCAGGGGGACGCGGGAGAGGAGTCCCCTGCACCTCCCTGCTTTCCTGGAGGGGGAGTGCCGGGCAGGGCACACCTGCCAGGGGGCTCCGCTGCAGGGCGATTCCCGTAAGCAAGTGCTGCGCCCCCCCCCCCACTAGCTTGCTTTGGGTCCGAGGAGGGGAGCGTTGGCTCCTTTGCAAAATCTGTGTGGCTGAGCTCAGGCCATCTGGAATTAGGGCACAAGGCCGAGAGCACCTGGTGTGTGTGTTGCCGCCTTTTGAGGGACGGAAGCTGCAGCCTTTTCTTCTTTCTGACCACTGGCTTCCTCCAGAGGATCTGGTGGTTGGCAGGATGCCATATTATTAGTTTGTGTGAACCAGCCTGTTTTTTGTTTTTGTTTTTTAATAGTTAGGATAGTTATTTTCCTTTTCTGGGTGGAAGAAATTTGTGATTGTCTGGAAGCATGGAGTAATCATGGCAGTGTTTTCCCCCTTTCCCTCCCGTCAGTTCTTACAACCCTGGAAGGGATCCTTGACAGAGCCATAGCAGGACTGGAGCAGGATCAGCCCGAGCGCAGAGTAAGCTGCTTGAAAGAATCGGGGGGGGGGGGGACTTCCCTCACATGGGGCAACATTCTAGCTTGGCATTTGGCTGTGTTAATTGCAGATAGGCTTCCTGCCATCTGGGGAAAAAAACACCTGGTGGCTGTTCTAGCTAGATTTCCTGTTCATTAGTAAATTATTGGGGTTTGAAGCCCCCCTCGGGAAGTGAAACAGGACAGGATTGTCATCTGCCTGTTTTCACATGGCTGGCTGCAATTCTGACAGCTTCACCTGGGAGGAATTCCAAGGAGTTTTGTGGCACCCTTAAATATTTCACAGTGAAAGTGCTTGTGTGCCAGGGCCTGCCTTGTCTTAATTTGGTGGGTACAGCATGTAGCCAGTCCAGAAAATGAACAAGCCCTGGAGGTTTTGACTGGTGGCTTAGGGTTCTTACTGCAGAGTTGGCTTTCTAGAGGAACAGTCCCAGCTTGGACTCTAGAAGCTCCTGTGTCTTTGTGTGCTGCTTCCACTGGGAAATCAAGTCAGTGGTTTCTATTTTTGGGCCATAGAAAATGGACACTGAAGTGGCAGGAAAGATTGACGAATTCATCTCTAAGTTGAAAGGCCTGAAGGAAGTGGAATCAGCTTTCACTTTTGTAAGTTACCGTGGGGTGCTGAGAGGAGCTTCTGCCTGCAGGCATTGTTAATCCTGGCAAAAGAGTGATTTTGGTGGCACCTCTTTCCCCCTCCAGATTCTCGATGATCCTTCAGGAAACAGCTTTGTGGAGAACCCTAACGCCCCACAGAAGGATGAGGCTCTAGAGGTCACCCATTACAGGAGGACAGCCCAGCAAGCAGCTTTGCTTGGGATAGAGGTAATGGAGACGGCTTGGAAAGGTCTTGTGTGGGTGTAGCCCCACGCCGTTCCTGTGGCCTCTGAACTCTGTTGCAAGCCCTGACGGCCTGCATTCCAAACCCTTGTGGACCCCTCTGTTCCCCCCCCCCCAGGAAGAGGGCTTGGAGGATTCCGCTGATTCTGCAGATGATCTGAGGAATGAGGTGAGTGGGTGGTGAAGGGGCTGGCAGTTGGGTGGCTGAGTCCCCCTTTGGACCGGCACCTGTCCGGTCAGGAGCAGAGACGCCTCAGTGTGGCTTCTCTCCTACCAGGTACTGCAATTCAGCACCAACTGTCCCGAATGCAACGCTCCCGCCAGCACAAACATGAAGCTGGTGCGTATCCTTTGAGACGCTGCTTGCCTGCATGCAGTAGTCCTGTGATGGGCCCCCTGGTGTGGGCACTGGCTCCTGGAGGGCAGAAGGAGCTGACCGGGCTCCTCCTCTTCCGCCAAGCAAGGCCTGGGGTGTAGAGCAAGAGGGCTGGGGAGTGAGGCTGCTGGGTCTGCACGGTGGAGTTTTTCTTTACTGCTTCTCCTCAGAGATTCCCCATTTCAAGGAAGTCATCATCATGGCTACAAACTGCGATGCCTGTGGGCATAGAACAAACGAGGTCAGTCTTTTCGTTCTGGAAGGCAGGTCACCAAGGGCTCTACTCCGTTACTGCTTGACACCCCCTCCCCCCCTTTATTGCCTTAGGTGAAATCCGGGGGAGGTATTGAGCCTTTGGGTACCAAGATAACCCTTCACGTGACGGGCCCTGCAGACATGACAAGGGATGTCCTAAAGGTGACGCTCTTTTCCATCAATTCTGACATTTGCACTTTTTGTAAACAGCTGCAGCCAGTCTCCCAGAAATAAATGAAGTTCTCTTTTTTTGCAGTCAGAAACTTGCATGATACAGATCCCAGAGCTGGAGTTTGAGTTAGGAATGGGAGGTCTGGGTGGAAAATTCACCACTCTGGAAGGGTTGCTGAAGGACATCCAGGCTCTGGTGAGTGAGCGATAACTGGAGGCCTATCCCGTATTACCACATTTCTTAAAACGAAGGAACTGGAGATCAGCTGAAACAGCAGTGAGCGCGAAAGCCTTGACCTCGGGCTGAGCTGCTCCTGCCTCTTGACTCGTGGCATCTGGGCAGAAGGCAGAGAACTGACAGCCGGGTCTCCAAGGGCGATTTGGGGAAGCCTGGCCTGCTGATCAGAGAGGGGAGGCCTTAGGGTGGCCTGGGGGAGTGGGACCTGAAGGCGTTCTCCCCACGTTGGGCCTAACCCCGAGCCACGTCTCCCGCAGGTGGAGAAGAACCCTTTCGCTCTGGGGGACGGCTCTTGCCCTGAGAAGGTAGACAAGCTGCGCGCCTTTGGGAGGAAGCTCCAGCAGGTAGGCCGCCTTTGCACCCCACTAGCAGCCTCAGGTGCAGGTCCAGTGCAGGAGGGATGGTGAGCCTTGCATTCGGCGGGTGATGTTTTCTGGTCGGATGGAGAGAGTTTTCCCTTTTCTTTTTCTGCCAGATTGTAGATGGGCAGATGAAGGTACATCTTGTTCTGGATGATCCTGCAGGAAACAGTTACCTTCAGGTAATGCAAATTGATGCAAATAACATGGGAGGAAGAGGGAAAGGGCCATCCGTTTTAGAAGAGTTATTGGGTATTTTGTTTGAAAATGCAACTGTTTTGTGTTTCCTGTAATGGCTCAATGAAGGGCAAACATACCCTATGTTTATACCTGGCCGTGGGGCTTCCAAGCACCCTCTGTTATGGGATGTCCCTGTGGGCAAGACGTAGGAGGCTGTAAAGTCTACCCTCTCTGGCCTTCATTGTTGAACTGCCGGTTATTGTTCTGGCATCTTTGGATATGCCAGCAGGGCAGTTTGGCCAATGTTGTGTTGGGGAAGGCTGACCTTGGTGTTTCCAGGGAAGATGCATGAAGGGGGTGTTGTGCATATTTTTAATAATGGTGTAGATGATTCTTAGCACTTTTGATTTTGGCTTTTTATAAACCCCAATCCTGTTCCTAAAAGGAATCCTACTGGATTTGGACAAAAGGTTGCAAACCCCAGGGATTTATTGTACACAGCCTGCTGCCTCGTAGTCTTGTCTGATGCAGCCCCTTTGCACTTCCAGAATCTCTATGCTCCTGAAGAAGACCCGGAGTTGCGCGTGGAGCGATATGAGCGGCGCTTCGAACAGAATGAGGAGCTGGGCCTGAATGACATGAGAACAGAGGGCTACCAGGCAGATTTGTCTTCCCCTCAGTAGCCAAGTTGACATGCAAGGCACCGTGTGGAAAGTACTAGACTGTTGGGTTTCAGGCTTTTGTCGATCGCTATTCTTTGGCAAGAAGTAGCTTGTTGTCAAGATTGACTCTGCCCCACACATAGAAGGCAGGCTGGCTGGACTCTATTAAAACTGAAGCTGGGAAGTCGGTATCCTTGTCTTAAAGTGAAGCTGAAGGGTGACTTCTGGCTTCCTGCTACTTTCCTGGGGAAATCCTGAGCCCAAGGGGGCAATTACATGACCCTTCTCTTTCAGAGTTTGCAAACTGCCCTTGTACTATCAATAGCCATGCTGATAATTTCCTACAACTCTCCTGGGCCCTGCTGGTGCGAGTGACGGATTCAGGGGTTGTAGCAACTGAGAGCCCAGCAACACAAGAGGTTGGCAATGTCCTGGCTTGGCCTTTCTGCAAAGGCTCTGGGCCCTTAACAAAGTGAAAACTGGAATAATAAAAATTATACCTAACCAAGAAAAGCAACAGATCAATAAGCAAAATCTCTCCGATGCTAACCTGTAACCCTTCAGAACCCAAGGCCCTGGAACAATAGACGGAGAGCATACCCCCATAGTGAATCATCCTCCAGGTTGCCCTTCCCGAGCAACTTACGAGGATGTGGGTGAACCCCTAAGCTGACTCTGGTTCATGGCATAGATGAAAGGAGCGGCTCCATCCAATTTCAAGCAAAGCAACACATGTTTGGATCGCTAAAATGGTTTGGAGTTCAGTGGTCAACATGGTGGGAGGGCTACTGCTCCCTGGGGCTGTGCTGCAGGTCTGGCTTGTATTCTTTGCTCCCTGTTCCAGAAGGCGAGGTGCCATAAAGGTGGTAGTGGCTTCAAAGCAGGGAAATTGGAACTGGCCCCTCTGGGGCAGAGATGGGCTAGGAAGCAGGGCCTGGGGAGGGGCGCTCGGACTTTGGGCGGTGGGGGAGCTGCTTTTCAGGCTCTGCTGGCATCTTGAGAGGCAGACTGAGCTCTGTTGCAGAGGGCATCTTGCCAACTCGCTGGCAACAACAGTCATAATTAAGCCTGCCCGCCACTCTGGGTGGGCAACTTCGCAACAGTCCAATTAACATCATAGCCCAGTGGAACGAGAGAGCCGGCTCCCCGGATGCGGAGGACGTCGATGGCAGCCACGGGCGCCGCCAGAGGGCGACCTTGTGCGCCGGCGACGACCACAGAGAGGGGCCGTTTCCTCCGAGGCTTCGCTCGACGGTTGCCCTTCTGCTTCCGGGTCTCGACGAGAAGATGGCGGCGGCCTCCAGCCTCTCAAAGGCCGAGTACTTGCGGCGGCGCTACCTGGAGGGCGGCGATGCCGAGGCGGGCAAGAAGCGGCGGCGGAAGAAGAGGGCGGCGGCGGCGGCGGCCGGCCGGTGAGTGATTCCGGCCCTCCGGTCTTCCCGGGCGCCCCCCTGCCCGGGCTTGGACCAACTGCTGATTGGCGTCCCGCGAGGCCGGCGAGCTTCTCCCCGCGCGTGGGGATCCCGGTGGGCGCCGCGAAGAGGCGAGAAGCCTGGGGGCTCGGTCTCCCTGCGCGGCCCCGGCAGACTGGGCCGCCTCCCTCAAGGGGCAGCCGGGGCCGTCTGGAGGCAGGCTCCGGCGGGAGTCCCTTTGGTTGAGCTGCGAGGACCCGGCCGGGGCGAAGGCGGGCCGGCCTGGGCCTTCTCCTCCCGCGAGGGTTCCCGCTTGGGAACGAGGCTGAGCCGGTGCTGAAGGCGCTCTTTCTCCCGCCCGCAGGATGCGCATCGTGGATGACGACGACGTGAGCTGGAAGAGCCGGCCTGCCGAGGAGGGCGAGGAGGAGGAGGAGGAGGGAGACGAGAGTGACCGGCCAGTGGTGAGTACCGAGGCGGCCGGAGCCTCGCCCGTTGCCTGCAGTGCGAGTGGTTACAACTCTGGTTTATGTAGCCCGGTCAAATGTCAAACCAAAGCTATCAGACAAGCACCACCCATTGAGTGGAAACTGTTTAACTGGTTGTTGCAGGATCCAGTCTGGCTCGGTCACCGGGACCAGAGATTTTGCCTTCCGAGCTTTTGGACTCCTGCTGGGGCGGATCCTCAGGGAATTGTTTAACCGGTTGTTTGGGAGGAGGGCTTTTAGCTGTGCAGAAAAACAGGCCTGTCTTATCTGTTGTTTCCAGGTGGCTGAATTTATCGATGAACGGCCAGATGAAGTTAAATGGATGGAAGCTTTCCGAGCAAGTAACAAATGGAAGTTATTAGGAGGTTAGCAGTTTGGAGCTTCTCTGAGAGAATGGTTTAATTGTGCGTGAGATACTTGAGCTGGATTGACTGCATGTACCCTCTACCTAATTCAGGCTTTGAGCAAAGAGGACTCAGGTTATGCTGGCTGAAAAGACGCTTTAAAAGGTGAAAGCTGGAACGGTTTGGAAAAAGAATCGTGGAACAGAATAAGCACTACTGAATGTGTAGTTCTTTTACATCTGAAGAAAGAAAATTATGTGTTTGTAGAATTAATTTGCCATGCCTAGCCTTGTATGAGGTATTTAACACAGTCTCTTGTTTGCTTCTCTGATAAGACGATGCGGTTTGTTGAAAATGGGATTTTTTCTCTGTAGGATATTTAGAAGGTCCAAAAGTGGGAAGTTAGATATTGTCTAAGTTCCACATTTTACTTTCCTTTGAAAAACCATTTTTTTTAAAAAAATGAAATGTCTTTTCATCTTGGAAATCGACTTTCTTCAGAACAAATTTGGTGCCCTCCAGATCTCTAGGGCTTTGCTTGCTCTTTAGGAATTTTGTAGGTTGTAATTTCCACATTTTGGGAAACAGCCAGATGGAGAGAGACGATTGTGGATCTTACGGATGCCTTGTATATTAAGAATGTTTTATGTTTTTAAAGATCAGAATGAAGAGCCACAGTTATTTGGACATTCTATGACAACCACATCAATAAGCAGGTGAGATGTGGGAATGTTAGCTGAGTAGCTAACAGCCTAATTTTTTTTTTTTTTTAACAAGTTTTATTAAATTTTTCAGTTTTTACATCCAGGTAATTTAGGAGCAACGTGGTGATAGGGTAATCAATAGTCCAATAACAGAATCATTCAGTATATGTCAGGTTACAACATTAAAATTCCCTCTCTGTTCCCCTTAATTTCATATACAAATTAATACATTTCTAAATAAAGCTCACTCGATCAATACATTTATCAATAACATTTTAGTTATACATATCCAAATCCTGTTTTGAGTTTTATTTGATTCCGATTACCATATTGGAATTTAATCTTAAATAACCATAATATTTAAACTTCGAGTAACCCTAATTTCCCTCATTTCATTACAAAATAATTATCATATCTAAAGTAAATATATTATTCTAAAAATTACATTCTTTTTCACAAATACATTTCATTTCTCGTCCTAATAGCTCCTCATCAACTAATAGTATATCTTTTATTGTCAGATACCAATTTCCCTATTACAATTCCAAACCATAATCTAACAATTTTCATTTCCACTATAAATCTAAATCATATATATTAAATCAATCTATATCTCTAAAAATCTCCGTTATTGAAATTCCTTCTCCAAATCCCTTAATTGTTATATAATATTTAAATTAATAGATTTCTATATAAAGTTCAATTAATACATTTATCAATAATATTTTAATTATACATCCTGTTTTTAAATTTTGATTAATTCCAATTACCATATTACAATTTGGCCTTTAAAATAAGATAGCTTCCATTGTCACAAACCTATTTCCTTATTACAATTCCAAACTATAGTCAAACTAACTATAGAGTTAATTTTCATTTCCATTTATAAATCTGGACCCTAAATATTACATCAATCAATATCTCTAAAGGTCTCCTTAACCCATTAAATAACTTTTTAAATCCCATTTTTAAATCTAACTCTAGCTTTCTTTTTCTGCCAAACAGGCTTCCATGCCAGAGCCTTTAAATCCTCGTCAATTTTTCAAAGGAGCTGGCCCATTTATAATTATTAAGTTGTCCCAATAATTCAATCCTCCGTGTTTGTTTTGGGGTAATTATCATGTCAATCTGGTCCTCTTCTTCTTGTTCCAGTTTCGTCTGCTTAGTATTAGGAATCACGTCCAGTGATGTAGTTATTTGGTTGTCTAGGTTGTCTAAAGTACTCAATATATTGTATTTGCTGATCAATTCCTGCTAGTTTTGGAGTTACAGGTATTTTAGTTGAAATCAGTGTTTGGTTCTCAAATTCCTCGATATATTGTTGTAAGACGTCCTCTTTAGTGTTGATTTGTTCCTCTTCTATTGTTTTTTGGCTTATAAGTTGATCAGTTGCAGTCTGGAGTTCAATTTGTGGCTTCGGGATAACATCTCTAATTTTAGCATTCATTAGCTCAGTGGCTTCAAGAATTTTTTCAAGTATAAGTTTATAATTAAGTTGTGGGTAAAGCTCCTCCATTTCTGTGTAATTAAAAATAGTTTTTTAGTGTTTATTGAAAGTAGCCAAAATCCACCTCCACAATTTCTGAAAGTTGTTTTTTTCCACTTCTTATCTTTTCCTTAGATAATATGAAGGACAGATGAAGGGAGTCAGTAGGCCTCAAAGTCAGAAAGTTCAATTGCTATACCAAGTTTAGCCACAAGATGTCCCCAGTAGACCAGAAAAGTCTTTTTTCCAGACGTTAGTGACAAGAGTTAAACAGCAAAAAAGAAATATTTTCCAAACTTAATAGATAGAGAAAATACTAGTTCTTTATAACAGAAAGTCCCAAGTCACAAGAAATAGCAAAAATAATAATAAAAATCCGGTTATTTGGTTGTAAAAATTAGTGATTATATATTTTTTTTCCAAGGTTTAAGATCCCAAGGTATGCAAACGCCGCTGTATTAAAAGCGGGGAAGAAGTTTCACGAAGCTTTTACAGGAAAGTAGTTAGGGTAGAAGGGAGGTAAAAAAAGGGGTCTCACCCAAATCTCCCACGATGCTTCTTTGTGGTTAGTTGTTAGTTTGATTTTCGGTTGGTGCGACTTGATGATCGGCCATGTTAATGGCCGATCTTTTCTCTGTTGGTCCTGAGGAGCTGCCTCGGATCAAACGGAAGGGCTACCGCCCTTCTGCGAACTGGCGAGGGTCCTCCCCAACGGTGGTCGCCCCTCCAGGGCGACTTTCGACCTTTTCCAGGGTCTTCCGACAAAGAGAAACCAGACGGCAGAGAGAGGATTCTCTCCGCGCGTCCGAAGGCATCACGATCTGGAACCGGAAGTCGCTAACAGCCTAATTTTTCTGGCGGTGTCTGTTGCTTTTATTAATAAAGGAGAATATTTGTAGCTCAGGGCTGACATGCTCGTATTTCTTGGAGTGTTTTACAATATTTGAGGTAAAGCTTTACCACATCAATTGCATTTTCTTCTGATTGGAGGCCTTTTATTTAGTGCAGAAGCTGTGATTTCATACAGTTTGTGGGGGGAATAAGTGGGAGCGGCACTTTTTAAAGACACAGCTGCTGGACTTCCACACTATCCAACCCATTGATTTAGTGAAGTTTCCAAAACAAAAATCCAGAATCCGCTGGGAATGAGTTTCCTGTTTCCTATGCTTTATTTATTTTAAATTTATTTAATATTATTATTTGTAGTTGTTTTCAGGATTTCTTTGGAAAGTGTTTAGTAGGGGATGTCAAGCAACATTCAGGCAGAGGTTGGACTGCCTTCTATTAAGAATGCTTTAATTTGGATTTCTGCATTGGGCATGTTTTGAGTTCTCGGACCTCAGTGGCCCCTTCCACTTTTAATTTTATGGTTCTTGGGATTTTGGCTTAGGAGGAAAAACTTGTGTTGCTTGATATTACATGCTACTGCCAGATTGCTGAATAAGCCAGAGAGTTCTTGGATCAGGAGAATTTTTCCTAAGATTCTTGTTCAGTACCCAGGCAAGGACCAAAAATATATAAAACTGTATCTTGCAACGCAATACTAATTGAAAGTTGGTATATTTGTAAGAAACTTAGATTGTTGTTTCTGTTATCTCACTCAGTTCAGAAACCTCCAGAACAAACGAAAAAAAGCATTTGTTGGACCAGTCCCCACCTAGGAGGGCCCACCATGCCCAGCGTGATCTGTCCCCTAACAGAGTGCCTTCAGCAAAGGGCACAAATCGTGTCAAAGGCTCGAGTGGAAGCCAACGTGAATTGTTCTCAGACGAGCTCTCTGCCGGCCAGGAGTACAAGGCGGCTGCTGCTGCTGCTGCTGAGGTGTCGTTGCCTTGCAAGAAAGCATCTCGTGCTGAGGGAGATTTGCTGCTGCCGGCCAGCAGTGAGTAACCCTGTGCCAAAGTACCTCGCATAGTTCGGGGTGTGAGATGTCCGAACTCCTCAATGAAACCTTAGCCACCATCGGCCATCCTTGGTGATGCATTCTGAAAATGTCTCTTTTTCTTCATGTTTTTTCCAGGCAACTTGCAGCCTCAGCCAACAGCAGCATTGCCAAGGAAGCGGCAAAGACATGATTCTGAATCCAGTTCTAGCTCTTCTCCAACAAGGAGGAGAGCTCAAGCCACCTCAGATTCAGACCTTTCGCCACCACGGGCCACTGGCCAACCAGGCACACAACCAAATTATCCTTCCGATCTCTCCCCTCCTAGAAGGAATCGGCACAAATCTTCAGATTCGGACTTATCTCCTCCCCGAAGAGGAGCAGAAGCAAAAAAGAAAGGCCACAAGTCCAGGAGTCCCTCTACTGTCCTGCCATGTCATCAGGCCTTGGAGTCCAATGGGAGCAGCCAGCGGGTGAGGCTTTGGCTTCCAGCACTTGAGACGTGCTGCGGTGCCCAATTGGGGGGGAGAAAGCCTTGCTCCGGCTGAGGCTGCCAAGAGGCAATAGGCTACTCCATGAATGAATGATTTATGGGACGTGCCTCTCACGCTGATTCCGGCTTGTGTGTCCCTCAGATGCTGTCAGGGGGCAAAGCTGGCTTGGTATCAGCTGATCTGCTGAGAAGGGAGCAGCAGGAATTTAAGAAGCAGGCTGGCAGCAGCAACAATAGCAGACATCTGGAGGGTAAGAATCTTTTCTACAGATCCTGAAATTGTGTGGCATATCCATAGTGCAGGCCAGGCTTCTGCCCAGCTTCTTCCAGGCAGAATCTGGTCCAGGTGGCCAGTTTGTTGGATGTTCAGGGCAGTAGGTGGACTGACTTTAGATACTTCCACATTGTGTTTCCATTATGAAATCCTGCTGCTCCTTTCTTGGGATTCTGTGGGGGATCAAGTGCTGCCAATCAAATCCGTTTCTATCCCTCTTCTCTTTTCCCATTGTGGTTTTGCTGTTGCTGCAAGAATCTGTGGTGGAAGAAAATGAGGGACAGACACCTCCACCCGGAAGCTTCCTTAACTGTGTGGTTGCTTTTGAATCTTCTGCTATATCCGTTTTCCCTTCAGATGAATCTCGGCACGCGAAGACGGTTTTCCGGGATGAGATGGGCCGTAAGAGGGACCTGAAGCAGGAGCGGCTAGAGCAGCGCAAGAGAGCCGAAGAGACGTCTGAGCGAGACGAGCAGTATGCCAAGTGGGGGAAAGGGTGAGTTTCTGCCCTCCAGCATGGGGGTCCTGGGAAAAAGGCCTCAAGGGCCTTCCGGCCAGTGTTGGCTTCCGGCAGGGTAGCCGGTCGTAGAATCTCAAGGTGAGGTTTTTGCAAGGACCTGCCACTTAACTGTCCTTTGGTGGAGGGCCTGAAGGGGGACTTGAGGTTTCCTGTATGTCAGTGTGCTCTCTTACTAAGCTGTGGCCCACAACTGTTTTGTGCAGCGGTTTTGAGAGGGGTGGCGTTTTATGTCTTCTATCGCCTCCTGATGTGTAGCCTATGTCTTTTCCAGCCTGGCACAGAGCAGGCAGCAGCAGCAAAAGGTGGAGGATGCAGTGAAGGAAATGCAGAAGCCACTGGCGAGGTACATCGATGACCAGGACTTGGATCAGATGCTGCGGGAGCAGGAGCGAGAAGGAGACCCGATGGCCGACTTCATGAGGAAGAAGAAGGCCAAGGAGAGGCCAGGCACCAAAGGTCAGCACTCGCAGCCTCAGTCTGGCAACCGGGGGGGGGGGTTGGAATTTGGATTTGAAACTATCAAAAGGAGCAGCCAGCATAGAAATAGTGACCGAAAGGTTTTCGGGAAGAAGGTCTGGGTGTAGCAGTGGGAAATCACAGCAATTTGTTGCATTCCGCTTTCAAGGGAACGGGTGGCAGACGTCTAAAAGAGGCGGATGCAGAAAAAGACATTTGTTAATTTAATCACATTTTTACTCCCTGTTGCTTTTTCTAGCTTGCTGCAGTGATCTCTGCCTCTTGCATACTCTGCAAGTCACTGCTTCTTTAGAGACATCTAATATTATCAGTAAACCATCTCTAATACTTCTCTGTATCTTGGGTCTGTGCTAAAATGGCTGATTTCTTGGGGGGGGGGGAAAGAATGAGCTTCCATTGTTTGTTTCCTCCGTTTTCCTCCAGAAAAGCCAAAGTATAATGGACCAGCACCCCCACTGAACAGGTTTAACATCTGGCCAGGCTATCGCTGGGACGGAGTAGATAGGTAAGTCGCTCTTTCTGGGAGTAGCCAGAACGGGGACCACTCAGTTCTGTGTCCCAAAGACCAGTGGGAAGGATCCAGGCCTCTGCTGGCAGTATTGACTTATGGCTATAGGTTTTTTTTCTTAAGGTACAGCCTTGCCTTAACCTTAATCCTAACCCCGGAAGCACTGGCTGGAAATGTTGCTGTACATAAACAGGGAACAAATCCTTCACTCACTAGCACTGATGATGTTATCTAGTTGGGCGATAAAATGTCTGCAAGCAAACCACCAAGGACTCCACAATACAGCCTCACATTCCTTTGATCTTTCCTCCAGGAACCTCTGTGCCATTCTAGGAGGGCCCCTCTAGGTGGGAGTTGCCTTCCCTCCCCCCTGTATTAATTTGGTACCTGGAAGGTGCTGATGCTGCCATGCAAGCCATCTAGTTTCCCCCAAAACACTGCATCACCCAGAGCTGATGATGCTCCCGTCTAGCAGTGTTGCCTTTTGCTTCTGCAGGTCCAATGGTTTTGAGAAAAAGCGCTTTGCGAGAATAGCAAGTAAAAAAGCGACACAGGAACTCGCATACAAGTGGAGCGTGGAGGACATGTGAGCACCTGGGCAACTGGGACAAAGATTTTTACAGGCTCCTGTGGAAGCAAGGATACTTCCTACCCACCGGAGTTCACCACCTGGAATCTGCAGGAGAACCCCTGGGCCCAGTGCAGCTTAATAGGAGCCCTGGAATGCGGAGGGTGTTTGAAGGAGCCCTATGAGCTGTTGGAAGGGAGACTCCTGGAAGGCTGGTCCAGCCGAAAGGCAGAACTCGCAGGGCGGCTGGTCATCGCCCCTTGTCCCAATTGCCAGGTATTTTGGGGAGGGAGAGGCACAGAGAAGATACGGCTCTCGTCCTCAGTCCTCCGGGTCTCCCTGGATATGTTGCTCCCACTGAATAGTTCGATTGTGGGGCTTTCCTGGTGTGAAGCATCACCCTTTCGGTCTCTTGGGAACGTGTAGGGCATCCCTGGAGCAGGGAATCACTGAGTTCTCCTTAAAGGACTTGCTGGAATGATGAAATTTGGCTGTCATCTCCTTTTTGGCCAAACCAGAAGAGGTCGGTTGGGAAACCAACTTGCAGTTCTCTGTTCTCACTGCTTCTGTAGCGTAAATCTGGGAGGCTGTTCTGGGGATCCCTGCAAGCTACAGAGAAGCGCCAGGACCTTTATAGAGAAAACAGGCTCTGCAGAGGTGCAGGGCTCTTCACAGAGTTTCAGTACTTGCTGCAATTTAAGTGTACAGTTTGTAAATAACAGGTTTCTTTTTTCCTAATTCTGCGCCTGTGTTCTCTTGTTACTACTGTGTCGGTAGCAGGACATGAAGGAAGTGGGCTCTGTTGACTTGTGAGTTTAGGACACATCTTCCTTTCTATGTGAATGGAAGCAGCTGTCAGACCTCAAAATCCCTCGCCTGTTCTCTTTTGTCTTTTGGGGCCTGCCATTCTGTTGGGCGAGCTTTTCTTTGTTTGCGGATGAACAAACTTGAGAGAACTTGCTAGTCAACATTTGACATGTTACCGTTGGCCTGTTCCTGTTGTGTGAGGGGCTTTTTCTGGGCAGCTGCTGTTGGATGAAGTTTGTCACTGTCAGGCAGGGAAAGGGCTGGGTCTGCAGGAGAGCTGCTGTGTTCTAAACTGCTTTGGGGGTCCTCTGGCCTGTGCTAGGCTGAAATTTTAACTGTCTATCACTCTTTCAGTTCTGATTCGAACCTCTTTCCCTCAGCGGTTTCCTGCAGTTGGTTGTACAGTACTTTGATCTCAGCCCCCTTCTCCTTTTAATAAGCAGGATAACAGGCTGCAGAAGAGGTCTAGCATCGGTATTGGCAGAAACGTGTCCTCAGTATAGACTGAAATCCTCAGCTAGCAGGGGACGGTGGCCGACCCAGGAGGGCCATCTGTCTGGCACAGAGATAACAGAGGAAGGGGCAGGAGCAGAGGAGAAGGCCAGGAGTGGGGCAGGGGCTCCTGGATGGGGTGCAGGGGGGTGGGGGGAATGACTTGTTTTATATTTTTGACAAAGCCGGACGATGATGATGCTAATAGTAGGTTTAAACTGGGTAATAAGCTTACGTGGTACATTATGCATGTCGAGGACAAGCAATTAAGCCTGGCCTTGCACATAATAATTAGATTTTTCTTGATGAGCTCATTGGTAATGTGTTTAGTTAAGATTCTTAGCTTTCAGTGTGCACAGTAGCTCCCCATCTTCTTCACCCCCATTCAGCAGAAACAGGCTGGACAGGTAGAGCAAGAGGTAGATGCAGAGTTGGACCAGAGTTGCTTCCACCGCCTGCTTGGCCGAGACCAGCTCTCCTCCTGGGTAGGAAGATAACTGGAGGGAGTTGCTACTCCCCTGCTTTGCACCAGGCATCGGAGCTTCCGCCTGGAAGGGAAAAGGTGTAGCATTTGGAAGTCATCTTTAAAGGAAAAGCTGGGGGTGAACTACAATTCCCAGCCACCCACGTGGCCTGGGCATCCTGGGAGCTGAAGTCAGGGCACCTCTGCAGGACACCTGGGCAAGGGAGGCAGATGTTCATGTTGTTCTGATATGGGCCAGCGTCTGTGGCGTGCCCTGAGCCCTCCTGCACTGCTCTGCATGGGTGCCCAGGTTGCCCACGGCCACAAGGACTGGGGTTGCCCTGGAGGAGGGGAATATGCTGGTTACCTGGGGCCTCTTACTGGCCTGTGCACTAAATCTGTGGTGCAGGTGCCCAGCTCCACTGCCCTGTCCTGTTTGGCAGGGTCTCCTCTCCCACTTCTGTTTTTGGGGTGGCCAAAGGCACTGCTCAAGAGGAAGCTACCAGCTGGGGCTATAATTAACCACTGTGGTGCTTTTTTGTTCTTTAATGAATGTATCTTGTTTTAACTCCAGAGGTCTAGAATTTTAAAGCACAGAGTCTCAAACAGGAAAAAATACTAAAATCCCAGCGGTACAACATCAGGGATGAAAGGGCTTTAAAAATGCTATGAATCGCTTTGCTTTACACTTTGCATAATTAAATTATGGAAGTTGTTGCCATTTCTATTTAGAAATTTGGATTAAATTGGCAGTAGACAGATTCAAATCAAGCCACTGATGACCAGGTACCCTTTCCGTGAAAAGGTGAAGCACCCCAGGGAAATGGGATCGGCCTTTTGTATAAAATGCAGCTCAGAGTTTGGAGCAGGGCAAGGGTCTCCCTTTACAGAGGAGACCACCCTCTTTCTGAGCTGTTGGGTAAGTATTAAGGCTGCCTCTTCTACTGTGCCAAGGCTGGCTAGGAAGCTGGCAGGAAGGAAGGACGGAGAGAAAGAACCAAGCCTCCTTTGGACAGAAGGAAGAGATCTTGGCCACCACCAGCACTTGGTGACCAGCTCAGTTGTGGTCCCAGAGGGCTGCAGTTCACGGAACAGCCATCAGGTGGCAGCAAGCCTCAGCCCAAGTTCACCTTTAAGTTCCTCCAGGTGTTCCCTGCTGACTTCGCTCCAGCGGGAGAAGGCCTCTCTCTGCTTTATCTAGGGTTACAGAACCCTTTTCCTCCTGCAAGGTTGACTTTATTGTTATAAAGGGAAATCTGGTTTCTACTAAGGGATTTCTCTGTGGAAAACTTCCATTTAGGAGAAAGCTAGTTTATACTGAGCCCCAATGGCTGCCTTTTGCTGACCACTTGGAAAACAATTCCATCTTCTCCCTTTTTCCTTCCACCGTTTCCCTCTCTCTTTTCCAGCTGTATACATCTCCCTCCTCCAAGGAATTTTGGAAAGCTTCAGAGAGAATTGAAGTGCTTAGACCTGGTTGTAGCCCCTCCCATTTTCTCTTCAGATGCCGTTAGGGAGCAGCCCAGCCAGGAGAGGTTTACTTTCAGCCCCTCTCCCCCTGAACCCTTAACATCCCCCCCTCAGTGAGTTTTGGTGACATGCAGCAGGTCCTCATTAAGAAATATTCTTAAGTGCCAGGGCCCTGCTGCTCCCTGCAATCCTTTTAAACAAGAGGCTTTAATATAAGCATCAGGCTCCTGTGAGTAGCAGGAAGAAAGGAAAGGGGAAGGAAGCCCCCAGCTGGCCTCAAGGAGCTTAGAGAATGGGGGGGGGGATTGATGGAGTGCTGCCTTTTCAATTACAGGCACCTCTGATAATTAAGTGCTAATAACCTTGTTAGTGCAGAATGGATGTTCCTTCCCCTGGCCATCTCTTCTCAGAATTAAAAGCAGATTGCAGGCAAAGGATTGTGGGCTGGTGGTGGGGAAGAAGATCCACAGAGTTACACTTGAGATGAAAAAAGAGGCAAACCAAACCTCCGGGGCCTTTTGGCACCACCTTGAAAAGCGGCTGCTTTTTGCCCGCCTGTCTTCTCCCTTTAAGTCTCTTTCCCAGCTCCGGGTCCCTCTGTATTGCTCCTTCCACACGACTCTTCTGCGGCCTGCTCAGAACCAAGGAACCTGGGAAAGCTTAGGAGGGGGTGAAGTGGTTCATCGCCAGGTGCCGCAAGGCGCGCTCTGGTTCCTGCTGCAAAAGGCCTTTCTGGGCTGTCCCTCCAGAAACTTCCAACAAACCCCGAGTGTCCAGCAACAGAAGAGGGGAAGGCCCCATTTTCCCCCAGGCAGTTCCTCCAGCTGGGCACACACTTTACGCTGTGTATTCTTCTGCCATAAGAGTTGCTTCCTCAGTCACCTGGCCGTATTTCATCTGGGGGTTGTAGGTACATCACCCTCCTTTCCTTTCCCAATTGGCCAGTCCCAGTTGAGGTGCTGGGAAAATAAAAAAGGAGGATGGGGTTTTATGACCTCTGTGTGGACTGACAAGCATGTGCTCATCCCAAAGTGCATTTCCCATTTTAATACCCCTTTTCTTGTAGTGAGTGATTTCTTTGGGGCTTCTTGTTTCCTCCCTGCCCCCTCCCCACTTTGTATATGTGTGTGTGTGTGTGTGAATGTGTGCTCTATACACAACATTCTATGGCAGGGGTCTTCAAACTTGGCCCTTTTATGACTTGTGGACTTCCAACTCCCAGAATTCCTCAGCCAGCATGCCTGGCTGAGGAATTCTGGCAGTTGAAGTCCACAAGTCATAAAAGGGCCAAGTTTGAAGACCCCTGTTCTATGATGCCACCAACCAGCTTGACTGCCTCGTAGCTCACTCTTAATTCCAGGTCATTTCTGAACAAACCGTTGGTGTCTGGGTGAACGCTTTCTCCCACTGCTCCCTGTCCTTAGCTCTACGTCTGTTGATCCCGGCTCCTACTCTAGAACGATTCTCATCCAGGCCTGCCAACCCAGGACAACCAAGTTTGCCCTGGAGACTTTGCTTCTTAACTTTGAAAAGTTGGTGACCAGGCCTCGTAGATTCCCTGCCGGCTCCTGGGAAAAAATGTCCATGAGACAGAAAAACCTTGTGGATTCTTTGTGATAATTTCATCTTCAATCATGCTTTCCACTATTTATCCTGAACAAGTGTTAAGCTAAATAAATCCCCATTTTGGTTCATTAAGACCTTTTAGCTGTGTGCCATCTGAGAAATAGGATGGTTTGGCTCATGTTTCTTCCCTCTGTCATTAATTCAGTTCTAACTTTGAGCAGGCAGGCTGATGACCGGACACACTTCGGTGTGGTTGGCCAGAGAATGTCCTCCAGGCCCCTCAAGTTTCCTTGTGCCAGCTGCTCTGCAAAATTGACTTCTTTTTGTTTGGTTTACCCTGCTTAAATTTTTAAGACAAACAGTCGTGTAACACATCTAATGAAACTGTTTGAGAGTAATTAATTATGTATCAGTCTTGTTTGCATGCCTGCTGCAGCTCTCTTTGCCTCAGCCGAGTCTTTGATCTGTCAGAAGCTAAGTGGGAGATAAATAATGAAATTACAAAGCCGCCAGGGTGGAAATAAACACTTTCCAGGGAAAGGCAAGGAGGGAAGAGGTCACCTTTAGCAAGCCACATCTCTCTTCCAACCCAACTTTCTAAGGGGTCAGGACCCTTCTGGCACCCACCTTCTCTTTACAGCCCCTCTGGAAAGAGGCTGATGAAAGTGTGTAGGGATCCTGCTGTGAGTGGCCAGGTGACAGCATCCCAAGACGCCGACCACAGCCTTGTGGCCTCCAAAGCAATTTGCTTCCATCCAGCTTGTCCCTATTCGCCTCTGCTGCAACAGTGTAGGCCGGGATCAGCCTCCACCTGCTATGGATGGGCAGCAGAGCGGCCACAGTGAAAGGAGCCACCACGGGGTGGGTGTGAGCAGCTTCAGGCCTCTGCTGTCATCCTACTTGCTGGAGGCCCATTCATACACACAAGGAATGGAATTCAATAAAACTCATTAGCCTAACACCGGGCAGATAAGATGGAGTGCTGAGATGGTGGGGTCTCCAGCACACACAGCTGCCTCCCAGGCTCTGCCACAGCCGAATAATTGCTTCAAAGCCAGCACAGGGTGCATTGATGCATTGACAATGGAAGATCTGAGACCCAGCAGACATGGGGAAATGGAGGAAGGGGGCACAGGATATTCCTTCCCCTGTGAAGATCTCGTCCAGGTAAATGAAACTGGACTGGCCAGATGAAGCTGACCAGAACCCATGCTTGGAAGCAAGACGGTTGCCAACCCCCTTTTCTGAGTCAGTCTGCTTCTTGTCCGAGATGCCTGGTGGGCTCCCTGAAGCTCCTCCTGAGCACAGCCGTGCAGCCAAGCACTGCTGAGTCGGTGTCCCGCCAGCCTTTTGAACATCCAGCCATCCTGACTGTGAAAGATGGACAACAAGAAGTTAGCAAAATGGTGCTTCTCCAGAATGAAATTCATGAAACTTCAGGGAGGTTCTTCTGAAACTGAATCATGAAATTCTTTTGGTTGCTGGTCAACATCCCTTCCTCCCTTGGACCTTTGGCCCCACTTGCCTGCCTCCTTGGACATCCCCTCAGTTGAAGGAAGATTCATCAGGCTTCATAGCCACAATGTCGGAAAATAATCTGACTGATAGGCAACTTTTCATAGCTTTCGATCAAGGCTGGCTAAGTTTAACCTGAATTAGAGGGAGAGAAAGCCTTCGCTTCCCAGGGCACAGAAGCAGCTCCTCAAGGGACTGACCGCTCCGTTTTCTGGAAGCCCTTTTGGCTCTGGGCATTGCTGTGCTTCCGTGGTCAGCAGATTGGAAGCTGGCTTGGGTCAGAGGAGAGTCAGTCTGAGTTGGGAGAGTGGCCCAGGTCATACAACTAGTAAATAAACAGAAAGCCTATTGATTTGTGTTATCAAAGTTTATCTTTTCTATTAATGGCTTTCTAAATTGGTGGCACTGGAGCAAAGAAACCCAATCTGAACTTCAAGTGGGCCCGATTATGACTGTAATAACCTTGGCTAATAAGAATATGATGTGGAGTTAGGCTGAGAAAGAAAACACATTTCTCATTAGCTCTTTGATTAATTACTCTCTGCACTTTCCTAGCGGGACCCCTTCAGAACTGCCTCGCCTTGAGATGTGAAGAAGAGACTTATCTTACCGTAATCATTTCCCTCAGTGAAGTTTCAACTAATCTGTTGTCAGCCAAAGGCTCAGTTCTTTTCATGTAGCTGTCCTGGCTCTGAATGGAAGAGGCCCCTCTCACTGGGTGGAGGGCCCACCCACCCTGAAGGGCCACAGCCAGTCCATGTCCTGTGCCTCCCAAGGCCCAGAGGTGAGCTGGCAGAGTTGTGTGGCTTTTTACGGCTTCTTCTCGGTTGGCAGGTAGGCAAGGCCTTTTGGGGGATGCTTGGGGGATGCTCAGAAGCCCACCCTTGCTATGCACAGCAGCCCCATGGAAAGGTAGCCCTGCCACCCCAGGGGTCTCCAGGGATGAAAAGAGACGAGTGGTTGTGTCTCTGGAGCAGCTTGGCCTCTCGGCCACCTTCACCAGCATCAAGAGGTTCTCTAGTTTGTGCTGCTCCTCCATCCTCCCCCCCTCCATATCTGCTGTTTTCAGCCTCTGCTTAAGATTTTGGTCCCTTTTGATGTCCTCTGATGGGGTCAATAACATCACAAGATGCTGCAACAAAAGTCTCTCTTGTTAGATGGATAAATGAGGCTTCCTCACGGGCATCTCCGCTGCTCCCTATTATCTGTGTGGCCCACGAGCGATTGTCACGGGGATGGAGGAGAGAGGCAGGAATTCTCCACAATGCCAGAACAGATGTGAGGCCCACAAGCCCAGCAGAGCAGGAGGACCGCAAGAATGTGGCTGCTTTATTAATGTCTTTTTTCAAGAAGCGAAACAGGCTCCCCACATCTGGCTGGAACTTGGAGCACCATGCGGCCCCTTAATTGCTCCTCAACGCCTGAAAATGAAGAGCCCATTTACCTCCTTGCATTCAGGGGCAAAGAAAAGGAAGTCCCAGGAAAGTATTTTTTCCCCTTGTTCTGGAGAGGCCCACTGCCCTGGCAAGCCCAGCGGATACCCCCCTTGAAGAAAAGGCTGGCTGGCTGGGGGCGGTTGGCAGGCGGGATCCTCCTGCTGGACTCGGCTGCCTCCATCTCTGTCCATGGTGCTGAAAGCAGAAGCGATGGCTGTGTTTATGCTTCCATCCTGCTGCTTGGATCAAAGCAGACACTTTAATCTATCCAGCAACAACTCAAGGATTAAAAAGTTGCTGGCAAATCAGAGCCCCAAATTGGTGGGAGAGAGCTGCTTGTCAGTTGACAAATCATATAAAGGAAGCGCTGCGTGGCCTCCGTTGGCAGGCTGCTCTTCTGCTGCAAGCCTGGCCATCATTTCCCCCAATTGCACCCATTCATAAGCAATTTCATATTGAGCTGCTAAGATCCCCCAGCAGGGAGTCAAAGCAGGAGGTGGCGGTGAGCAAGTGCTCACTTCCAGCCACCTCCACTTCCCTCTGTCTCTTGCAGTTTGTTCTCTCTTAAGCTGAAGTCCCAGCAATAGGCCTTCCAATCAGGGCTTGCCAACACTTCAGTTTTCTGGTTTTCCTTTTTTCTTTTTTGTTTGCCACTTGCGATACATTCCATCTCATCTTGGTTTGCAAAGGAAAGATCTGCAACCCACTATGTTCCTGGGTGTTCCCTGTGCGTGTTTGGAAAGGGAAAGAGGAATAGACTGCGAAGGCCTAGCAAGAGAATGCCGGTCGTTCAACGACTGAATCCATTGTGTGAAGGTCAGTGGGCATCCAACAATATGCAAACGGTTGGCAGAACCCATGGAGGAGCCCATCAGTTCATTGTTGGTCCTGGTCACAGAATGGCTCGGAGGGGCCCCCTGGTTGAGGAACAGCTTCTCGGGAGAAATAGGGGCCTCTTCCTGCCTTCAGAAGCTCAAGATAGACTGTTGTTTCCCATTTTGTCATAACAATAAGACTGGTTGAATGGTAGTGACAGTCATCCAGTAACTGCATTCACATGCAATATTGGTTAAGAATGTGTGGATGCAGCCACAGGACTTAAAAAACGTGGTTCAGTTTAATCATTTGAAATTGGCCCATTTAGTTAGTTTTCAGTTTAGTGAATTGGATGAACTGAAAAAAGTCAGCGAGCTTCCATAGCTGAGAGGAATCCTGGACCTACCAAGGTCTCCCAATTTTTCTTCCACTTTTCTTCCTTTTTTTCAGCATTTAAGTAGTAAGAGGAAATGTTTTTAATACCAGAACATTTGGTATTAACTATCTCTTAAATACTAATGAATATATTTTATGATTGCTATTTTAAGCTTGGCAATTTAATTGCACAGCCCTGTTGAACTTTGTAAACTGCCTGGCAGGATATAAATATTGGAGTTAAATAAGTAGGATGTTCTCACAAAGCGTTAGGCTCAAGCCTCCAAGGAGCCAGAGAGCAGAGGGATTTTTCAAGCTGGGCTGCTGGGGTAATTGCTGATGGGCAGTCTGCATCTTGGGTACCGATTTACGCAGACTCCAATGCAGACAACACACCTTGTTGGTCAGCACTAAGGAAGAGAGGAGGAAAGACAGAATCCCAAATGGGCAGAGCCGGACAGAGGCTCTTAGGGGTGCAGCCTCTCCATCTCCAGTAAGAGAGAGGCTGGTCCGGGGCTCCCCTTCACTGCCCCCCCAATCTAGCACTTCCAACCAGGCTCTCTTGATGTTTCTGTGCAGGCCTCCATCTGGGCACGGGGGCTCTGAAGGGCAATTGTGTCTTTTTATTTTGCAAAGAGTTGGCAGCCCCAGAGACAAAGCAGGGGGGTGGGCAGGGGGCTTGCAGAGGGATCGAGGTTCATGCTGCCCAGCCCAGGGGTGTGTGACCATCGCATGGCAACCCTCGTGGTCCTGCTGCCCCTCCTGGATGATTTATAGAAAGGTTCCATCTAATGGGATAGATTAGTTGATTAAAAGTAGTGCTCTTGATTAGACAGCAGCTTTTTCTTTGAAAATATTACAGAATGTATTGGTGGCCAATCTCATTTCAAAAGAGGTTGGGCCTTTTTCTGTCAGAAACCCCTCCCCCAATGGGGGATGGGAGTAAAGAGGAGATTTTGCTTCAGCTGGTTTCATTTGTGACTAGGTTAATACGGGAAATAAAAGTAATTCCACTCAGAAGTGGAATTTAGTCATGCAAAACTGCTCCGAAGCAAACTGCTTTGTGTTTGGAAATACCTGCCTGCCTTTGGCTGCAGGGGAGCCCCTGTGCCAGGTGGGGCCCTCCCAGGATGCCGCGTGGGCAGGAGAGGAAAATGGGAAACAGGTTCTCGGCTTCCAGGATGGGCCAAACTGCCCCAAGGGCCCCATGCAGGGGCCTGCTGGGCTGCAGCCCCCCCGTTCCTCCCACTGACCTCCCTGATGTGGGATGGAGTCCCTGCTGCTTGCCCAGTAGCAGCAGGGGTTTTCTGGGAGGGGAGAAGATTGAAAGGCCTGAAGCAGAGAAGCCCCCCCCCCCGCAGAATCAGACTCTTGTCACTTTCACAGGCCAGTGGTTTGATGCCTTCCTGCACAGAGCTTCTCCCGTGGGACCGGGCTCTCTGACTGCCTTATGTTCAGGGCAAACTCGACGGCTGGTGACTTATTTCCACAAACTGCTGCTGCTCTGGAGCCGGTCTACCCAAACCTCTAGTTGCCATGGAAACCAGTGCTGGGGTGGCAGTTCCACAGCCCAACTCTGGACGGAAGCAGCAGGGCCGGACTGGCCGGGCAAGGATGCAGGCCAGTCTCCAAGGAGCTTCTTGTTGGCCTGAAGCAGCAGGAAGCCCAAGGGAGCTGTCCAGCCGAGGCGAGTGCTGGCTTCAGCTCTTCTCTGCCGGGAGCCCTGGAGGTCCTTCCTGTGATGGGGTCACGCGGCCCAGGATGCATGCAGGCTGCAGAAGAAGCAAGCCTTGCCTGAGAAGCCCTCCAAAGCCATGTGCTCCGTGGGTGGCAACCAGGACCCTTCCTCCAAAGAGTTTACTCCCGGCTCCTTCCTCATTCTAGGGACTCCTCACCCCCCCCCCAGGTTTGCGTTTCATTCTCCAGCCAGCGTGTGCTCCTGCTCCATCACCTCCTGTTCTTGGCAGTTTTCTGTCCTCCTCAGTACCCATGTGCCAAGCAGGGTAATGAATTATTCCAACATATAGTCTCTTGTTTGGAAATCATATATACCTCTGGCAAGTTATTATTCTCCCTTATCAGAATGGGGGCCCATCCAGCTGCCAGGGAGCTGACTCACCACTGTTTCTGCAGCCAAGCCAGGAGCAGCACCGGGGGTGACGGTCTTCCTTCTTTTCCCAGACAGGGCATTTCCGGGAGGTCTGGAGTGCCAAGACACCAGGTAGGCCAGGTGAGGTGGAGTGTTAGAACAAGAGCTTCTGCAGGCCTGTGATGGAAGGGTGGGGGGGGAAGGGGAGAGGCACCTGAAGTGGACTGGGACCACCCCAGAAGAGTCTTACTGGCGTCAGGGACAGCATGTCAGTAGCCAATCTTTAGACGCTTCAAATAACACATGGTCAGAAAGGCATTTCCAACATTGCCCAGCAGCCAACTATATCCTCATTAACGTATGCCCTGTTGGGTGTCCTGAGCCATTCAGGGTCTTGGATTGGCTGATGGCCTTCACCTTTGCTTATTACAGAATTGCCTCCTTTATTGGCGGATGTCCTTGATCCATAGCTCAGTTACCTTCTCACTGGACTTCCCATGAAGACAAGGACATCAATCCAAGGGAGACTAAGGTTCCTCACTTCAACCATGACCACTGGGTCACCTTACAAAGCCTGGAGAAATGCCTGCCAGGGGTAGGTGGGGTGTTGCCTCCTCTCTGTGCCAAGCGGGTCCAGGCCAGCCTCATCTCTGCTGGGAGTCAAGGCTACGCAG
This sequence comes from Azemiops feae, assembly GCA_023970755.1. Taxonomy (NCBI): domain Eukaryota; kingdom Metazoa; phylum Chordata; class Lepidosauria; order Squamata; family Viperidae; genus Azemiops; species Azemiops feae. Next base: position 307,649 of record JALGBA010001204.1, read on the forward strand.
AGTGTCTAATCTTCTCCACTGGCAGGTTAGACAAGGCAACAAGACGGGAGATTTGGATAGAAATTGGTGCACAGATCAGTGAGCAAAGAGTTCTCTCCCCCACCCTGTAATGACATCCCAGATTCTGAAATGAAACTCAGTGGGAGGCCAATTTTGCACCGACTCCAGACAAGCTGCTTTGCAGCCGGCCAGCTTCAGCAGCTCTCACCCTTCAGTGAAGGCAACCGTGGTCCAAGCAAAGCACAGTATCGATGCTTTGGGAAGCCCCCCCACCCAATCAGGCTTTGATGCTAATGCCCAGTCATTGCCCCAAATTTACTGGTCTGCACACCAATTTCATTTCTGCTTCCTGCTCTTCCCAATTCAGGACGCCCGCCAAGCCCTCCATACAAAGCATTTCAGCCATGCTCTTCTGCTCTTTTTAAATAGGGAGCTCAGCTCTTTGTCCCGCTTTTCTGCTCCAAACGATGGGCTTGGGCAGTTGGTGGGTTTTGTGCAACAAATGAAAACGGGGGTTCTGAGTCTCTGTTCTGATGGGATCTTGTGTCTCCCAGCATGCAGCACAAGTGTGTTTCCGCAGACAGAATTTTGCTAGGGCTTCTCACCAGCACACACACACACATACACACACACACGGACAATAGATGTCTTCACTCTGGAGAGGAGGGTGCCCATGCTTTTGCACAGGACTTTGAAAAGCAGGTGAAAACTGCCATAGTTTGGTTTCTCATGGTCTTGGAGAGGGTGTGTAACTTGGACCACCCCAGGGGACCATCCGCTGCGGGAACCAAAGGAATTCAGCGCTGGGAGCACTAGAGGGAAGAGAAGGACAAAGGGCCAACCTGGAACGTATCCCAGTCGTTAAGCCAGCCCAGAAGATCTTGGGGTGAACTGCCTGACTGTTGGGGAACAGTCCTGGTCTTGGGGATGACGAAAGTGGAGGAGGGTGATTTAGAGTTCAGTTTGAGGTGCAAAGATGGTCTGTTGCAGTGGGAGGTATGAAGTGTCTGATTGCTGAGCGTCTGGCAGGGATGGTTGAAAATTATGTGGGGGAAGCAGGTGACTTTTGGGGGTGGGAAGAGTGTCTCTGGCCAGCTGTGGCCCAAAGCAGGTGCCCCTTCCTCCTCCTCCTCCTCCTCCTCCTCAGGTTGTGTGTGGAAATGTGTGTCTGAGAATCGGGAAGAAATGAAGAGCAGCTGTGCACCTTGTAAAGCATTTGCCAGCCGCCGCCACTGGCTCTCCCAGTTGCTCAGCCTGGAGCCTTCGGGGAGACCCAGAGGGGCAGGCAGTGTTGGAGTCGCTAAACACTTGTGCCACAACAAAGCTGACGGACGATTGCTGTCCTGTTGACAGAGGCGGGTCAGAGGTCTAGAACTTTTCTCATTGCCAACTAATTTAATTTGGAGCATGAATGTTGTGCTGGCCGAAGTGAGGCATTGACAGCCCCCAGCCCGGCTTCTGAAGGCAGCTAGAGGGCCCAGGGGGCGGTGGCTGGCCGGCCATCCTGGCTAGTCACGCTGAGCGTGGAAAGGAAATCCAGTCATAAAGGCAACAGCTGGCATTGTGACCACCACAGCATGACAATAATCACACAAATCCAAATCCCGGAAGATGGGAAGGGTGACAGAGACCTTGAAGAAATGGGAGAGACTGGACCACAGAGCTTTTCGGCCCAAATCCACTGGCATTTCAAAGGCTCAGACTGATTTGAAGAAATTTACAGGCGGACTTTTGTGGCAGATAAAACAGTTTGCTTATTTCACACTTGTGTAGCCACCTGCTATGTACTGTTTGTTCGGTTTCAAATTCTTTAATTAAAATCAACATAAAACAGATTGAAAACATCCCAAGAAGAAAACCGCTTGATTTGCTGGAGGATATTGCTGAAGAAGTGCCAAAGTGGTTAAGGAAAAAGCGTACGCTGTTCTTTGTGGCAGTGCGTGCTGTGTGGGGTTTATGGCAGCCGAAGCGCCCTGGCTCACCCCGGGGACCTGGGCTGTGCTGACAGGCGGCTGAGAAAGCATCTCCTGGCTGACACTCCGGCTTCTGTGCACATGGGGGGGGGGCGCTTCCTCCTCCACAAGCCCCACCCTTGCTGGCATGCGGCACATTGCCCAATACTCGGGTGCGATGCTGGGCTTGTGAGACCAACACAGGAGCCAAGCAGGGAGCAAATCCCTCACATCTTGTGATGTTGTGTACTGCTGTTCAAGAATGCTTTTGGAAAACATCCCAGTGTGGGGTTAGAGTTGATTTCTTTTTTTGTGATGACTTTATTGATTTGTACTATTGGGTGATGTTCTTGGTGTACATTGCCTTGTGACTGTGTTCATGGGATATATTTAGACAAAGGGGATTCCTTCCTTCCTTCCTTCCTTCCTTCCTTCCTTCCTTCCTTCCTTCCTTCCTTCCTTCCTTCCTTCCTTCCTTCCTTCCTCCCTTCCTCCCTTCCTCCCTCCCTCCCTCCCTCCATCCTCCTCCTTCCCTCCCTTCCCCCCTTTCCTCCCTTCTCCCTCCCTTCCTTTCCCCCCTCCCCCCTCCCCTCTCCCTTCCCTCCATCCCTCCCTCCCCCCTCCCTTTCTCCCTCCTTCCTCCCTTCCCCCCTCCTCCCTCCCTCCCTTCCCTCCCTCCCTTCCCCCCCTTCCCTCCTCCCTCCCTCCTCCCTTTCCCTCCCTCCCTCCCCCCCCTCCCTCCCCCAGGCTTCTGACGGGCACTCCTGTAAGAGGAACAGAGATGGCTCCTGGGGCGATTCTGCTAAGCAGCTCCAGCCAGGGCTTTGGCCTCCTGCCACGCTCTGTTCATGGCAGGGGCGGCCTGCCCCCTTTCCTTGAACCCAGAAGCCAGTGGCCCCTTCCTCCTTGCCTGCCCCTCCTGCTCCGAGGTTTGCTTTGAGCCAGTTCCTGGGAGTTTTCCAGCCAGTCCCTGTTCCTGCTCTGGGTGCTTGGCTGCTTTTGTGGAGCTGATTAGAGGCCTCCTCCAACAAACATCAAAGCTTCAATTAACACGGCCTGCTTGCAACCCTCTTGCAGAACTCTGATAAGAATAGAATTTTCACTTGGAAAATGGATTTTTATTTAGTTGTCTGTACATTTCAGTAAATGACCTATGTGGTACAGCGGCAGAGAGACTCCAGGGGCAATTAGGGGCCTCGTTGGGAACCGGTTATCTGAAGGAAACAGGCACACACTGCTATTTAGCTGTCTAATATCCTGGTAGGAGGGTAAACCAAATTAAAAACAGCCTCTTTTCACCACCATTGGAATCTGAAGCAGGCGTCTCATCCTGCCCCTTCAAACTCTTTCTTGTCTTTGGGACATCCCAGAAGCTTCTGCTCTGGAACTCCCAGAAAAAACCACAAAAAGACGGGCTAATTGCTAGGTGGAAGCTGTGCATGAAGGTTGGGGGAGGGGTGCAGGCCAGGAAATATTTTCCTCTCTGCCAATGAGCGTGGGACTTCCACTCACAACCTGGACCTCCGCACAACAAATGAAAACCGGTCTCACCCTGGTTTCCAGGGGTTGGCAGGGCTCCCTTTCCAACACTTGAGTGGGTAGCAGGCCAGATTCCAGAGGGAAGACATCTTTGGCTCAGATGTTTCCTGAACTTGCTTTTTAAACTGTGCAAAATGCGAGGTTCTTGGCAAGTGGCCCGGGGCCCTCTGGGGCTCTGGGCCCTTCTGCCAGGGGGACTCTCGATCACGGCAAGCTTGGGGTGCTGGCCTTGCAAGGAGCTCTGGGCCGCCTCAACCCCCCTGATCAGAAGAAAGTCCCGGGTGGGATGAAGTAGCAACAGGTTCAGTCAAACCATTCTGAGCACCCGTGGCAAAATCAGCCCCTCTTGGGCAAGCCAGATCGGAATCGCAAACACCCGGGCCCGTGTGCCACAAAACCACCCTGACCGCAAACAAGCCCCTTGTCAGTCAAAGCTTTTGCCGGGCCACACTGCTGGTCACCCTGGTGGGCAGAAGGGGCTGGGCAACTGCGCTGGCTGCCCTCTTGCTGGAGGAAAAGTGGTCTGGTGTCGACCCAGCACCGAGGGGAGAGACTCCGTGGCCCAACCGAAGCGGATCTGGGGCAGAGAGCTGAGTGAGGAGCGCCTCCCGTGAGCGGCCCAGGGCCTGCTGCTCTCCCTCCAAGGCCGGCTGAAACAACAATGATGAACGCGGAGAGCCGAAAGCTAATAGGGAGCCAGACAAGTGTTTTAATAATGGGAAAGGTTAGAAAAATCCCTCTCCAAGCTTCAGCAAAGCCTCTTGCCAGCTGTTTGGGAGACCCAAAGTACCATGACTGTCTATTGATTCAATTATTCTCTACAATGTAATTCTCTGCATTTATGTGATACCAACAAACAGAGTTGAAAGACATACAAAAATAAATGATCTGAAAGTTAATATGGCTGAATGAGCAGCGCTGAATAAGGGGACCAGGCAGTTTGGTTTTACATTGTACAATCAATAGCGTGCAAAACAATGTCCTAACTTTCTCCAGGGAGCCTGGAGAAGACCTGGATGAATTGATCACTATGGAAATTAATTGAATTCGTGGAATTCACATCGCTGGGTAATTGATGCTTCTTATAATTACCTCCAGGTTATGAGCTTTTAAGGGAATTGCATTGATTCCAACAAACAGAGAAGGAGAAAGGCAGATGGGGCACCCTTCCTGGAATTGTGCAGTGCGACAGGGCTGGTCCTTGGAAGGTTTCACAACAAAGGTGGGAGATTCGAATCCTGTCCTTGCCTCACACACCCCTCCCCCTTTTGCCAGACTCTGGTTGGAACACAGAAGGAAGGGCCTTATTGGAAGAGCCAGCTTTTCCTGCAGCGCACGAAAGGAGCCGTTTCCCCTTCCTGAGAGCTTAAGAACCACAGAGTTCTAGGGCTGGAAGGGGCCTTAGAGGTCTTCTAGTCCAACCCCCTGCAGAGAAGGAACAGAGAACTGGGTTGTGTCTGGAGGAAACTTTTTCAATCAGAATAGAGCTGGAAGGGACCTTGAAGGTATCTACAACACCAACTCTCCATGGATGGTTGGAGCAGGCGGAGGGCTCAAAGGGACAGCCCTTCTTCCACAGCCCCATCTCCATCTAGCGGCAGTGGCTGGCCACAACATGCCGTGTGTCACCAAGAGTTTTGGCATATAAACTAATCATTACTGACCTGTCCAGAAGGGGAGGCAGGGAGACCCAGGAGACCCTCCCATAATGGTCAGTAGAGAGCAGGGGCTCTTAAACTGGGGAAGGGACCCATTTCTAATTGCTTTTTTGTGAGTCAATGATCCAGTTTGGGACTGTGCTGCTGCTTGCTTCAAACAATGGATCTGGTGTTTTTTTAGGGGGGGGTGATGTTAGTGGAGGCTGGGAAGAGGGGTGATGGGGTGAGAGAACCACTGATCTGGAGGAAGCCTAACTAAGCTCTCCTGCTTCTTACTGAAGGGTTAATTTGATAGCTAACCAGCCTTTTATTCGGGAGCACAGTAGGGTGTACACAGCACTTCTATCCCCAATAACAACAACTGCAACAAGTTTGCCAAATATTGCCATTTGCTGCCAAACGTGCGGTCTGGTATGAAGTGCAAAGCACAGAGCTGCGGGTTGTGGCAGGGGAAACTGGTGCCCGGCCATTTGGGGTCCCATCCTGTCCCTGCATCGATGCCTCTCCCACTCTCTCAGTGACCGGTCGGTCTTCCCGCCTCTGCCTTCTGGCGGATGACGGAGATTCATGTTTATTGATAAAGATTTACACGGCCTCCTGTCTTGTGACTCGGAACTCTGGGCAGTTCACCTGTTGCTCCCAGTTGGGCACTAACTGGCTGGTTTTGGCCCCAAACGGTGTTGCAAGAAGGCAGATTTGGGCTCCTCCAGAAGGGGATCCCTCACTTGAGAGATCATGGATACAACGTCAGGCTGCTCTGAAGTCCGCAAGAGACCCTCATCAACTGCTGTGTGCATCTGCATTCAATGAAGTCCACACATCCTTGCTTTGTTATAGTTTAGTGATCACAGTGCTTAATCCATGGGGCTGAGAGGCCTCGGGGCTGCCCTGGATGCTGTCTGAGGCTCATCTCAGCTGAGACAACAAGCGCCCAATGGCATGAGCCAGCCTGTCCCCTATGCTCCCATCTTCTGCCAGTGACAGGTTGGGGGGCTGCCCTGTACCTGAATAACAGCACCCCCTTCTTTCAAGTGCAGTATTTGCCCACAGGCAGGGGAAGCAGGTGGAAAATGTGGGCTAAAGCAAACATTCCCGTCGAGGCAAGGGATTCCCCACTCTTTGCTGACTGCTGAGGCTCATTTATCAGGCTGTCAAAAGATGGCAGTGCAGCATTGCTCAGTGCCAGGGAAAGAAAAGTGGGTTGAAAGGGGGGCAGGAAGGAAGGAGAGGGCACAAGCAGAGGGTGGCCTTTCTGACTGTCCCCTCCCCCGAGCTTCACTGGGAAAACAAGGGGCCCCTGGCATGGAGCCTCTTCCCGGGCACGCACCGCACCCCCTGTTTTGACAAAAGGTGCCATGGAGCTGGGAAGGGACAGCACAAGCGACTCTGTCCAGCCTCCGTCGGGTGGAAGAGGCTGGATTTTGCCAACCCTGTAAAGCAGTCAGGAGTTCAGACCTCCCCATCAAGAAAAGTGGGGGGCAGCTTAGGCTATAGCAGGGCTCACACACTTCTCCTGTTGGGTGAAGGCCTGTCTCAAGGCTCCTTTTTGGAAATCCCCTGCAGGGCTGAGTTCTCTAGCAGAGAAAGGCCCGGCAGACGGTTGCTGAACCTCAGAGAGCCGGAAGTGGCCAGAATGAACCTGCACTGAGTACTGAGCGCGGCTGGTGGGCCCGTGGCCCCCATGCCAAAGAAGGGCCCTCCCCAATCAGGAGAGTATCCTGCCTCCCCTGCGGCTTCCTCAGCTTTGGGCCCTTCTCTGCTCAGCTGCCATCTCTCCGCCCAGGAGAGAAGATGGCCCTTTCCCTAGTGAGAGAGAACCTTCCTTGTCTTGGGAAAGATCAGGTTTCCCCAGAGCCTCTTTCCAAACTTCCCCCAAACTGGATGAGCTCAAAAAGTAGGGGAAAAAATAAAATAAGGCAAAGCCGTGGATCACCAACACGCATTGCTCTTACTCCAACAGCATCTTAGCTGAGGGGAGGGGGAGTAGTGTGTTCTGGAAACACGACAAAGAGGATCAGCCGACTGCGTCAAGTAACACCAAGGGGGTTGCATTTGGCTCAAGTAGACCCAGCCCTGTGGAGGATCAACACCTCCTCCCTGTTAGTTGTGCCATAGAGAAATCAGCCTTCTTGGCACATGAAGCGATCCTGGTGGAAGATAATTTGAACTAGTGTTTGCCTGAGAATCTCTCCCATCCGAGACATGACATCGTTTCGGCAGGCTTGTCAATCCAAGGTGCTCTGAATCGCGGAAGGTCTGGTCTCCTGGTCTCTCTGCCTAGAAACAGGCAGACAATTGGAAGCTGTCTCCCTTTTCAATGTTCTTGGCCCGTTGGATATACTAATTGGCTCCACTGAGCAAAACTCCTGCCGGGAGGGACAAATCTCTTTGTAGCTTTCGCTCAGTGCACAGGTAAGTGAATTCCTTGCTCAGGTTACTTGCTTCACGGAGAAAAGGTCATCGGGCAGTGATTTCATTAAGGGGGGGCTCCATGAAATAAGGCGGGGCTTGCGCTGCAGAGACCAAAAGCTCCGACTCTTTGGGGTGCAATCTGGGGGTTCCCTCTTCCTCGCCTGCTCAGCCTGGTGGCACCTCCTTGTGCCACAGCCAGGGAGGTGGGGGAGCATCATGGTTGCCATGGCAACGGTGCTGCTGGAGCAGAAGCTGCTGATGCCCAGTCGTCCTTGGGTGTGCTCCAGGCAGAAGGATGGGCAGGCAGGTGTACCTCAGAACGATGCATTGCCATTGCTCTGCTTCCCCCCCCCCAATGCTCTAACTTGTTAGGTTGTGTGAGAGACTCTAGCTGTGCCTGACAAACTCCAAGAGTTGTTGATCTGGAAACCGGTGATTAAGTACCACGTAATAATGGTGGCTGGATTTTCATGGTCCTGTTGGGAAGAGCCAGAGCAACAGGGAGGGTAGCTCCATGCCAGGCGGCTGCCGGTTGAGTGCCCGGCCTCCTTGCTAGGGTGTAGGTGCCCTGCTTGCTGCAGGTGGTTTCCGCAAGCAGGTAGGCTGGGGTCAAACAGCTGCAGCGAGGCACCTTCCAGCAGATGGGCAGCTCAAAAACAACAGCTGCTTCCCTTGGAGGAGGAAGCTGCGAAACACCTGAAAGCAGGAATTGGCAGAATCCCAGGTCTCATCCAGGTGACAGAGATTTATGTACGTTTGAAGCATCGGGAGCTGCCCTTTTGCCCAAGACGGAGTCAACCGCATGGAGCAGAATGGACGATAGCCAGGGGTCAAATGAGCTAAAGCCATCCATGCCCCACGAGGACATAAGATGTCCAGGGCCACCTTGAGCCTCTGTAGCCAAGAAGTGCAAAGCATTCCCTCAGGTCTGGCCAAAGCCCTTTGTAATTATTTTTATAATTTTTAAATGTTTTTAAAATTGTAATTTGTTAATAACAACAATTTTAGATATTTCTTGTTTTAGTTTTGTGTATGCCATCCAGAGACATCTGCTTTGTGAGATGGGCGGCTCTATAAATAAAATAAAACAAATAAATATCTGGACTCACTTGCACATGAAGCCAAAGTGGCCATTTTGCTGTGTTTGTTTGGGGTTCTTTTCTGGCCAGGAGAAGCTCACAAGGGGCAGGTGGGCCTCGGTCTCAGGAGTCTGGCTTTGCTCTGTGGTTTGCAGAGCTGCTGGGCCTGCATCATGACCAGGAAGGAGGCACTTTGGGCTTGGTAAATCCAGGCCGCTGGTGCCGCCAAGCCCTCTTCCAAATTGGGTTGAGAAATGCAGCTGCTGTGCCCCAGGGGAGCGCCAAGAGACAGCTTATCTTCTGCACCCGGCCACCCGCTTCTTTTGAAGAAGATGATTGCATTTAGAGTAAGCAGAAGGGATTTTCCCCCCCCCTTACCCCTGGATCTGATTCTATCTTCAGCAAACACACGTTTTTTTCCCCTCCTCACTGAGCCCCAGGATGGTTCCCCAAGAAAATCAACACCCGAGGCATGTGCCGTTTCTGCCGGCATTTCTGAAAGCAGATGGGTGGGTTGTGATGGAGCTTAAAAGGGTGGGCTTGCTTCCCTCATTCTCAACACTTGGTGGGATGGGAAATGAGAACCTAAATTACTGTTATGGAAAAGTCCTGACATTTGGGTGAAGGGGAGGGTGGCTGTGTTGGGATGCAGCTCCAGGCTCACAAAAGTTTCTCAATGCTCCATAAAAGGGAGAACAAGGGAATCCCCTCCGAAGGGGCTGTTCCATCACCCCGCCTGGAGGGGGGAGAGCCATGGTTGCAGGCGGAAGGGCATTCCCGACGGGTCTGCAGAAAGGCAGAGTGTTCTTAGTAACCTACTTGGCCGTTGCAAATCTCACCGGTTAGAACTGAGCTCCTTTGAAGCTGCTGCCGCTTTAGACTTCAGCAGACTCTCATTACTTCCCTCTCATGACTTGTGCTGCTTACAAAGAAGGAGCAGAAAACTCTGCCTCTGCAAGGTCGATGCAGCCTCAGCCCTGCTGACCATTCTGAGCCTTTCGAGGGGGCTGAGTAGCCCACCTGTCTTCCCCGAGCAGTTCCAGAAGGCCTGCATGCGTTTGGCTCATGTCCGTTAGCTTCATATTAATTTCAGCACCTGGACAGCGCACGGACCCAAAGTGCAGGGAATCAAAGCGCCCCCCCCCCAACTCCGTCCAGCCAGCCTGACTCTCTCTGGGTGGGAGGGAAGCCGGTGAGCCCACAGAGTGGCTGAGGGAACAGATTCAATAAGGGAGCCCCAAAATTATATCATCCCCAAGTAATATAACGAGCCTGCAAATACTCCCATTTATCTCCTGGAGTTTCTTTCCCTGAGAGCTGTAATCTTGCATCTTCTACACTGATGGATTAGTGAGAGGGAGACTCGGCTGGGGAATGAAAGTCCACAACGTGTAGTTTTTGACGTGTTATTATTCAGTTTTATCTTGAGCTGTGCCGTCCCAGTCCATTACTCATGTCCGCAGGGGGAAAGGAAGGGGCTCTCCCACCAGCCTTTACTCCTCTTCAAAAAGCAACCAGACAATGGAAGGGGGGGGTCTGGCGCCTGGGTGGGGCGGGGCTTCCCTCAGTTACTCCTGTATCCTGGGAGGGGCTTCTCTCCTCTTAGGGCCTCCCATAAACATTATAGCCCAATGAGCAGCTGGACAGGAGCTGGTTTTCATGGTCAGACACGCCCCCACCCCAGGTATGCGTTTCTTTTAAGTCTAGGTAGGTGGCTGTGGTCAACAGCTACTTTAAAACCCCCAAAACAAGAACAGACTGAAGCCGCCTTTCGTCCTGGGCCAGCAGTCTTTTCCTACCCTTTCTCCAAGCAGCCATAAATGACACAGAATTGGGAGATCAGATATTTGGTCTCCCCTGAGCATCTTTTCATGATCGCCAACCAACTTCCTGTTTGATGCTTGGTGGCCAGTTCTGCATTGCAGCTGAGCACAGGGGAAAGGGCCTGTTTGGAGCCACAAGCGGAGATGAAACAGCCACTCACCGCACTGGGGCCGCTGGCTGTGATGGTGCCCAGGGCCATGACCACAATTTGCTTTGTCTCTTTACTTGCGAAGATGTGGCTTTAGAAAATCCAGGAGGCCAAAATAGGCCCGCTATTCACATGACAGAGCAAGTGGACCCTTTGGCTGCAGGGCCAGAAGAAGCCTCGCTGGGCTGCTGTTTAGGATGTTCTGCGCTTTGGCTAGGACTAGGCACCTCCACGCTTTCCCAGCAAGATGAGCAGAAAACCCCAATGCTGGATCCCAACAGACAACCCTGGAAAAGAGAGACGTTCAGGCCGGAGGTGGAGAAGAGGACAAAGAGAAGTGAGGTTGGCTTATTCACCAGGACAACCATCCAACAGTCCTGCTGGCTTTTAGTGTGCAGAAATGGGCTTTCATGGGACCGTGGAAAAAGGCGTCCTGGTTAAAGGGCTGCATGGAAGGGAAAGATGTGCAGGTGGTCCTTGACTTACAAGCATTCACTTAGTGACCATTCAAAATTACAACGGCACTGAAAAAAGTGACTTGCGACTGTTGCAGTATTCTCCCAGGGCCCCCATAGAGAGCCCACCCTTTCCTTCTACCCATGGCAAACTTCTTTCCCGTCTCAAGCGCATCCATGTCCTCTGGGGCTGCTCAGTTTTGCTCATGTGTCTTGGGTGGGATTCTGCCGAGAAGCACCGGAAAGCCCAGTTCTCTGAGCCGGAGCCCTGGAAGCTGGTGGCCCCCCCTGCAGGGCTGCCTGGCATCCCAGGGACCCTCGGAGCCTACGGGCAGCAGCCCTCCAGACTGCGCTATGGTTAATCCAGGGTCTGCTCCCTGCCTGCCTTCAGGACCCCCTCCCTCCCCCTCTTCCAGCTGCTCCTCCTGTGCTTCTGCTAAACTTTACACGATGGCTGCAATTAGCCCAACAACAAAGCCTCTGTTTGACTACCCTGTCCAAATTTGCTTAGATCCAGCTGGAATTGGTGCTCAGCAAATGGCTTTCTGTTTATACTCCATACTAATGAAGAGCTAAGGAATGCGGCTGCCCATTAACAGTGGGAGAAGTGATGGTGTTTGCAGAAGGACTCTGTGCCACATGTTCTCCCCTCAGGCATGGGCAGGACTCGCTTCCTCCATGGGGCTGTTTCCTTCTCTCTGCTCCTAGAGAGAAACAAACCATCTGAATCACTTATGGGCACAAAGACAGCTTCATTTCTGTGGCAGGGATTTTCCTGCAGGAATGCCTCCTGAAAGAGTGAACTTTTCAGCCACATATTGCTGGTCAAAAATTAAGGAACATTTAATTATGCAGCCATATTACCCAAGCTTTAGGGGTTTCCCCCCCTAAGAATGCTGTTTATGAGAAAGAGTTTGGCATGTGTGTCTCAAGTGGGGTGCCAGCAGCCAGAGCATGGCCAGGTCAGGTCCTCTGGGAAGGACAGGGATCCCTTTGGGTCCTGCTGTTGACTGGGCCCTGAAGAATGGGATTTCCAGTTCAGCTGGTCATTTGGGCCATGGCTTGCTTGGGTCCAGCCAGAGTAATTGCAGAACATAGCAGCACCACTGCTGGTCAGGACAGGCTGGATGATGGCTTCAATGTCTCCTCATAAAATGAAGTCTTTGTGCAGGCAAACATTTGCTATCTAGCCTGAACCCACTTTCCACTTTTCCCTATTTTTAATTGGTTTCTAATTCTTCTGTTTCCTATTTCTGGAAATTGTGGGGGCCTTGAGAATATCAGAAGAGAATCTGGGGCTGGATCAGGCCAAGAAACACACGCAGCCCAGATCCTGTGGCTCAGGGGCTGATTGGATGTGTTTGGGAGCCAGATGGGGTGTTTGTCCCCTTCGTGGTTGGGTTGGCCTTGAAGGGCCGATGCCCATCAATCACCTGGTTTTCTAGGGGTTCCGGCCCTATCCTGGTTTCCTGGACGTTGCATGTGCCACCGATGATGGACTGGTTGGAGAAGGATCCTGGATTGCAAGGTCAACGTGATTTCAGCAACGTTTCTCCTGAAGCCTCATTTCCCAGGCTTTGCTGGCTGCAGTGGGCGAAGGTGGGCTGCCTCTGCCTTGCAAGCTTTGTTTCCAGCGATGGGCTGCAGAACTGCCAGAAGCCGCTAAGATTTCTAATTGAGATGGAAGAAAACAACACACGCTATTTCCAAACTCTTCCTGCTGGAGTTTAATTTGATTTCCCTCTTTTTGTCTCAGGGCTGTTTAATTTCTAGATTAGCCAACGTGGCCTTTGAGCACAGGCTGCGGGCATCCTCCAGCAAGGCTCTGGCCTTCGCTCCGAGAGGAAGGAGGCCGGCCTTCTCAGAAGATGTGAATTCAAATCTGGCCTTGAATCTTAATGGAGGGGCCCAGCCTGTGGCTTTTGTTTGCTGTTACCCTGGAAAAAGCCTGTGAGGCGGGTGGGGGCCAGTTCAGCTGCTCAGGGCCAGAGACAGAAGAATGTTCTCTCCCTTTGGAGATGGTCTCTGGCATTATTGCAGATGTCACAGTGAACGAGATATTGGGATCCAAGCCATGTATATGGAATTCTTAGACTGACAACTTCCCAAATAATTACATTGCTTCATTGCATTTGTTTCATTTTATTTATTAATTTGTTAGATTTTGGGGCTGACTTTCCTCTAGGAACCCCAGGTGGTTCAACCACTCAAGGGCGCGCTTCACGAACCTCCCGCATGGAGGTTCTCTCTGCCTGAAGAGTCCCAGAAAGGTCAAAATGGTCCTGTGGTCTCTCCTCTGAGTCAGTGGCTGATATAACATTCAAAGCTACTCAAGTCCCCCCTCCCCATAAAGGGAGGCAGCCCCAGGGCCCCCAGCATCTGGCCCAGACCAATAAAAACCACAGCATTCTCTAACAGGAGAGCATTTTGGAGAGGGACTGGATATGACATGGCTTCTTTTATCAAAACATTTTTGGGATGTAGACTGGACCAAGACTTCTTGACTTCCCTTCCAGAGTCAGCATTCTTCAAACTTGAATTGCTAAGGGAAGAGGTTTAGGGGCCTCACCCTAGGGAAATATTGCAAGCATGAAGTGCTCCTCCCAGGCAAAGGGAGGTGGACAGAGAGGATCACTGTTGCTCATCATGAATGAGAGAGAGGGGGGGACCCTTTCAAGTGCCAGAGCATGGCCTGGCCATCTGCCTCCAAGGGTGCCTGCAGAAGTGGGCGAGCAAGACTCTTCCATTGGCTTGTTGCCTTCTCACCTCCACACGCCCCAGTGAGAGAGAGAGAGAGAGAGAGAGAGAGAGAGAGAGAGAGAGAGAGAGAGAGAGAGAGAGAGAGAGATGGGGGATGATTGATGGCCCCATCCCACTTCTCTGTCCCACCTGAAGGGAGTGAGTCACATTGATGGATCTTCCTCATCATCGGAATTTGCTGGCAGGGCCAGGAAGCACATCTGCCAAGCCATTTGGGACTCCCGGGGGGGGGGGGGAATTTGCTCAGGAGGGGGGGAGGGGGGAGGCCAGAGGCATCCAGTCTGGCGAAAAGGGGGTTGAACCAGATGCAGCCTTAGCCCCAACTCTAGAGAGTGATGGTGGAGGCACCAGCTGGCAGCGAGATTATGGAAGCTCAGAGCCACAGCCCATCTGGGCAAAACTACCTGAAGGTGGCATCACCAGGATCTTGTGGGAGGGGTCTCCTAATGTCCTTGCAGTCTTCTTAGCAGAGAAGATTTCCCTTGCCTTCTTCCAGGATATTTTTCAATTTCCTGTGGGATTTCCCTGTGCTGTCCCACTGAAGTTCTCACCAGGATCAAACCTGCATAGCTTCCTCAAGATCAGCCAATATCTATCAAGTGCAGCCACCTGATTGATCTTCACCAAATGAAAGCCCCCGCCCCCAATTTTGGTATGTTTCCCACTTATTATCTGGCCCTCTGCTAGCCTGTGCCCATGCCTTGAAAGTGCACACTGGCTAATGGCAAGATCCCAGTTGCTGTCCCCCATTCCAGAGCCAGGATTTGGGAACTGCTTCTGGGAGGAAGGTCCACCGTGCTTCTGGGCTGGAGCAACGAAGGTTCTTAGCAAATCCACCCCTGGAGGAGCAGACCCCTCTGCTTCTCTCTCCATTTATCTCTCTACGATATCAGGCCTATACAACAGTGTTCCTTCCTCCTTTTAATTAAGTGCTAAATATAGATCTTAATTAAGGTGCTGATGAATTTAATTTAGAGCAGTGGTACTGCTTTAATGCACAGAGCCTGGTGCCTTGTTTGGATAATGTTGAATACCAGCTAAACGTGCGCTTTCCACGTTGCCCCCGTAAATAATTCCCTTGCAAATCCTCTCCGATACGTTGCCGACACTAATCCATTTCCTCCTGCAGAATATTCATGAGTGCCAGTCGGCCTTCTTCCCACTGAGCAGCTCTCAATGCTTGCCTCCAAGCCGTTTGCCAAGGAGCAAAGGAGCTGAACTCTCCTGGCTGGCATGGCCGGCCACCTTGCTTGGCTGGGGAACTGAAGGACTTGGGAGGGGATGCGGGGATGCTGTGGAGAGGGTCCCCCCACTGGGCAGGGGAGAGAGGTGGGAGAGGCTGCTGCGCTGGCCCAGGATGTCCACCGGGACGCTCACATTCGCCAGAGGCTCTGAGGAGAAGAGGCCGTTTAGAGGGACAAAGTCCTGGGACGCTGGTTAAGTTTGGGACATGCATCTTCCACCTCTGAGCCATTAAGTGGGAACAGCATCGAGTTTCCCCTGATGAAACTCTATTTTCCCCCTTCCCTTTTGCCTTTTCCCTTCCCCACCTCTGTCCAGACTTCGCATTGTGAGGCTAAAGCAGGATCCGTGCAATCTCTTTGAACCCGAAGCCCCTCCGTCGAAAAAGCCATTTTGTCCCTGGCTAGCAGAGTCAGGCCTCATTGTTCCCAATATCACCGAGCAATTTCTGAGCTAAATTAGAGATGAATTGCAGTGCAGGCAGACGGGTGGAGAAGCCAGTCAGTGGTCCAGCTGGGACGGGCTGGGTGGGCAGGAAAGGCAGCTACTTGTTGGATAAACCCCTTGCTGAAACCCCCCCCCCATTTCCAGGGAGAACAAATGAAGGACAGACAGACCAGCCTTGCTCTTCAGCTGCTGCCTTCTGGGTTCGGCTCTTAGCTCCTCTAAGCCAAGGAGAAAGTGGGGGGAGGTTTGCGCTTGTCCCCAAAGGCTCAACTCCACTACGACTTCTCTCCTCCCTCCTTATCCTTGTACATGTGCAAGGAGGGCTGAATGCACAGAAGGAGACAGTTGGTGGGATCAATGCCTTGTTATGGGGAAGGACAACCCCCCCCCCGGGAAGAGGGTGTCCATGCAGCATCTTGGCTCTGGTAAGTTTCACCACGGGAACCTGCAGATTCCTCTCTCTTTCAGCTGCCCCCCTTCTGGACAGGGGGCTCTGCAAGGGGACACAGCCTTTGGAGCCACTGCCCCGCCATTCAGTGCCCCCCATCCCTTCCTTCATGCTCTCTCAGTGGTGTTTGGCTGACCCACACCTGCTAACTTGGCACGGCTGCCACCTGCTTCATCGTGCCCAGGCCAGACCCGAAACAAAGCAGCCTCCAGGGACTGAGTGTGTGTGTGTGTGTGTGCTTTAAAGGACGTGGGGTATATTTTTTGAGTCCTTAAAAGCAGCAGATAAAGGGGAAATCAAACCCAACTGTCAGTCTATCAGCTTTTGCAAAATGCCTTTTGCTCACTCCCCCCAACCACTAACCACAGATCAAGGGCTGCCTGGATGAGCTCTGAATGCAGCGCTGTGTTCCTGACACATTTGTTGGTGGTTTCTTTTCTTCTCTGCTCTCTCTCATCTTCAGTGGAGACCCTGCCTCCCCTGACAGCGCATCCCACTCCACGTCTCACGGCAGGCAGTGGGGGAAGGAGGAGGAGGAGGACAAGCCCACCGGCTGCCCTGCAAGGCGCCTTCAAGGTGCCCGGCAGCCATTTGGGCTCTGAGGAGAGCCGGGAGAGCCGGGAGACTCGGGGGGGGGGGCATCCATCGTCCAGCCCTCCCACCGCCCTGGACCAGGGCGCTTTCCTCCCAGGTGACAGGGCTGCTTCGGATGCTGCTCTGTTCCCTACCAGGCAGGGGAAGAAACTTTTAAAAGTTCGGTTCTCTCCTTTTCCATCCTCATTTTTATACTGGTAGAATTCGTAAAGATCACAGAGATGCTGAGCTGTGGCCGTATCCAGGAAATCAGCAAAGAAATTTGTGGCACCTGATAATTTAATATTTGCAAAGATTCAGTTCTGTTGTTTCTATGGTTGACTGGTTTGGTGCTTTGAGTTAGTTTTAGCTTTCAGTGCATGAAATGGTCTGTCGCATTCAATATTTTTTTGGCGTGTCATTTGAAATTTCCATGCTGATTTTGATTGTGCTTTTTATTATATTTTAATCTGTCTCACACTGCTGTGTTGTCTAGAGAATTTAGTTTAGGCGATGACTAATATGTATAAATAATAAAATAATAAATTAGCATGTGCAGCATTCTGTCTCTTCCTGGGCAGAAGAACTAATTGCTGCCTTTCTAGGCCTGTTTACTCAAAAGTAAATCCTTCCATAGTCAGTTAGTATGCACAGAATTAAACGCCTCTTCTGTGCTTCGGTATTAATGGCTATGTTTTTAAAGTTAGGTTTTTTGAGACTTTTTGTTTAAATATTGTGAATAGCTTAAAAGTAAATCCACCTAGACCTTAAGCAGCCAATAAAATATTTTCAGAAATCACACAGGCGAGCAATATATGAACACGTCCTGTTGGAAAAAAGTCATCCTCACAAATAGCTCAATGTAATGTCATATCTTTGCTTTTTCAAAACTGATAGATGCCTTTCTGCGTAGCCTTGTTTTAATCTGGAGTAGAGCTGGAGGAGGAGGAGGAGGAGGAGGAGGCCCACTGAACACTTTGCCCAAGTGATCAACCCAGCATAAATTCCTGACCAGTCTTTGTGGGAGAAACATGGCCCTCTAGATTTTAAGTCCTCTGCTCATTCCACACTTATCTCCTTCAGCTGAAAGTTTCTCAGTTTATTTTCCTAAAATCAGGTGTAAGCATGTTGTGAACAAAAGTACTGGATTTATTTGCATCCGGGGCTAATCAGATTTCACCTGCGTGGAAGCATTCTTGCAATCTGTTGCCACTCCTAACACAACAGCTTGGACACGCACTCCGCTTCTACCCGTGTTTCAAGGGCGGGGCTGGGGGGGGGAGGCGGCTGGTGGCTCAGGCTGGCCTGGATCTTTTCTCGCAGGGAAGGCTGCTGGAGGTTCAATTATTCTTGCAACGATTGCAATTTATCCGCTCTTCGGATCCGTTGCCCAGTGATGACGACACGATTTCTCCACTCTGGGTTGCAGCTGGAGGCCCCCCATGAATCCAGCCGCAGCTCCAGGGCAGCGGACGATGGCGTGAAATTTCCCTGCCTCTCCAACAGGCCCAGGTTTCTTTTCAACCTTAACAACATGTGTCACCACATTTCACAATGAATTTAGCTGTCATTCATGTTTCATTAGGGTAAGTGCCTTAAAAACAGATTAGAGACTCAGCTAATTTACTCATTAGTAAAAGGAAATTAGCCATTTGAGATCTACTCTAATAAAATTAGCCGGGTGACAAATGCTTTGTTGCTCTGTTTATTAGATTACCATGCCTGCCGCCTTTTAAAGGCATCACTAGGCCTTCGGCAGCCATTGGCAGCCTCATTCTTCCCCTTTTGATATTTGCTTCTGGATTTCCCTGCGAAAACAGGAGAATGGTCCAGAAGGCCACCCGGGCATTGCTGAAAACTCCGTTGAGCGAGAAAGAGCCACCAGGCTTGCCCAACTTTGCTCCCTAGGTAACTTTGAGGTCTGGTGCCCAGTTTGGTCCAGCTGTGACTTGTGTCCTCCAGCCAAGAATTTACTTGATGCCACTTGGACATCCTTAAGTGCCAGCAATATTCCTGCCATGGTCCTGATGCCTGCCTGGTGGCAGCTGCAATTGGGCTGTGATTGCAACTGAGTCAGAAGAACGCCAGATGTGGTCAGATGTGGCGGGCATCAAAGGTCTCTGGAGTTGCCTGGCTTTGTCCCCTGTTGGCATCATAGGAAGACCACTGGGCAAGGCATTGATCCCCACAGCTGTCACAAGTTCCTTCTCCCCGCCTGTGTCCACAAGCAGAAGAGAAGGAAGACCCTCCATGTGCCAGGAGCAAAGCCGTGAGCCTGCCAGGTCCAGGAAGGGTTTGCAAGAAGCTTTGCTGTTGGGCCCTGCTCCTGCTTCACGGACGCGGAGCAGAGAGGCTCCTCTGATTCTGGCAGCCCCCACCTCTTGCAAACACTCCCAGAGCCAGGGCAGAGCCCATCCTGGTTCCTTTGGGGAGGGGTCTCCTGCATCTCCTTCCCCACCTCTGACATGGCCTGAGAGGAAACTAGGAATTGCCCAACCGAATACAACTGACTTCTGTTCAAAGAGATAAATAGAAAAATACGACAGTTTTTAAAGAATTTTGCAATATGGTGTTAATGGGATTCATTTAAACAGGCCTTATTGTCCTTGGGCCCAGTCCGTGGAACAAGCAGATTGCACAAGAGATTACGTGAATGACCAGGCTTTGCTGGGCACGGTCAGAGAGAAGTGACCTCTGGACCAGGGAGAACCTTTGGGCCCCTGTGTCCCATGGATGAGCAGAAACGTCAGCCGGGCTCCCTGGGGTGGGTTGATTGAGGACTCTGTCGAGGGGCCCGGCCCTTTCCCTGGGTAGCTCTCAGCTAAGCATGGGGGGTGGCAAGGAACCCATCTGTTTCCTGCAGATCTTTTTAAGACGGAGGGGGGGAGCTCAAGGGGA
The DNA here is from genome assembly GCA_023970755.1 of Azemiops feae. Classification (NCBI taxonomy): domain Eukaryota; kingdom Metazoa; phylum Chordata; class Lepidosauria; order Squamata; family Viperidae; genus Azemiops; species Azemiops feae. Next base: position 327,084 of record JALGBA010001204.1, read on the forward strand.
GGGGTTTTGTTCAGACTATAACGTAGTAATTAAAATTATCTGATGGATCAGCAGTTTTCATTCGGGCAGCAAAATTAGCCTGCTCAAATCCAGTGGGAGATGATCTTCCATATTTCCGTTTTCCCCTCACCCCGGATTCCCGGCTCCTGAGTTAGCGGAAGAATGGTGATGACCCTCACAAAAGACATGCTGAGCAAAAGGGGGGCAGCTGGAATGGGGGACCTGGATACAATCAGGTGACTAGTCCTGCCCCAGAGCAAAGAGGGGAGCTCCGAGGGCCGTTTCAGGGGCCACAGTGCTCCTATTTTGCGTTGAGTCCAATGCCCAGCCCTAGGGAGGGCAACGGAGCTGGCCGGCGGGGGCATTTCGGTGGCCTTTCGGCCGCCTTGTGCTGGTGTGGCCAGGCAGGTTCACCGGGGAGAGTGTTACTCCATTTTCTGGCTCCATTTTGTCTTGGAACAAATCACCGTCTCGGATAACAGCTGATGTGTTTATATGACTCTGAATATTAGGATGTCAAAACCATGCACATTTGCAATACGTTACTGTCAAAGAGCAAATAAAAAGGGAGTCTGGCTTATTTAATTTAGTGCAAGAGTCTGCTCAAGGAAGAGCCAATAAATAAATAAATAAAAAATGAAAGAGTAGAAAACAACAACAACCCCAAAGGGGAGCCTGGGCAGCCCTCGAGAGCAACTGGGACGTAGAGCTGCAGGTCAAAGTGGCAGCTGAGGATTCCTGGGGCTCCTTCTTCCCGGGCCCACAACTCCCAGACCATGTTGGAGGCCCCAGGCAGGTGGCCTTGCCTGTGGGGCTGAGAGTGAGGGCCTTCGCCCCCCTGCAAGGGGTCCAGGAGCTTCATCCAGACCGGCCTCGAGGGTGGCGGGTTTATCCCCCTGCAAAGAGGGGGCAGGTTCTGTCCTCACCTGCGGGGGGGGGAGGTTTCTAGAGGGGGAAGGCTCAACAATTCCTCCAGTTGCTTGGAGTGCATCTTTGCCCCTGTTGGAGGAAGGAATCCGGGGGTCTTTGGGGTGGGGGTGGGGCTGAGAGAGAGAGAGAGAGAGAGGCCTGCTTCTCCATCCGAGCCTGCCTGCTGGGCTCGGAGCAAAGGCCCACCAAGCGCTCCGGACAAAAGAAACGCCCTTTCTTCCAAGGCCTTCGCTTGCGAACCTCTTGCTGAAAGGGAGACCAGATGCTGTGTGATCAGTGGACAGATTCCAAGGATCTGCTGGCGTTGGATCCATGGGGGTGGATCTGCTGGCGTTGGATCCATGGGGGTGGTGCAGAGATCTGCTTCTCCCACCCAGGCAAGCCTCTGCTGCAGTTTGATGAGCTCCCCCCCACGCCCCCCAATTTAGGCCCTGCAACCAGCCTGGGGTGAGAGACGGAAGAAAAAAAATTGATCAGGCAGCACTGCTGGAATTATTGACAGCAAAGGAAGGGATATTTTCTCTCCATGGCAACCACCCCGCCCCCCCAATCAGTGGGCATCCCAGCCTCCTTATGGCTCTGGGTCTCCTGGGGGGCTGTGTGCAGATTCTTGCGGGGCAGCAAAAGCCTTGGGCCCCAGGGCCCAACTCGCCTCTTCACCAAGATCCGGGCCTGGGCAGCTCAAGGGCTGCCTCTCCCGGTGGGTCGAGACCCCCCAAGTCTATTTCTGGGGCTGCACCAGAGCTTCTCTCTGGGATCTGCACAGTTGCTGCTGGGAAGGTGGGGGGCTGGATGGGTTGGAGAAGACCCTTCTGCACCCCCCCCAAGAGAGAAGGCACGGCTGTCTCCTGAAGCAGCCAGTCCCCGGCCCAGGAGAAGGGAGGTGGGTCAGCCCAGCTTCCTTGCACTGGGTTCAAAGATGTGGAGCCATTGATCATCCAGCCCTCTCCACCTCCCTCCACCCGTTCCTGCCCCACAGAGGCCGGCGGGGGGGAGGGGGGGCTTCCTTAGGAACCAGCCTCTCCCTCCTTTGCTGCAGCTGTTCCGGGGGTAATAGATTTTGACGTGTTTCATTGAAATATAACAAAATATTTGCATGGAATTATTAGATAAATGAGAGCTGGCTGGTGTCAGCAGTACTCATTTACCAAATGTGAGATGAACATTCATTTAGAACAAAGAAAAAGGAAAAGTTAAGTTTATCATCCGCTCAGCCCAAACAAAGATTTTGCAAGCAAAGGATCCTCTCTTCAGCCTGGTGGGGGTGGCAAGCAGGGGGTCTGCCTCCACCCACCCACCCACATGGGCCTCTTAATGCTTTGCTTAGAAAGGCTTCCCATCCATTAATTGCTGAAATTGTGTTTTTCACCTACATTCGGTACCAAAACAGCATTCGCAGCAGCTCCCCCCCCAATCTCTGTGACAGGGGCAGGGAAATTCTGTTAATTAATTCCTCAGCTGAGCTCCACTAAGAAGTAGCAGATCCCAAAGCATTTTAGTCGGGGCTGCGTGAAGGTCCCTGCCCTCGGTCCCTTCCCCTTATTTTCTCCAGAATTTTGCCTGGGCTCCTGACTGAGGCATGATCACACTTTGAAATAACGCAGGTAGAATAAATGTGCCAAGTGCTGGACCTGTCCAAGTTTGAGGATAGCTTGAGAAATATTGGTTGAGTTCCATAAGGAATAATTAAGGGGCCCCCATTGAGTCAAGGGGCTGAATCGAGCTGGGAGGTATATTAACATACAAAATTAATATATAGAAAAATACTGGAAATCCATTTTTGACTGTATTGCAGTTTGGCTCCTAGGTTTCCAAGACTGCAATATAATTTTTTCCACTTCCTCTGCAGCACTGATTGTCTGGCTATAATGTCTCTACCCCTGGCACTCTTCACATGCTCCACCATCCCTTCCCAGCATCCCATCCTGTCTATGGGATGTTCTTGCAAGTGGTGCTGCTTCGGGGCCAGAGGGGAGGTTCCTCCCCAACCCTGGTGACACCTGGAGTCTGATGGAAGCCTCCCTGCGGAAAGCCCCCCCCTCAGGCCTGCCTGTCTGGCCCATCCCTTGACATAGAAGCAGGCTGCGGGGAAAGCACGAAAACCTGCATTGCAGATGAGAGGCAGGGAAATTAATACTGCAACTGTAATAGTTCTAATGAGCAGCTGTGCATGGGCTAATTAGCCCCAAGCCCTCCCCCGCCCCCTCCCCTCCAGCTTCTGCAGCGCTCCAGATCTCTCTTTCCAGGCTCCCTTCTTAATGAGCCAGCTCTAAGATTGGGGCTAGCGAGTGAGGAAGGGGCCTCCGTCCCCCTGGCTCGGACACTGCCGCATTTGCCTGGCTAGTGAGCGCCAGGCATGGGAGAAACTGGATGCAGATGCACGACTGAGCAATGGGGGCTCTCCACGAAAGAGACCCGCCCTGTCCTCTGGAAGGAGGTGCAGCCCATTGGGCAGGAGAAGTTCGATTTGGCCCACAGAGCAGGGGTGGAGTGCCCCAGTCAGCCTCTTGCTGGGCTTGGCCCAGCCGTGCAAGGCACGCCTGGAGCTGGGTGGAAAGGAACCTCCTGGGGCCCTGATCCTGCCACCTGCCTCTGGGAAGGGGGCCAGGCAGGAAAGGGGCTCTTGCACGTGTCTTCTGCCCTGCTGACCTCATGGGGTCTAGAGAAGAGACAGCTGGGGGGGGGCTGGCTGGCACAGAAGGAAGCCCTGGAGCATGGGCAGCCATGCCTTCCTTCTTCCCAACCCTCACCTCCTCACTGCTGATGCAAAAAGGAGGGAAGGAAGAGGAGGGGAGCTCAAGCGGAGGGGCCCAGTTGGGTGCTCTGAGGTCACAGGATCCACAGCCTGGGGTTTCCCAGAGTCGCCTCCTCCTGCCTGGCCTGTGGCAAGCAAGAGGCATCTTCCCGTCTGCACACTGGTCCCCTTATGGCCCCATGGAGCGGGAGAAAGAGGGTTGGCTGGAAGGGACAAGGACCTTGCCTACCCTGCTTAAAATAACTTGCACAGAGGGAAAAATAGAGGGAAGGATCTGCACTAAAGACCCTCCGTTTTGCCTCTGCAAAAGCACTTTGACGCTGTGCTTACAAGAAATACAAATGCATTTCCTGCATTGCAAAAAGGCTGAGATTTTTTTCTACCAGAACCTGTGCTTGGGAAGAGGAAAGCCGCCGAGGCCTGGACAGGGCCGCTTCAGGAGAGACCTCACGCCTAAATGTCAGAGAAGACCCGCTAGTATTCTGGTCCATTGCAAGAGACACTTACGGCCTAAAAACAGCTTTCTGGAAACACAATTGAAAAAACTTTCTAAATGACCACTGGAGAGTGAGTGATGTGCCCTTCTTAAGCTAAATAACATTAAAGTCAAATCTTTTAAAAATACATGAGCAACACATCCTTTTGGCGTTTCATTATGCAAATGCAGCTGGCCAGTGGTGCTCAAATTAGTCCTTGTCTGTAATAGGGACGTGATTTTGCTTCTTGTTCTGGCCAAAGACAGCTGTGCAGCATTGCTGGGGAGATTTTCCTCCTTCCCTCCCCCCCTCTTCTCTTTTCAAAATCTCTGATGAATTAAAAATAACACACCCTCCTTCTTGGATGACAAGAAGAGGCTAGAAGGACCTTGGAGAGGCTGAAACCCCTCGGCTGGAGCAGCCTGGGATAGCTGCACAGTCCCGCCATGACTTTCTGGCTGCAGCCATTGAGCCTTGGAACCCTTCCTGAGGGACTCACCACCACAAGACGTGCTGACAGCCACTAGACGAGAGGGCTGGGCTGGTTTTCAAACAGGAGTTAAACCAAGGGTGCTTCTGTAGAGCCAGGTGGGCAATGCTTTGCTTTGGGGTCGGACTGGAGGAGCCACACTCACTCACCCCCCCTTCGGCCACCGGCCATCCGGCAGTCACGTTGTCCTGTCTGCTTCAGAGGTGGACTTTTTCGATTTGTGCCAGTTGAGTGCCTCTGAGTGGTTCTCTACAGAGGTGCCCACAGACTGCCGCCCTTGGCCACTGCCCGCAAGGGGATGCTGAGAAGAGGACCTGGGCCGGGGACCTTCTCTGTCTGCAACCGGCAGTGCCCTCAGTCCCCCCCCGTTGGACGACTGGGGCATCCAACCCTAGCTGATCACACAGGGATGGCGAAAATGCTGGATATGCATTCAGCATTGACCAGTGAAATGATAATTTTTGATTTTTTTTTTAAGCAAGTGTAACTGACCAGGTTGCAGCCAGTTTCGCCTTCCAGTCCAAGTGAGGAGAACAAGGGCAAAACAAGGGAGGCCGTCTCTGCTGGCTCTGGATGTGATTTAATGCGTGCCTCTTCTCTTCTGAGTCGCCTGTAGGGGTGTCTAAAAGCAGATGTTACCTGGAGTTTTGGCCCCCACTTTAGAAAGTACATACTTAGACTGTGGTAAAGGAAAACAAGCCATGAAGTTGGTGCTCCCACCTTACCCCCAGTAGCAAGAATCAACCACAGTGGGGAGCAACACAGTTTCTGGGACTTTTTTTATGCTTCTTGCATAAAGAGATCTGGAGAGCTGCCTTCAGTTTGTTTCTTTATCACATCTGTAAAGCCGCCCATCTCAGTGGAGACCCCGTTGCAACGCTATAGCCGAGAAGTCGTCAGAATGTAACTTCTAAAATTCCATGTTAATTGCAGCATCCTTGCTGACTGCTTCTCTCCCTTCCTTTGTCCTTGTGTCTAATGAGTGGCTTCCACACAATGTGTAAGATATAAGTGTCGCGCACAGGTTATTAATTTTCCACCGAAGCAATTACATCAGCTCCAAATTCCTCGTGGCCGGTTCTTCACATGGTCCCTTCTTATCCGGTTAGCAATTTCAAATCTACATTAAGACTTCCAAAATCAATTTTCAGCTGATTTTGTGCTGCAAAAATTTGCCATGGCTGGATCTGTGCTGCTAATTGAACACAAGCAATTGATGTTTTAGCAGTAATTAGAGATGGTAATTATTACCAAATCTCTCCCCCCCCAACTAAGTGTTGCTCTGGACCTGTCAGAATGACACGCGAGCCAAATCAATCTTAATAACCCAGAGCTGCTTCTTGCAACCTCCCTCCCAAAGGCCAGCGAAGGGATGCAGCCTGGGCAGGTGCCCTGGCCTCCTCCAGGCTGGCTCTGGGGTGGGGCCCAGCACCCATGGCCCAGCCTAGGACATGTGGGGCTGCAGCCAGGAGAACCTGGGCCGTTCTGGGCTCAGGAGCAATTAACGGGACAGAATCCCAATGCCAGAAGGTGTGGAAAATGCATGTGTGTGAGACAGGGATCCATGTGCTTCAAGAAGTAACCATGTTGACCAGGTGCTCATGCACACATGACCATCCCATGCCCTGAAGCATCTCGGCCTTGTGCATGCAAACTATGCCAGCCTTGCAGGAGGCCCATGGAAGAGACTCCAGCCCTTGTTCCCATGGAAATGGAGGGGAGGATGCAGCCGGGAGAGAGCTGGCTCCCTGGGGCCATCACCGAAGCGCTATTCAAACGGACACAAATAAAATAAAGAAGCAGACAAGAGCCAGCCCACCTCCAGAAACCCATCTCGGCTGCACAAAGAAGAACCGGGCTGTTTTCCTGCCCCCCCTCCCTTCCCCCTCCCTTCCCCCTCCCGCCTTTCTTCAGGGAGAAATGGAAATGTAATCAGATCAGTTTGGAGAGTGCAAAGAGAAAATCAGTTTTAATAAAGCCAAAAGGAAATGCAAAGCAGCTGTTTGAGATGGAAATTGTGTTAAATAGACACCTCTTTAGGAAGAAGGAGATCCAGGGATGTTTATCAAGGAGGTGCAGAGGTGCCGGCCTGTTTCTTTTCATTGGCAGCTTTTCAAGCGCCGGTGTGATTAGTCTCGCCCGAAGGGACGGACGGCAGACGGACGGAAGGAGGGCAGAGCGAGACGGGCTGAGCAGGGGCCGAGATGGGAGCTGTTTATTATCAGAAGGAACAGGGCTGTTATTACTCTGATAGCCCCTCTTTCTTTGGAGGGGGCACCTTCTAGCAAGGCCTTCATTTAACTCTCGGGGCGGGTGCAGCTCTGGCGCGGGCTGGTTCAGAAACAGCACCCATGGCGCCCCCCCTCGCCACTTTCTGGGCCTGGAGGGGGGAGAATAACTGTCTGCAAGGCCCTCACATGGCTTTTCTGGAGAGGGGGGCTTTCCCCACCTGCCCCACTTTAACCAGAAGCCTGGGGAGGTCTCGGGGTCTCCCCGCTTTCATTCCCTGCCTTGGAAACAGCTGTCTGGGGAGAGCCTGGTTGATAAGCCTACCCAGCCGTCTTTGTGAGGCAGAGAAAATTTGTCTTTTTTGTCAAATGTTTGGCTTTGCAGGCTGCTATAGTTCTTCCTTTCCCAGGAATGGCATTTTGCAAAAGGAACAGAAAGTTTCCCTTCCCAGCCTCCTCCCTGCTCAACCCTCAGAAAGTCCTTTGACGAAGGGAGGCAAAAGGCTGGGGGGGGGTTGGGGGGGGGCTCCTTCCCTCTGGTGGTGGGCAGGATGCACACCTAACATTTCTGGGGAGCATCTGAGGCTCAGAGAAGAGGGTGCCGAACATTTGGGGCTGTGTTAGGCCTCCGCAACAACCTTTTGGCAGGCTTTATAGATCTCATCCCCGGGAACAATGGCAGGAAAGGCTCGGAGGTTCTTCCCCCCCCCCCCAGGGGCGTCTTGGGGTTCGGATTGGCTTCTCCGGTTTGGGGACTCAGGTGTCCCTTCTGGCTTTGCTGCCAGTTTTGGCCAGGTGCTTCTGCCGAAAGCCTCTGGTAACAGGGACCGTCTAGCCGAGCTGGGCTTGAGCCGGCAGGGGGCGGGTGCAACTTCTTCTTCCGAGGCCCAGGCCCACTCGCCAGCCTACTTCCCGGACAGGCGGGCCGAGAGTGAGGGGTCACTGGGGGCTCCTGCCGAATCCCCATCACCACCTCGACCGCTTTTGGCTGTTCCTCCTGCTAGGGCTTTGCCCTGGTCAGGAAGGAGCGCGTCTCTTGGTCCGAGGCAAGGCGGTGGCTGAGCCAGAGGCAGCAATTACAGACGGGTGCGAGGACGTCTGAAAACCAGGATCCTTTCCTCCTTGTTCATTTAGCAGGTGTCTGGGGCAGGGCAAATCCATCATCCTGAGCCTAATCAGCTAATGTTGATAAACTGCCAGCAATAACAGCCAACTGAAGTGGGGCGGAGGGGGGGAGAATGCCAGTGAGGCTTGGCTTCCAGTTCATTCCTTCTCAGGGGCCATCACCAACCCATACAAGAAGGAAAGATTCTTCCCCAGAGCCCCAGTCAAAGCTCAGCTGACCTGGGTGCCAAAGGGGTCTGAGCTATTGCTTAGGGCCACCGCAGGGGAAGGGGCTTGGCCTCTGCATCCCGAGGCAGCTCCCTCCAGCGTACCTATACGGTGGAAGGTAGTCTGGAGTTGCAGGAGGGAGGGGCTCAGCACAGCCTGGAATGTCTGGTGGGCATGAAGAGAACAAGGTTGGACCCTCCTTAGCAATTCCCAGAGTATATCTGTAATTATTGCAGATAATTGCTTTAGACTGGTGAGATTCCTTTTGTAGGTGAGCAACAATGAAGGAACTCTTCAGAACTAACTCCATGTGTTCTTCTTGGTTCTTTGGGCCTGATATAAAATATACTGAATCCTAAGCTAAGGCTGGATTTGCATAGCACATCTCATCACAACGAAGCAGAGTTAACTGTAACCAAGCTTAGCAAAGGGTTTGAATTGAGCTGCTGGGTCTTTTAGTGGCCCAGCTAAGCATGTTGAGAACCAAACCTCTGATCTGGGAAAGTTGTCCCAACGTAGAAGTTTGCAAAGCTCCCAAACGTGATTCATCCTGCCTCCTTTATCATAACAGCAAAGACCTCCATCTGGGACTCCTGGGTCAACTGAACCCCCTTGCAGAGGTTGTGCTCGGTCCCAATAGCCCATGCAGGGCCTCGTTTCCAGACTTCCTCCACTTGGCAGAAGAAGGAACACACCGGATGAGTCCCTTTCCCAGAAAGCAATACTAATTTTCATTTGAAGCCTGGCCCTGTGACTACCTTGACAAGCCATGGGCAAAGGGAGAATGTCTCTCTTCCTCTCCCTCCATCTGGCCCCACACCAACTGTAATTAGTTGTCAAAATTAGTGTTGGTGGCGAGAGGTCCTGATGAGTCAATGCTGCAAGGACTCCATTTCATCTCCAACTTGACATTAAACTTTAATAGTCTCAAGGACAAGAAGCCAGCAGATAGAAGACGTAATGAGAAAAAGCAAAGTTTCTCTGACAGCAAATTTGATCACAAATGGGCTCTGAGATTGCTTCTTTGATATAAATGAAACATAATTCATCTTCCCCTGCCTTGGATGGTCTTTAAGTCCTTTTCTAATATGACAAGTGCCAGAGTGCCAGAGTGGCAAGAGGGAATGGGCACTCAGAGACCTCTGCCTGCTCCTCTTGTGTGGCATCAGAGATGGAGAAGGCACCAGGAAGCTAACAATGCTGTAGCTTTTGTCCCAATCTGTAGATTAGGAAGCTTCACAAGGATGCAGTTGTGCCTTGAATAGCTGCCAAGAGTTGCAGTGACCATGTGAAACTTCCAGGGCCTGAAGCAATCACAGCTGCTGCCCTTGTGTGCTTTCTGAAGGTCCTGAGTTGGCCAGAGGGAAGACAAAGCATGAGCTGTGATTTTCTTATGTTCTTCATCCACATGAGGACATGAGAAGAATCTCAGGGCAGGATAAGACCAGGGCTTTGTTAATCGTGGTTTCTGTATTCCATAGCACCTTCAGCTCCTAGTCCTCCCCCACTGAACCCCTCCCCCCGCAACTGGTATTGAACTATGGTAACCAGGAGTGAGAGATTTATACAGATCTCAAGAGTGTTGCCCCTTCTGACTTAGTTGTTCTGGGAATGGCTGAATCCCCATTTAAAATCAGTAGAATTGTTGGCCCTCTGCGCTAGACTCAGGGGCACTGAAGGCCAAAGTTTAACTCTGAAAATGCCCCGAATCTTTGCCCATTAATTTTAGTGATGATCCTGAGTTCTAGCAACATGTGGGAAGTCAGAAAAATTTCTATCTCTCCATGTTTTCCATATCCTGGTGACTTGGTCTCTTTCTGGGTCCCTGCTTAATGTCCCCCATCTCTCCAGGAAAGAACAAGTCCTGACCTCCAGCTTTGACACGTCTTCCTGGCTAGTAGAACTGACAGCAGAAATGGCTGGTGGGGGATTCTGTGGGCTTTGCTGGAAGAGCCCCAAACAAAATGCATGAAGCTCCCAGTCCCTGAAAGGCCCCCAGCTTGGGACGGGGTCACCTTTCTCTGCCACAGACCCCTTTGAGAGTCTGGGAAAGCTATGAACCCCTTCTCAGAAATACATATTTAAATATCTCACATGAAATTCATAGATCTGGATTGTATTACAAAGGAAACTAATTATGTTCAAATATAGTTTTACAAATATTAAAAATAACACATATGTAACACAGTAATATAAGTCCTTTATTCATCCATTAAATGAATAACAAGACAATATCCTTTTTTTAAGGTATAATCATTTTAGACAATGCAATTTATTGAAGTTAGCCAGCATTTTTGGAGTCCAGAGGCCATAAATTACTTGGCTGTCTACCTTTGTAATTGAATGAAAAGCTACGTTTCAGTTGGAGGTTAGTGACAACCAAGTAGTCAATACTGTTCCAGGCCAAGTTTATGCCCCCTGCCCCCCCAATCTACCTGGGGCCCGAAGGCATCTGTGGACCCCACGTCAAGACCCCCCTGCCAAAATCTGTGCCCCATTGGGTTGACTTAATCAAAGGAGCCTCCCCCAGACCTGGCTTCAGCCGATGCCTGTAGGCTTCCAGGCAACCCAGCTTGCTGCCAGCCGGCTGCTTCTCCAGGTCTGGAGCCCCTTCTTGCTAAAAGCCCCCAGGAGGAGGCCTGAGACCGTGTGCCTGACACGGTAATGATAATGGATTCATTTGGCAACTGCTTCCTGAACTTCTGATTATCTCTGTCATCAGAATTAATGTAATGCCATGTTATGTCTCCCTCCCTCCTCCTGCTTGGCCTCCCCCCTCCCCGTTCCTCTTTCTCATTACGCGTCTTGCAAAAGGGATGACAGCCTCCTAATGGCCACCATGTTATGGGAATGACAATCATCTTTCCTAATTGCTTGACCTTTTCAAAGAGCTCCTTGTGCCCGGTGGAGACGGGCCTGGATCCTGGTTCCAGGGCGGGCAATGGATGGCCTCCTGGCAGGCAGGAGCATGGGGGGGGCACTCGCCACCCCTTGGACAGTTGTTGGCAGATGCCCAGATGCCAACTGAGGCGAGGAATGGTTTCCAGCATAAACCTCGCTGCAATGCCCATCCAACAGTTTTTTACTGAAGGAGGGGAGGGAGAGAGTGGCATTCTGGCAAAAGTGGGATAAGGGCAGAATTTGGTGTGTGTGTGGTATATGTATGTGTTTGTGTGTGTGAAGAGAGAGACAGAGAGAGAGGCAGAGAGAGAGACAGACAGAGAGATATTTATGGCTTAATAAAAAGTGCAGAGTATCAAACATAACTCCAAATTACGTCAGGATATCAAAAGCAAAGTTAATGTGAATTTTAAAAATAATTAACCATGAAACGTTTGGTGTGAGAGAGCCATTATTCCTGCCTTCTAAATGCTGGGGTGGGCAAACGCAGCCCCTCGAGAACCAGGCAGGAGAAGGTCCCGTTCTGCCCCTGGCAGTGGGGCTGGCACCTCCCACAGTCCCCCTTCCACTGCCCCCAGCAATAGGAGGGTCAGGGCAGGGGGCCCACTCTGGTGGCCTGGCCTAAGCTGGAGGGCTTGAAAAGGGTAGCTGGTTGCCTAAATCATTACATTTTTACTACTGATTTTTATATTATTTTATTTCAAGGTGATGCATCATCGCAGGAGAGCAGGGAGAGCTCCAATGAAACGCCAGCAGCACAATGCACATCTTGCCCCGACCTCTTTTGCTCACGGCCAGGGGTCAGTCAGTAGAGAGGATGGCCCCTCCAGCCTGGCGTCTTAGTTACGGAGGTGGCAGGATTAATCTTGTAGGGACTGGCAGGACCCTCAGTAAATCAAAGACGGACCATCTCTCGCCTTCCACACTCCTGAAATAACCCCCCCCCCCAAAGTCTTCCCAGTGCAAGAGTCACACATTTAGAATTAAATGATGGCTCTGCAATCTCTTGGACGCCTCGGTGAGGCTCTTGTATTTGCCCAGGCAATTTGAATGAACTGAATTAGCTGCAGGATAGTTGCAGCTCTCAGTTGTGTTATTGGTTCCCTCGTTCTTACAGTTTTCGCCATATGCTCATTTCTTGTGGGCTTTCTCGTTTGTTTAACCCAGGCAACCTTCCCGGGCATCTCTTTTAAGAGAAGGCGGTAGATTGTTTGTGAATTTTAACATAAAAACTACAATGTATTAATTAGCTGACTCCACTTCAAAGCACAGTGTGATGTAAGCTGTCCAGATAAATTAATTGAAGATGAGAACTACATCTTAATAAACCAACAACAGAGAATGGAGGTGCAACTAGGCAGGTAATCACACAACCCTCTGTGTGGCCATCCAGAGCTGGGTTCTACCCATGACTGGATTCTTGATGACCTCTTTAGGATGTCCACGGGGCATGGCAGAAAGTCCAGGAGACAACTGTAATGGCAGATTCATGGCTGCAACATCAGAACATTGCGTAAAAGCGGGCAGAGCTTCCTTTGTGTTATCATGGGGGCCATCTTGCTTCCTGACTACACCCTGAGGTGTCTTGGCTGCTTTTGGTCTGGTGGAGTTTTCTGGCCGTCTCTCCCGCCTTCTCTGTGGAGGCCTGGCCCTGCGCTCCAGGGGCTGCCTGTCCCTCTGGTGGGGGAGGGTGGCCAGCGGGCAGGGCGCGAAACTCTCCCCCTTCATGGAGCGCTGAGAGGGAGGCTCAGCCGAGGGGACTTTCTCGAGGGCCTCCCTGAAGGGGCTGCACGAGGAGCAGACAGGGGCAGGGAGCAGGAGCTGGGAGGATCTAACAGAACGGTGGGGAGGGAGCAGCCGGCTGCACCTGGTCACCTTGACAACCCGAACGGCAGGTGAGCTGCCCCACCCAGCGGTTCCTCTCCACCTGCATGGTGAGCCTAGCATTAGCACTCCTTTTAAAGGAATCTTGGAAGAAATAGGAGCCATTCCACAAATAGCAGGTGCCTGTGAGAACTGAGGATGTAACTCTCTTTCTCTCCACGGGAAGATTCCTGATACATGCAAGTCACACACGGATGTTGTGCACTGAGATCCAGATGCGAAGAAGCTACAAAGTGGAGGCCATCACGGAAGACGCCCTCTGCAAAGAGGCCAGGGGGTTGCCAGTCACCCCCCCCACACCCCAGTTGCAGCTGCCAGTGGGTGAAGGCGAGAAGCCGGGTCCACCTTTTGCAGACCCAGAGTAGTAGGCTGTGCGGCCCCTCCCCCTCTTATCCTGGCAGGGGCTGCCACTCCCAGGAAGAAATTGCCAAGACATGCTTGGTGCTTGGGAGGGGGGGAATGAAGAATCAGCTGCCGGAGGGGCCAACTCTGCTCAGAGCACAGAAGGTGGGCTGGGTGGAGCAGAAAACAAGCACACCTTGGAATGGATATGTAACACTCAGTGCATTCTCCTAATTAGCAAGACAGGCTTGATTTATTAGTTAATTAACAAAGACACATGTGTGATGAGATGACTGGGTTTATGCCTAGGGATGATTGACAGGCTGATCGGCCCTGGCTGGGAGGAAAGGTTTAAATAAGTTTATTTTGGACAAACTTCTTGCTCTTTCTTTTCATTTTAAGCACCTGCTTAAAAGGAAACACTTGACTTTCAAAGGCATTGTGTGTTTGTGGGGGGGGGGGACAAATGTCAGATTGCAACGCCTCCCAGTTTTGGGATTTCAATAGTAAACTTTGGAGTAGGACCCTCACAAGCCACCCATCACAACTGAGGGACAAGACGGCTCCAGAAGAACAGGCGTGGTCGCCCCTAAGAAAACAGGTGCCAACACCGGCTGTACTTTGGCCCCGAGGAGCTCCTTCTTGGAGCAGATCAAGCTGCAATCCGTTTCCATGGGTCGGTCATGGATCGTGGTAACCACTGACCTAAGCCTTGTGAAATGGTCCAATAAGACCACTGATCAGTGTGCAGAAAGTGTGGGGCAGAGCAGTACATGTATTGCTCCAAAGCCTCTGCCAGTGCCCACAGAATGAGACCCCCCCATTTTCCCCTCGTGTCTTCTCACAGAAGAGGGGTTGGGGGGGGGCCTGGCTGGCAACAGTAGTTTTTGCTGAGGAATGCCCATTTTTGTGTGTGAGATGCCAACCTGATTTCTGCAATAAGAGAAACAGTTGGCCGTCTTGCTTGCAGCTTGAGTGGCTGAGGAGGCAGGTGGGGTGGTCTTGGCGGGTCAGTGGGCAGGTTTTGAAAACCACCTGGAGAACTGCCAGAGTGTTTCAGGAGAGACAGTGTGACGACCTCGGTTTTGGCTTTTAGCAGGTTGGGTGAAGGCAGCCATACTCTCCGTAAAGCAAGGCTAACAGCTTATGGTGATATATGAACAAGAGGATGGAGACTTAGTCAGCAAACCATGGTTTGCAAACCCCTCTTAACACTAGGTAGGAGGCCAGATCCTCTGTGGATGTGTTTGTGTGTGCTTGTGAGATTCTTTTGAGTGCAAAGAAAAGCTTGTTCCACTGTCACGTGCTTCTTTGGCCAGCCTTCCGTTGGTATCTGCTTGCGTTCCCACGAATAAGGAACCAGGAGAAGGGGCCACACGTGGATTTCTCTCCACCAGGGATGGTTCGGGCAAGCAGGACTTCCAAAGCTGATTCCCTCTCATAGCCAACAAATCCAACTGTTTGGGGACCTGTGTTATGCCGAGAATTAGTTAACATCAGTCAGGAATTATGCTTTCCATTTACTTGCCTGAAATTTCTGTTATTTTTCCTGTCCTGTATATTGAAACGTACATTAGCTGTTCATTAAAGCATAATCTCCACATTCTGAAATCTCCAAGCAAACAAAGCTACGTTGTCTGGCTTGCATTTGAATGAAACCATGGTGGGAGAGTCCACAGCAGCTGCTTGAGAAGAGACCATTTTCAAAGCTCTCCAGATGCTTGCTGGATCTTATTGTGTTTATAACGGAAAAGACAATCTGGAGGCAAAAGTCAACAGCATGATTAGCAGAAAGGAGGTGAATTGCCAGTGGGTTTTGATCTCTTCCCCCAGGCCCCCAAAGCAAAATAGCAAAGATTCTCAGGTTTTTCCTAGGTAGCTTCCTCTGGGTCCAAGATCCCTTCCACGCCTTTGAACCCAACTAAGCCCGAGAACGTCTGAGTAGGATTGGACTCAAAGGGTTGCAGTGTTTTCCAGATTCTTACTGTGGGATCCAGTCACAATGTTTAGCTTCTGAATCCAGTAAGTTATTTGTTTTAGTTAAACGGTTCTCCCCATTTGTGTTCCTTTTATGCAAATGCTGGGTAGGTTAGTTATAATAATAATAATAATAAAGTTGGAAGGGACCTTGGAGGTCATCGAGTCCAACCCCCTGTTATTTGGATTACAAGTAGCCCTTGACTTACAACCACCCATTTAGTGATCATTCAAAGCCACAACAGCAGTGAAAAATTTACTTATAGCCGTTCCTTGCACTTACAACTACCGCAGCATTTCCCACGGTCATGGGATCAAAATTTGGGTCCTTGGCCACTGACGTGGTTGGAAGCCTGGCATTTTGGCATTTCACTGGTGTCCTCTCTCTGCTGCTGAGAAGTAGGTAGTGGCTGATGGGATCAGGAGATGTGGATTCTCCTAGGGCTTGGGGGGAACCAGGAATTGCTTCAGGATCTTGGAAAGGGAGGGTTTGGTTCATCAGGGAAGGAGCCAGCTGTGAGGATTGGGGTCTGCCAGGCCCCAGTTGAGGGAAGGCTGCTCTGCATCAGCCAGTGGGGGGGGGGGCTGGTCCAAGGAAGCCAACTTTCCAGGTGGTCTGTGGAGGCAACGGTGGCCTGTTCTCTCCCCACTGATGGGCCTGAGAGGAAGGTTTCCCATGGGGGAGCCATCCCAATGCTCTCACTTTAAGGGATGTGCTGGGAGGGAGGAGCAGGAAGGGAGAAAGGGAATACCCATAACAATCTGGAATTCTTTGACCTTCTAGCCACCCTGCAAGAGTTTTAGAAGGGGAACCTTCTTTCCTTGCTGCTGGTGTTGAAAGTGTGAAACTCCCCAAACCTCTATAGGACTTCTCAAAGGAGGCCGTGCTGCCTATTTTCATTCCTTTCACTCTCACCCGTCATGGCTGCAGCTTCTGCCTACTCCCCCCCTTCACTGGGGCAGATGTCTCCCCCCCCGTTGCAATTGAACCATTGTATTTTGGGTAGTGAAACTCTGCCCATTCCAGCCGGGGGGGGGCTGTTATCCCAGTGTGAGCACTCTTGTTTGAACAGGTCCCCACTCGGCATTTTCCAAAAGAATTAAATCAGAAGGAGTCTACCCTCCTTTGGCTTCCTCTCTTAATAAAAAGAATGGCTTTATTTGTCCCTGGCGAGAACAGCTTCTCCTCTGCTTTACAGAGCTTCGTACCTGCTTGGGCTGGGCCTCGATGCAGAGCGCAAGCACCACCATGGCCGCGGTTCCCCTTCAGCTGTTGGGGCTCTGTGTGGGGGCCCTGAGTGACCAAGGCCAGCCCCCCTAGAGCCAAAGGCAAGATCAGCACCAAGGGAGGGGTCGAGGCTCCTGCAGCGCTCACCCGCCGAGCTGTTCTGGGCTGGGGAAAAAGTGTTTGAATAATGCATGTTCGGCAGGCGGTTCAAGGCCATGCTGCCCGCTGAACAGCTCTTCTCATGCAAAATCAAGTAATAAATGTGTTCTTAATTATGCACCCCCTGCTTGGTTCCAAATTTGAGAAGGGCTTCCCCTCCCTCCCCCACTGCCCTGCACATGCTTTGCTTGCCTTCCCAGTAGAGCCAGTTAGGCTCTGTCCACCCCAGGCTGGCCTTGCTGCAGGCTGGGAGTACGTCTGAGGAGCCCTCGGAATGAAAGACTTCTGGGCCCTTTCAGGGAGCAGATCGTCTAGGAGGAGATGCTCCCCAACTGTGCTGGGCAGAGGCTGGTGGTCGACAGCTGATTCTTGCCTGCTGAGACTGCAGTGACTCCCCCAGCCCTGATGAAAGCCTGGGGGGGACTCTTGAGCTGCTTGAGTTGGCAGTGCCTATTGGAAGACAGGTCAACAGGGCCAACAGACAGAGAGGCAGAGGAGTTTTACATGCATTTGTCTGGCACAACCAGTGGATATGAAAGCCAAAATGGAGCAATCCTTACTTCAAACAGGGTTGGACGGATTTATGAAAATCCTGGTGATCAAGGGGTCTTAGCCTTGATGGGAGGTCGTCTGTTGGGAGAGCCTTGGGCTTCCTTGGGCAATTGGTTGGCCACGTGAGAACAGGTTGCTGGACTAGAGGGGCCAGGGGTCTGTCCCAGCAGGACCCGGCTTCTGTTCTTCAGTTAAGCACAAATATCCAGCTCTGTTTCTAATTTGATCTCAGTATGGCTCAAGCTTGGTCACCTTCTGTTAAAGAAAGCCAAACTCACAGGAAAACTTCCCAAAGGAAGGCATGCAAAAAATCTCAATATTCAAATGCTGACAGCATCTTTTGATATCCTCTGCAGGGCTAAAGTGTAAGTTAGGTCTCTGTCCCGAAGATTTCTGGAGGCTGGTGGGGATGTAGTGGGGAGTAAAGGTCCCATCGCACCTTCAAGTCTGAGGCAGATCCTAGAAAAGATAATCAAAAAACAGATCTGCGAACAACTAGAAGCAAACAAATTTATAACTAGTAGCCAGCAGGAGTTTGTTAAAAACAGATCATGCCAAACCAATGTTATTTCATTCTTCGATAAAGTGACTAAACTAGTAGACCAGTGAAATGTTGTGGACATAGTATACTTAGATTTCAGTAAGGCATTTGATAAAGTAGACCACAACCTACTCCTTGGTAAGCTAGAAAAATAGAATAGACAACATCACCACCAGATGGATCTGTAGCTGGCTGGCAAACCGTACTCAACGAGTAGTCCTCAATGGCACCACATCCACATGGAGAGAAGTAAGCAGTGGGGTACCACAAGGTTCTGTCTTAGGCCCAGGACTCTTCAATATCTTCATAAATGACTTAGATGAGGGAATTGAAGGGGAACTCATCAAATTTGCAGATGACACCAAACTGACAGGAGTAGCCAACACCCCAGAAGACAAACTCAGGATCCAAAAAGATCTTGACAAACTTGAACAATGGACCCTATTCAACAAAATGAGTTTCAATGTGGAAAAAAGCAAAGTTTTCCTTTTAGGCAGGAAAAATCAAAGGTACAAGTACAGATTGGGCGAGACCTGGCTCAAAAACAGTAACTGTGAGAGGGAGTCCCAGTGGACGATCACTTGATCATGAGCCAGCAGTGTGCAGCAGCAACCAAAAAAGCTAATACAATCCTGGGTTGTATAAACAGAGGCATAGAATCAAGATCACACGAAGTATTAGTACTGCTTTATAAAACCCTAGTGAGACCATACCTGGAATACTGCAGCCAATTTTGGTCACCATATCACAAAAAAGATGTGGAGAGTTTGGAAAAAATTCAGAGAAGAGCAACTAAGATGATCAAAGGCCTGGAGACTAAAACATACGAAGAACGGCCACAGGACATGGGTCTGGCTAGTCTAAAGAAAAGGAAGAAATAGGGGAGACATGATAGCAGCATTCCAGTATTTGAGGGGCTGCCACAAAGATGGGGGGGTGTCACATTATTCACCAAAGCAGAGAGGGAAGGACGAGAAACAATGGTTGGAAACTGATCAAAGAGAGAAGCAACCTGGAATTAAGGAGAAACGTGAGGACAATTAACCAGTGGAACAGCTTACCTCCAGAAATCGTGGGTGCTCCATCACTGGAGATTTTAAAGAAGAGGCTAGACAGTCACTTGTCTGAGATGGTATAGGTTCTCCTGCTTGAGCAGAGGGCTGGACTAGAAGACCTCCAAGGTCCCTTCCAGCTCTATTCTATTCTATTCTATTCTATTCTATTCTATTCTATTCTATTCTATTCTATTCTATTCTATTCTATTCTATTCTATTCTATTCTATTCTATTCTATTCTATTCTATTCTATTCTATTCTATTCTATTCTATTCAGCTCCAGCCTGCCTCACAGCGGCCAGAGAGGCTCTCCTTCACCAGAGTCACATGGCTCTGTGTGTGTGTGTGTGTGTGTGTGTGTGCAGGCACGCATGTGTTCCTCTGACAAGTAGAGGTTGAGCAAGTGGGAAGTGAAGATACAGGACACCTACCCCAATCTTGTGTCATGGTTTGGGGCCTATTCATGTCACTGAGCTCTTCCAAGGACAAGCAAGCGCTGATCCCATTTGAGTCTTCCAGCAATCCTCTGAAGCGAGGCAGCAGCAACTGGGCAACTTATCTGAGAATAGAAAGGAGCACTTTAGCTGCCCAGGAACTTGATCACCGGCCTCCCTCAGTCCAAACCCCAGATCTCTTGTTGCAGCTTGCTGGCTTCCCATGACCAGGCAGCAACGGATGCATGCAAAGGCTGCCTCCAGACTTCACTCTTGGAACCATAGGTAGAGTTGATGCCCCTTTGCTCTGGGGCTGCCCAGCTAGTTCTTGCTCAGCAGGCAGCCCAGAAACCCTGCAAAGCCGCCCAGTGGGCCTTCCCCCCCTGCTGTTGGGCCTCTCCGCGGGGGAAGGCCAGCCCTCATTCCAATCTCATCAGGACGGGTGAATGGCGTCCTCATTGGCAGCTCGCAGGTATTCCATGCGCTGCAGCCAAGGGTGGCAGCATGCCCAGGGGTCCTCCGCAAGGAGTGCCAGTTCCTTTCCAGGGCAGAGAAAGAGCCCTTGGAGGAGGAGGAGGGCAAGGGTGAAGGTTATCAAGCTTTTTCTTGTTCCTTTTCCAAAGAGCCGATCCTATCTTCTCCCTGGGCTCAGTTATGGCTTGCAATATATATGGCACTCCCTCCATCACCCTTTGTTACCTACTTGCACAAAAGCAGATAACTCCATTAAGTGTGGTGTGAGCAGATTTGCCAAGTGAGCTTTATCTCTGGGGTTGCTGGTATCCAAACTGCGCACAGCCAAAAAAGCTGTCTGCGGACTTTGTGCCAAACGAGAGATGCTTTTCTGGGGATGATACAGGAGGAACTGTACAAATCGCTTCTTTCTATATTTCTTCCCTTTTTCATTACCAAATTCTTTCTTTTCTCTTTCTCCTTCCTTCCTTCCTTCCTTTTATGCACCTTCTACTCTTTCTTTTTAATCTTCTGTTTTTCTTTTCACTTGAATTGGTTTCGCTATTGTAATCATAACCTTTAATGAAATGGTTGTAGAACAAAAGCATTGGTGGACAAATGGCTGCTGGGTTGGGAGGGGAAGCCAACCTGCTCTGCTTCCGGCTTCCCTTCCCTCTCCTGCCTGGCTCCTGGTCTCCACTGACGCCGGGCACGTTGGTTGGGCAGCGCTTCGGCTTTGTCAGCTTGCTTCTCCTCCTCCTCGTTTCTCTTTCTCTCCCCGTAAAGCAGCTTAGACTCAGCCTGCTTGGCCTTCACTAAGGAGACCTACCAGGTGGATGCAGGGGGTCCAACAGCCCCTGTCAGAGGGCTGGGGTGGTGGTAGATGGCAGGACAGGCGGAGGCAGAGCCAGAGGAGAGAAGGGCAGGTCTCCACAGCTCTTTTGCCCCTCTCTGCCAGCCCTGGGAGGGACAAGCCGCTCCCTCCACCCATCGGAAGGGCCCACCAATATTTCATGGGAATAGAACGTGGAGGGGCAGCATGTCCTGCTTGAAATGATCAGGCCTCCAGGCTGCCTGATCCAGGCTTCCTGGGATCTCTTGCAGAGAGGATCTGCTCAGGGCGGGGGGCTTGGGGTGGGAAGGGACCCTTCTAAGGGCTGCAGGGGCATCTCCTGCAGCTGGTAGGAACCCAGGAGCAACCCTTCCCGGCATGAGCTGCTGTCTAAGGGAAGAGGGCGCATCTGGGTTACCATATGGTGCTGTTAGGTTAGATAACATTTGGTAAATTGATATTACGCTATAATTTTATTGTTGTTTGCTTGTGTGTACTAAGCTGAGGTGCTAAATAAAAAGACTGCTGTGACTTGCGGCTGCTCCAGCAACCCCAAGAGCCCCTTGGTGGGAGGGTGAGAGGACCCCCCTCACCCCGGGAGAGATTCCCAAAGGAGACACCTCTGCCTTCCTGAGTGGGCTCTTAATAGGGTGCAACCAGGGTATGTGTGGGGAACTGAGGCCATTAGGGAACACTGCCTGCGGGTCGCTGGGTGAGGATTGGCGGAAGCCGTCCAAGCGGGGCAGGCTTTGAACAGGGCTCAGTCCCTCCAGCACTTCCCTGCTACTTCTTCCTCTGGCCCCTCCTGCTTCTTTGCAAGCTGCCGGAATGATGGCAGACGGCAACGCATATTTAACTGCTATTTACATTCAACAATGTCTCTGTGTGGTTCTGTTTTCTTTCCCAAACACTGTAATTCCTCCAGGCATCTGGCTGGTGTGGCTTGGATACATGCTGCAGGGAACAGCTGAGGTGAAGCTGGACGCACTTGGCACTTTGCCATTGCTGGCTCCAAGGCTGTTTTGAGCCCCTGCCAGGCTGTGCATCATGGGCCCCCTGGTCTCAGGAGGTACCTCTTTCCTCTGCATATCTATTGAGAAACAGGAGGTTCTTGCTGGTAAATCATGGAGGATTTACCAGAAATTTTAAATTGAACTTCCATAAAGCATGGGGTGCCCAGTTAGGACTCAGAAAAGCTGCATATGATGAGCCAAGGTCACCCTAAACCAAGAGTACAGTCATGTTATGGAAAGTCATTGATGATGGGTGGCTACCCGAGAGAGGCCATGGCGGTCTAAAGGCCCCGGGTTCAGGCCAGGAAGACTGAAAGCAACTTGGGCTTATGACAAGCTGCCATCTTGGGGTCCAGGCAGGCCATGAGCAGGTGGCTTCTTGGCATCTGCCAGCTTTGTGGCTTTGCTTCTGGTGACCAAGTGCAGGACAGCTTGGTAGCTATCTCTGGACTCTTTAGCTGGGACCTCCCTGAGCCCTGGCTTTTCCACGTGGGAGCCGTGGTGACACAGTGCTTAGAATGTAGCATTGCAGGCTAACTCTGCCCACAGCCTGGAGTTCAATCCTGACAGGCTTTCTATCCTTCCGAGGTCCGTAAAATGAGGACCCAGATTGTTGGGGGCAGATATGCTGACTCTATAAACAGAGAGGGCTGTTAGGCACTATGAAGTGGTATATAAGTGTAAGAGCTAAGTGCTAACATTCTTTGAATTGGCGTCTTGGAGGAGGTGTCGCCCCTCCCTTTCCAATCTGCAGTGATTCTGAAATTCCGATATTCTGAGGCCGCCTTCATCTCAGGATGGCTCCGACTTCTCAGCCTCCCCGGCAGGCGCTTGCTTGCCATTGTTATTCCAAACACCGAAGCACAGTAATTGCCCATAATTACTGGTAGGCTTTGGTCCAGTGACTATCTATACTTAACGCCCCCAATGAAATTTCCATGAAGGAATACAAGACCTGCTTCATAAACAATCCCAGCCATTCAGCAGGATTTGCTCATTAGGGTTTCTCATTAAGGTTTCAGCCTTCCAAGGGACCATTTTGGGCTCTGCCCATGATGCTGTGCTGAAGAGGTGCCCTTTGGGCATGTGCAGACTACTCTTCCAGGAAAGCTGTAGTGGCCCCTGAAGTAGGATCAGCAACACAAAATCCATGGACAGGAGGAGCAAAAGGCCTAAGGAGAGAAGGGCGGTTCTAACATTAAGCAGCAAGGACCATTGATGAGGCTTTGACCACCGGCTCTCCTGCTTTCAGCTTGTCCTGCTGCTGCCAGGAGCCTCTCATATTCCACATATTTCAAGGCTGGGGTTACTTAGCAGCTAAGGTGCCCAACCTGATTCACCAGGAGAGCCTCTGAACTGGGAGTGGCCAGAGATGGTGGAGAAACCAGCATCTTCCAGGCTTGAGTGACATCTCCACTGGCACACTCACTTTCTAATGACTGATTCAGGCTTCATTTGTGGCTGCCCTGAGCTCGGGATCAGGCCTCCTGTGCTCACACCGTCATTCTGCACCCATGGGCCGTGTTTGTGCGAGGCCATTAGGAAGCACATCCGATGCCTCCAGCTCCCTTCAATCTCTCCAATGTAACTGCCTGCATGGCAAGTTGGTGCGAAGCCCGTGAGCATGTGGAGCTCTACATTTCCTCCCCAGCCCCTTCCGAGCCTGTAATGTTGGCTTCAGCTGGAGCTTTGCACACACGGGCAGGATACTGCTGCCCATCTGCTGGTCATAGATGGCGTCTCCAGGGAAAAGACTGGCAGGACACTCAAGAATGGCCTGGCACCACATTGGCTAAATTTCTGGTGGAATCACCTACTCACATTCGTGGCAGAACCCCCTGCAGGTGAACTTCATGGAGAAATGACCGAATTCCCTCTAAGGGTGCAGGGATCTCTCCCCCCCCAGAGATTCCTCTATTAGTCTGTGTTTGCACAACACGGGTGACCCTGATTCCCTCCCCTGACCAATTGTCCTGAATCCGCTGGATTGTGGCACTGTCACTGGCAATCCAGGAACAATCAGAGGCTGAAGATACTTCTAATCTAAGGGACTCGTCCTTGGGGTGAGTTTGGTCCCAGTCTGAGTCTGGATGACGTCTTGGCTGCTCCAACTCTTTCTTGGATCTTCCACCTGACTACAGAGGGAGCCAAACCATTAATATTGCTCCTCTTATTTCTTAAATATAAAACGAGCCAGGAAGAT
Organism: Azemiops feae; assembly: GCA_023970755.1. NCBI lineage: Eukaryota > Metazoa > Chordata > Lepidosauria > Squamata > Viperidae > Azemiops > Azemiops feae. Next base: position 350,869 of record JALGBA010001204.1, read on the forward strand.
GTTGTGTCACGCATCTATAAATGCCGTCCAATGCTGGAAGTTGCATTTCTTCATGCAACATGGAGATTTCCTGCTTCCCTTCAATTAGGGAAGGTCTGAGAAAGGCACAAGTTCCTCTTCTTTGCCTTTCAAAGGGGTCATTTGGAGCAAACATCACGGCGTTTGGCCTCTCTGCCACCGTCCGTAGGGAGAAAACTTCCTTGGTAGCTGCTTCTCCCAAAGTCCAGGTGGACCACAGAGGAGGGGGGGGGCAGGGACTCCCCTGCCTCTGGACAGGGCAGGAGAAGGAGCACATCCCCAGGGGCTAAAACCAGCCGCCAGAGATACCACAGCCTGTCAAAGGAGAAAGTAAATACTGAAAGTGTGGTCAAAAATAGGAGACAAGGAAAGCAGAAAGGGGTACTTGTAGGTTTGTGGCATGTGTGTGTGTGTGTGTGAGTGTGTGTGTGTGTGTGTGTGTGTGTGAGAGAGAGAGAGAGAGAGAGAGAGTTAGAGAGAGAGAGAGAGAGAGAGAGAGAGAGAGAGAGAGAGAGAGAGAGAGAGAGAGAAGCATAGCAACTCTTGGAACCCTTTTAAAAGAATGGCACCCCATCCTCTAATTCCCTGTGGCCACCTTTGGCAATACATGGGGACTCTGATGGAGATGATAGATACGTAGAGACAGATACTATATACTGTGTGTTTGTGTGTGTGTGTGTGTGTGTGTCTGAGAGAGAGAGAGAGAGAGAGAGAGAGAGAGAGAGAGAACTGAGGCACAGACATCAGAGTAATTTCTTCTTTCTTGAGCTTTATCTCAGTTTTCCATTGAAAAAAGTAGTGCAAAACTGGCATTGATGTTGTTGGATCATCACTCATCAGAGCGTTGCATTCTCCAAGCAGGGTAACTTTAATCCACTGATTTTATCAAGATTCGCCTTGTAGATGTTGCTTAAAAAATTATATGTATTTTTGCAGTCTCTTTTCTGCCTGAATTGGAGGCTTTTAAGAAAACATTCCTTTCCCCTTGTCTGCTGCTCAGTGATTGCTACGCTGCACATGTCTGTACTTCCCATTCTCCTTTGGTGACATCTCTTTGTAAGTCAGTTTTCAAAGAGGAGAGCCTCCCTCCGCCACCAGCCTCCCCTTTTGAAGGTTGGTATGAAACTTTAATTATAGTGGTGCTATCTAACAAAGGGAAGAAAGGAAGGGATCATTCCACCTTGGGGAAAAACTGGAAACAAAATGTTCCTGTAAAATACCGGGTTGGTGAAATTTCTGTAAATACTGCAATACAGGCTGGTGGGCTCAAGGAGTGCCAAGGTGCCTTGGGCAAAGGGACTAACCAGGAAGGGCCATTTCCCTGCAGCACCTCCCGTCTCCCTTCTCACAAGAGGTGGACCAGGAGGAAGGCTGGCACCCGCAGACCACCACTTTATGGGGGGGGGGTCTGGTCTGTCCAGAGTGAGAAGAAGAGCTAGAGACCTTCATGTTTGAGGTGGTCACATCTCTGGACAGCAAATTCTGACCTTTGTGGCAACCTGAAAGCCACTTGGTTGGACTAGAAGACCTTCAAGGTCCCTTCCAGCCCTTTGACTCTCTTCTATGGTTGGGGCAGGTCTGGGTGTGGGATCCAGATCCCCACACAGTCTTGGAGGGGTCACAGTTTCTCAGCTTCAGCATGTATCATGGACTGCCATAAAAATAACAGTTTATTTGTATACAAACAAAACCATCCTGAGAAGAAAGGAGCAGTGGAATCTCTCTTCCCACCCCCAGTTTGTGCCCTCCCTCGCTTTGTTGTTGGGGCTGCTGCAGCCCCTCCCTTGCCACAGAGCAGGAGAAAGAGAGTGGTGGCAACTGGACGACACCTCTGGCATCTCATGCCCCAGAGAGAGAGGAAAATAATTACAGGCCGGCTAGTGGTGTGGCACTTCTCACTCAGAGAGGTCCAGGGGTGTTGGCTGGGTGGATCCTGGAACACACACAGCCGAGGAAAAGAATTCCATGAGCATGGGAGGATGAGCTGCAGCAGAGGTTTAATCGATGAGAGAAGGAAAAAGGGGGGGTGAGAAGAAGCTTGCCACTCGCAAATTGCTTCCTGAGAGACACAGTAGATGATGTTCTTAATGTGGGGTTTTTAAATAAATATTCAGAGGTGGCATCAATGAAATCTCATGTGGATGCCAAAAATATGCACAACAAACAGAAATGTGGGCCGAACGTCAGCTCAGAAGGACCATGGGAAGCAGCATCTGGGCTATTTCAATTGAGGAGGTGGGCTTTGATAACTCTGAATGGACTCTAAGGAACCAAGAGAGCAGCTGGGAGTTGATCAAGGCAGGATTCATTCTTGGCAGTTTAAGATCACTGTGGCAAGAGCAACTTGACTGGAAATTTTGAGGAAGGGTGAAGCAGCCAAGCCAGCAGTCAAGGATGGATAGGGAACAGCTTCATTTTAGGAGATAAAATGGATCCCAGGTTGCTTTCTGAGACTTTCCATATTCTGGTGGAATGGCCTGGAGAGAAGTCCCCTGACTTAGATCCTCCCATGCAGAAGCATTTCTCCAAAATGTGAAGCTGCTCAGGAACCTCTGAGTTTCTCCAGTGTTCTCTCTCTTGGGACCAGTGGTCTCCAGGAACATGACTGTAATGATTCTCTTCTTTCTCTTGAGTGTCCACTTGAAGAATGTCCCCTGAGCAAAGCCTTCTTGCCCTGCTAGTCCTCGTTCCTGTGGGGAGCTTAGCCCAACGACTGTGCAGCCGATGAGGGAGGGGTGGAAGAGGGGTAATCAGCCTCGTAGCTGGATTCTGGGTGCTTCCTACAGAGTTCTGACGATCCCCTTTTGAGGCTGGCATTCAGGCAGGCTTCCGCGATCAGCTTGATCTCTTCCTCAGAGCTGTGTGTCTATTGTGGCGGTTGAAAGAGGGAGACCCCCTAAAAGCCCAAAAGTCAGACTTTCCTCAGCCCTGTCACCCCACAGGATGCTGTGTTCCACATCTGAGGCTGGAGAGACAGGAGACCCTTCTGCCGTCTCCTTCCCTGACCTTCCTTCACACAACAACAACAACACCACACACACACACACACACACACACACACACACACACACAAAGAATTGACTTGAGATTAGGAGCAGGTGAATTTTTACCACTGAAAGGAACAGTAATAATTGAATATGGAAGACTTGGCTTTGGGTGAGAGAGCAAAAAGGAACGAAGCAGGCAAGAGTTGGATGTCTGCCCTTCCTCCGAGATGGGGAGGAATGTTTATTCAGAACGGTCTTCCTTTGGGGCAGAGGCAGGCTTGAACTTCAGAGGGCAGGACTGGGCTCTGGGCTCTCCCAGGCACTCAATGCAGCAGGAAGAATAAACCTACATTCTCTTTGTCTTCCCCTGCCCAAATTTCCATGGAGGTGCACATCCTCGCTAACCTTGGGCAGCCTCTATTTTTATGGCATGCACTGCAGCTGACTCAAATAGTCAACCATAGAAAAAGTCCAATCAGCAACCGCCCTGAATGTACAATATGGACCCAATCAAATGTTACAAGTAATTGCAAAGCTAAAAGAACACCAGAAACCTTTAGGAACTAAACTTCACCATTAGTATCACAAGAACTAAACTGTTGGTATTTAAAAGAACTGAAAGTGCCTTGAAGAGCAGAAAAGACTTGGAAGATCTCTCCATGCTGTCAGGTGGGGAGCAAATCACTTTTCCTGCCCTTCAGCGATTGTCTCCTGAATTCCATATTGAGGCGCTGCCCTGTGGAAAGGCCTAATCCTCCCTCAGCCGAAGCCATGAAGTGCCTCCATTGCTCCTCCTCCTTTGGAAGAATGGGTTTAGGCCTGGAGGGGTTGGAATAACACAGACCTTCTACCCCCCAGAAAAGGACTAGGTTTCCACAACAGGCTTGAGCCTTGTACAAAAACTTTCCTGTTTTTGGAATTTGGTGGTGAGGATTTACCAACTCATTGAGCTCACAGCCATGCATGAATCATGCCCCTTCCTGAACTGGAGGGCCTAAATCGAAGATGACACAGGAAGCCCTTGCACAGAAATGAAGCCATCTCAGAAGCAGGGCAGTGCTGGCCAAGCCATCTCCAATCTCCGCCTAATGCTCAGGGCGACACTCAGCCAGAACTGTGACTTGGTAATCACCATAGAAACGCCACTTTGTTTCCAAGAATGGGGATTAAAAAAGAGAACAAAAGCAAAAGATAAAGTGTTCCTTATGCTGCCAATGATTGGGGAAGCCAGGCGATTCCTGGTTTCCTCGAGCACCACTCCTTTCTCTCCTTGCTCCACCCGTTCCTGTCTCTGAGCTGGTTTGGTCTTCTCCTGCCTGCCGGATCCACAGCAGAGCAACAAAGCAGCCCCCTCATATTCGGGGCTGAGGCTTGCCTAAGAGAAGCTCCGTGCCACCAACAACCCACAGCGGCAACGCTGAGGACAAAGGCAAGGGAGGCTCCAGCCCGGTGATTTGCCAGGTTCTTTGAAGGCCTCCTCAGAGGTCCTCCGGGGTTCATTCGGCTTTGTGTTTTCGCCAGTTCAAGAGGGCAGCGGATGAACAGGAAGCGCTTCTGAGGAGAGCTAAGAGGCTTAGTGAGTGGGCAAGAATGTTCAGCCCGGAGGCAGGAAGACAAGGAACCAGCCCACCAAGCCACCTGGGCTCAGAAGTCCCAACGTCATCCTTTCAAACTGGGCCTCTTTCCAAGAGAGACTGCTCAGGATTTCAGCCCGTAGGAGATTCGCTGGCAGGTTTCTGTACATATTATCTTTTTCAAAGGTGTTACAAAAAAGGAGAAGAAAAGCTCCTGATTCATGCTATTTGCAATGGCGAGTGTTTTGAACAGCAGAGAAAATGCATATGAATGGGTACCTGCTGAACATCTCGCGTAAGGCCAGCTGCAAAATATTATGTCTCTGCGTGTCTGGGGTAGAATATTGTACCTGTCCTTCTTTTGAAGCTGGCGTTCCTTTATCTTAGCAAATGCCCTGGGAAGAACAGATAATACAGCTCCAGTGATAATGACGAAAAGAGATGGAGAATAAGGCTATCAATAATCAGTAGTCACAGTGGTTGTATTTTATCTTCCGGTTATGGAGTCAATAGAACTCTCAAAGCAAACTGGTGGGAATGTGTGTGCGTGAGGATGTTGCTGCTGCATATTCACTGCCTGCTGGTGGGTTTTTCAAAGCATCCGATTCCATCAGGTCCTCTCGTGCATCTTCTCGGCATCTTCTGAAGGTGGACCTGATGGTCCTGCCTCTCCTAGTAGAGGAGCACCAGGTTTAAAGCAGCGTCTCCCAGAGGCCTGTTGTGGTGCGGCAGGATGTCTTCTGTTTGGAAAACAGAACTGGGCAAGAGATGGTCCCAAATTGACCAGTTCAGACCCTAGATTCACCATCTTGGAGGGGCAGCATGGAGACCTGGAGCCCAGGCCGGGGTGGGGGCTGGGGGCTCAGGCTGCCGTCCTCCCATCTGCTGCTTTCTAATTAGCAGAAGCTCCTTGTGCCATTGACTTCATTGGCCAGCTTGGCCTGGCTCTCTGAGGATGGCCTTGGCTGACCCTTCCGTGGGATTCAAGCCTTCGCCCTTCTGCAAAGGCTGCCGTATGGGGCTCTGATGACGAGCGCTGTGTTCAAGGCGCTGTGTCTGCGCCGTTCTCCTGCTGCTGCTGCTGCCGCTGCGGCTCTGGTTGTTTTGCTCCAGAGCATGAAATCTGATTACTGCTTTCGCAGATCCGCCAGCCTCTGTCAGGTTGTGGTGGAGAAGGCAGCGGATTTAGAGACAAACGGAAGCCTGTTCCGCTCATGCCAGGCCCTTGGAAAGAGGCCCAGAGTCCAGGAGGGTTCCGTTTGACCAGAGGAAACTCACTTCTTTGGCAACCTGGGCCTCATCCTGCACCAGGCGGTGGAGAAAGCACCTTTCCACTTGATGCAGTCGTGCTTATGACCTTCACTTTGACTACGGACTTCCACATGGCTGCTATTTACAAACGGGCAGCTGATGGGTTATGCTTCCCACATGGGCTTGGTTGGTAGTGGGAGGGAAAAATGCAGGAACTCCTGTTCTATTGGATTCCCTCCCAATTTGTGAAGAAACATTTCTGGTATCTTTTTGGCACCTGATGGTGCCTCCAATAGTTAAACAGCTGTGATAGAGGAACAGCGGGCTCCGTGGGCCGTGCCTGGCTGTGTCCTGCAGGACTGGCAATTGGGTCTCATTCTCAGGGGCTTATGAGCCATGGCCTCCCTGGGTCAGGCATTGGCTGCATTGCTAACTGGTCTTAGGGCTGGGCTGGGCTGGAGGGAGTGATAAGTCTTCGACCATAGGTGGATTTTGGCATTGAAGACCGCCTGGGCCAGTCTGGGGCCAGCCAGGCTGCCTGTCTTGGCGGCCTCTCTGCCCGGCTGTCACTCTGTCCCTCAAGATCAAAGGCACTTGGCTGCAGCAGGCTGCTGGGTGGTGAGCAGCAGGTGGTTGCAAAGCCCCTCCTGTCGCTCTGGGCTGCGGCTGTTGTTCGACGGGTGGATTGAGCCTCTCTTGCGTCTTCCAGCAGCAATCCAGGCCAGCCTGAGCCCCGGCTGGGAGAGAGTTTTTTTCAAGGACTTGTTTATCTTGCTCCATTCAGGGGTTTATGGAAAGATCGCAATCAGGAGGGGGGCTTTTAATAGGGCCAGGCTTTAGAAGCGTCCTCTGTCTTTGAAGGGGCAGCTGAAGGCTTATCTTTCCAGGGATGCAGCAGAAAGCAGAAAGCAGGGGGGCAGGGAGGCCAGGCCAGCCTTGGAGGTGATGGGCAATGGGAGCAGCAGCACGACTGGCCGGGGGGCTTTGGGTGCTCTGATACAAGGGTCCGACTCCCTCTGGACCCCTTCAGCTGCTCAGGGGTCTTGTTGCCATGCGATTACTTCCCCCTCCATCTGGGCAGACTTGATCAAATGCAATTGTTGCTTCCAAAGCACGTTGTACAGTTGCAACCTGGCCTTACAGGCAGAGGGATGTGAATGCAGAGTTGGGAGTTATAATGCGAGTTGGGGGGAAATGGAGAGCGTCCTTCTCTGATTGCCCTCCTGCCCCCCCCCCAGCTCAGCCCCTGCCTCCCTCCAAGTCTCTCCGCATTATCTCCCCATAAATTGTTTACGAAAGCCAGCGCTGCCTTCTCAAGGTGAGGCGGGTGATCCGGAAGGCAAATATATAAATCTAAGCAGCTCTTGGAGCCCAGAGAAAAGGGGGGGAGAGTCTCTCTGTGCCCCCCCAATTGGAGAGGCCTCGCAATCTCCTCTTGGTGTCTCTCTCCTGCCTGATGTACTTTGATGGGAGCTTCCATTAACTGGGGTGGCCGGTAAGTCTATTTACAGCAGTCGACGCCTTCGGTGTGTTTGTGTGAGATGCTGCAGCCCGAGATTAGTTAAATTGGAAATAAATTGGTTGTTAAATAAAAAACCTCTCCAGATGTGACAGTGATGAATGAGGGAGGCAAAGGGGAGGGGGGGTGATCCTTCTGCTACTGCAAAAACCTGGCTCCACTCGCAGGAGAGCCAGCAAAAAGTCCTCTGTCCCCACAGGAGTGGCTGGGAATTGGGGGTCCTGGTGGTCTGAGGTCTCCAGTTACACGGGACTGAGACTGAGGGAGGGCATCCCACTTGCTTGCCTCGGCCCCGTGGCCCAGGCCCAACACGTCACACAGCATCCTGGCCCCATCTTGGCCAGTGTGGGGCAGCACCTGCCTTCTGCCACTCTCCCCTCTGGACGACCAAAGGAGCAGAGCAAAGTTCTTCCCTCCTTCCATCCAACCTCTTCCTGAAGATCTCTCTGGCTGGATGATATTCCTGGATGGTTCACTCTGGTTCTCTCCATGCCAAGTAAGACGGCTTGTGAAGAAGCTCCCCCCCCCCAGTCAGAGGCTGGCTCAGGAGGGGCTCCTCATCCTGCCCTTCAGCAACTCCAAGCCCCTCACCCATCCCTGTCCAAGCAGGCTTCTCCACTCTCGCCCAGCCTCCCAGTTGAACTGCTGAGGAGGAGGAGGAGGACTAGACGAAGGTCCTGTGACGGGGAGCCCTGAGCCCAGGAAAGCAGGCAGACCGATGAGGCCAGGAATGGGTTGGGGGCTCTGGACTCCCTTCAGCCAGAATTCCAGCAGGGCTTAGGAAACCCTGGGAAGAGGGAGGTTCAGGCCTTTCCACGTGGACATTCCACTTTCTTGTGCAGCGAAGCTCCCTGAAGCCTTCTGGAAGGGAGGAGGTGGGGCAGGACCTCCAGGTCTGTTTCCCTGTCCCTGCTAAAAGCTTCTCTTGCTGGCCTCCTTTTATTTTTAGAGAGGCAGAAGGAGATTTAATCATTTCCTTCTAAACCATTTTCTCTATGTTACTTTTCCTGCCCCACATAAAGTGCTTGAAACTGCAGAGGAGGAAAAGAAAGTTTCCTTCTAGAAAAGCAAGAGATGGTGGGAGCCCCAATCCTGAGTCTTCTGGGTCATCACCACAAGACGGGAGGTTTTGAACCCTAAGCCGGCCAGCCAAAGTCATCGAAGGCCCTGCTGGTGGCTCCGTCTCTGGGGCCCACAGTCCCAGTTAGAGACCCCCTCCCTCCCCCTTCTCTGCCATGGCTCCTCTTCCCTCCCTGGGCTTATTTATATAATATCCTGTAATTATATCAGAATAACTGGCTCCCACTAATTAGAGGGTGATTATGTTTCATAGCAACAAAATGAATACTTCCCAATTAACTCTTTGAGTTTATAATATGGAAGGCAAAAACCTTGTTTTCCCCCTTGTATTTTTTAAAGAGAATTAAATCACTCTAACGAAGCCCTCATTGTCTTGCATGTAAACAAAATCATTAATTGGTTAATGCTTACCATGCAAGCTAAATAGCTCTCCCCAGAATAGGTGATGGGCTGTCCTGCCGGCTGAGCTACTAGAGAATATGCTCCGGTTTTGTTTCAGAGCACCCAGAATAATAAAAGGCACCTTCTAACTCTTCATGCCCAACCAGTTGCCCTGTCTGTAAAATTTCCCTAAAAAAAGATGAAGCAAGGAATGCGCTGGTGAGCAGAGGCAGCCTGATGGATGCCATCTTGTCAGGACCCCCACAGCATATTTATCCCAGCTCTGTTTGTTGTGCTGGGACCATTTCCTGAAGGGTTGCTCTGTCTCCCAGCTAACCATGTTTAGGTCAGTTTTCCAGGGTCTTGTGGTTCAAGCGCCTGGGCTGGCAAGACCCGTGAAAAGAGCCTTGGTGCTGCCAGCCGGAGTGGGCAGTGGCCAGGGTGTAGCCAGGGTGTAGCTGGCCAGGGGCTGAGTCAGGGACTGGCATCAGACATCGGCAGATGCCCTGAGTCTTCCTTAAAGCTTAGAACCCTTTTCTTTCTCCATCGCCTTCCACAAAATCATTTTCCATGCAGCCATTGGCTTGTTTTTGATGTTGGCTTGTTTTTGATATTTATAGTCAGCCCAACAGCAAAGGTTCTCTTAGTAGCTTACAGGAGCACAGAAAGAAAATGAGAAAAAAGCATATTCAAAGACTAATTGTTGATATTAGAGGTTTGGGTGAATTAAAATATTTGTAGATATTCATTCCATTTCTGGTCCAGAGTCATGATGAAACTGTACTCAGTGCTTTCACCTTAAAAAAAAAAATGTTGGGAGGGCCCCCGGGCACCTCCAAGAAAAAGAGTTTGAGAGACTGGTGCCCTTTGGGGTTCCTCATGAAACGCCACGAATATAAAGGTCTCCAGGTGTGTATCACTTTCCAATAATCTCTAATTATCTCTAACTATTACCATCCCTGCCCAAAGGATATTTGTCATGGTCCAGTGAAGAGGTCAGTTATAAACCAGCTTCCTGGAACTGGAACAGGGTGTCAGATGCAGCGAGGAGCAAAGACGACACTTTCATGCTCACCTTTGCCTGGAAAGGGGCCTAATGATGATCAATCTGGAGCCCGGAGGGAGTTCAATTGTGGCCAGGGGGTCTGAGCGCTGGAGAAGGCTCTGAGCCTCGTTTACACATGCATTGGATGTATTGGCCTCCATTTTGAAGAAGGGAATGACGGAACAAAACCCCTTTGATCCATTACAGGGATGGAGTGAATGATGAACCTGCCAACCTTTGCTTGGCAAGCTTTAGATTTGGACTCCCTCTGGGTTGGGCAGCAAGCTTTATCTCTCAAAGTAATCTTTTCTTCTCCTTCTCCTTCTTTTTATACCTTGCTCAAAGGAAAGGACTCCAGCAGTTCTTGGTGGCTGCAAGCTCTTCGGCAGCTCTTATTAAATGCCTCATCCCATTCTGAGAAGAACTTCAGGGCTCACTTAGAACTGGATAGGTCAAGCACTGATTGAAAAGCAGAACTCGGCTCATTAAATTGGAACAGGTGGTGGTGGGTGGGGTAGTTCGTCTTCAGCCGTTCTTCCGTCTCATTACATGGTGCTTGCAAAAGGGTCACTACTCGTGCGTTGGGGCAGCTCTGCGGTGGGAGGGGCTTCCTCTGGCAGGTTTACTCCACCAGGCCTAGGCTGAAGTTTTACTCTTGGCCAAAAGGGATGTTTTTGAGGACTGGGATGTTCCCAGAAGCCCCTCCTTGAAGCAGCTGAACCCGGGGCTCATTGCTGGTGTTGTCTGAGTGCAGTTTCTCAAGTGGTCCCAATCAATCAGGTTGACATCAGGGCCACGCTCGGCTTTTAGGAGACCGGAAAAGACACGTCCCTTCAGCCCAGCCTTGAAATGGCTGTGATTTCACTCTGAGGTTTAGTTGTATTTAAAGTTTCTATTTTGAGGTATCTATTTATTTCAAGGTACATATTGCCTTCAGTATACTGTTAGCATGGAAAGTAGGAAACAAATTGATTTTTTTAAATATTGTGTTGCTTTTATAGGTTTACGTTTACGTGGGTTGGGCTGAGAGGCAGGGACTGGCTCAAAGTCACCCAACCTGCCAATCAAGGTGGACTTGCCTGCTTCCAGAGCCTGGGGCATCTGCAGGGTGTGGGTTGAAAAACCAAAATGATGGCCACATTATGTGACTGAATCCTTTTATTGCTCATGATTCAGGCACATAAAGTCTAAACAAAACAAAAGATAAACTGGTCACAGTCCATGAAATTATGGACTGCCCTTAGTGCCACAGCTTCCTGGAGCAATCTCCCCCAGAAGGGCTTTTTTAGTACTTCTAAACACTCTTTTAATCCCAGCCCCAGAGTGGGCTTTCTCACATTTAGGTGGTAACAGCAGAGTTAAATTGAAACAGAAACCCAGCCAAAATTGATGAACAACAATAATTTATTCTCATTCTCCCTTGCTCAAAATTTTAGACAACTCTCACTTGAACGAATTTCTTTTTCCCCTTTTAAATCCTCCTTTGTTTCAGCTGTTTTAATAATGTACAGTAGATTTTATAGGTTAGTGTGGAATGTCATTTTTTCCTTCACTCAGAATTGATGGAGAAGCAGCAATTTCTTCAATTAAACACTGAAATGAAAAGCTGTAGATCTCCTTTAGCGTTGTATTGAGCAATACATTTCATTTTCCCTGCCATTAAGGGGATGGGGGTGGGGGTGGGAAGCCAGAAAGGGGCTTTGGGGCCACCAGGAGAGCCAAGATCTGGGCTCAGCCGCAGCCCAGTTCCCTGGACAGTCTTGGGACTGGACGTCCCAATTCCTGCTTACCAAGATCAGACCTTGGACAGCTCATTTTGCTGTCCTTAGTCCTGATCCAAAAGACTCCCTGAGAACAATCCGTCTCCAGACATAATGGAAGGTAATCACTGCTTCAGACACCTATTGAGGCGATATATATTTTGAGAAATCTGCAAAGTCATTGATGCTGAAATGATGCCACCGGTTCCTCTTTCTAGAGCTGTCGGGAAGATTTGCAGGAGAGGCTTCCAGTCTCTTGGCCTCTCTCCAGAGGCCCAACTTTCATTAAAACATTGACCACCAACCATTCCTTTTATTTTGGGTCCCAGGACCACAGGATGAGGTTGATCCACAGACTCATTAAAGAGAAACTTGGCACAATTCTGCAGTTCCCTAAATGCTCATGGAGTGAATCATTTCCCCGGCATTATCAAAAGGGCTGATGTGGGCCTTTGAGCTTGATGTTTCTCCTTAGAGGAGCAGGCAGGAGAAGTGAGGAGGCTTTGCTGGAATGGCTTTCGAGAGGAGAGGGGAGCAGGAGGCCCTTGGCACTCGGAGCGCAGGGAGCAGCACCTGGAAGGATTCCAGATACAAGGCAGGGCATCGGCCAGCCTGGGGCTGCAACAGTCACCCAAACGGAAGAGAGCAATTGCCCACATTGCAGTATTTCCTGCTGTGCCTGGTGCCTCCAGCTGTCTTTCAATTGAAAGGAAGCCCAGAAGGTCACCGAGAGAAAGATCTTAAATGGCGACAGTCACAGTTTGCGCCCCCTGGCTGGAAGTTCAAACCCCAAACATTTGAAATGAAGGGGCTGCCTCTCCTCTTTTGTATGGGTGTTGGGCACAAGAGGCAATCTTCTGCTGTCTGAAAAAAAGATTTGAGATGAAGACATGCCTTCTGCATCCATCAAAGGCCCATTTTGCTTCCCGAAAGGAAAGATGAGACCCCCCCCTCAAGCCCCGTGGCCAAGTTCGGTGTTCAGGAGCACTGGAGAGGCAAACCCTGGGTGGGCATGCATGTCCTCCAGGCATCACCCCAAAAGGAAGGGATGACAGGCAGGCGGGGCACATGAGAGGTGGGTAGGAATGCCAGGGATTTGGAGGGCAGTGGCCCCGAATGATCACCCCTTCTGGGAAGGCGGCCTGCCTGGGACACAGTGCGAAGCTGAGCTGTGGAAATGCTTGGTTCCAATATGGAAAATATTTTTGGCCAGGGAAGGGATCAGATCTCGGGGAGCCCCAGAAGGGCAGCAATGGGCCCCACTGGGTCTGTCTCAGTGAGGGGGACAATTGTCATCAGCCCCTGACTGGGCTGTGTGTTCAGCAGCCACACTGCAGGCATCAATCCTTTTCACGTGGAAAGGACAAGGACTGTTCCTCATTGATAACACAGCTGCTATTATTGTACAACACAAAAAAACTGACAATAGGCACAACAAACATTCTTCAGATACATGAGGTGTTTGCTTTATTTTTGCAGTTTACCCTGAAATGCAGCCAAGGGATGGTGCTTGCTGGCTCTCGCTTTTCAGACTCTCCCCTCCCTGCTTGCCTCTGTCCACAAAAGCACACGGCGCTTCTTACAACCTCCCAGTTTTGCCAGGGGATGATTGCAAAATGTCTGTGGATTGTTGCAAGAGGTGGTCCTCCCTCTTAAGTTGTTGTGCTCCTGTTGTCCAGGTGGCCTCCTGCCATCCAGAGCCTTTGGAGGCTGCCTCCCTCCTTCCCAGGGGAACAGCCTGCCCGTCTCCATCCATCAGAAGCTTTGCTCCAACGTGGCAGATGCACCGCTAGGGCTGAGTGATGGAAGGGCCTGACCTTTGCTGCTCCCTGGGGGAGTCTTCCAAGTGCTGCCCTGGGGGAGCCCCACTGCCCAGGCTGAAGGGCAAAGGGGCACATGGGCATGTGTGCTTCCACTTTGCTGGAGTAGTAAAGTGATGGAGAGAGAAATCAGTGTGCGGATGAATAACATATAGAAAGCAATCCTGCTGGCCAATTGGTTGCCCATGAAGTGCCAGGGTGGAATGGCAAGAATGGGGGGCTTCACTAGATGTGTTTCCTGCAGGCCTTCAGCTCCTTCTCCGGGGAAGGTGGTTCTCAATCTCACCTCTATGAGCAAAAACTGCAATTTGGCTCTGCTGCAGGGAGACACTCAGATGTTGCCTGAAGCTGGGCATTGCAAAAAGATTCGGGTTCTTGAGTATATTTAGCCTTGGTTCCTGTTTCTATCACATTGAGACACTGCCTCTTGGTCCAGAAGGAGGGAGGGAGTGGGGGTGAGCACTTGCCAAGAATGGGACTCTGACAGGCCCAGGCCAAGCTTCGGTCTTGCAGTTCTCCGCTATCAATGCCCCAGAAAGACTGGGGGGTCTTGGCTTGTTGGTAGGCCATCCATCCAATGAAGAGGTTGGGAGCAGAACTTCTCTCCCCCAATAGTTCCAGGAGGGCAACTGCTGACTGGCTCCCTTAGGGGCCCAAGAGTCACCCTCCCCTCGCCTGGTTTGCAGATGACAAATGGGAATCCTGATGGAGTCAGGCCTGATTGCGTATCTCTGGTTCCCAGGGCACTCCAGATTCACAGCCTGGCCATGTTGCCACAGAGCTCTCATCGATCATGCTTAAGCATGCGCCAGTTATTGGCTGTGGCCCCCTCTGGCAACCGAGCATTTAGTGGGATAAATAGATATACTCCCAATGACATGCAGACTAAGGTAAAAGATGAAGAAGACAGCCTGGAGGGAGCGGGGGTGGGAGGGGGGCACCAGAAACACTGCCCCAAAGCAGCAAGGGTGATAGGGCCGATTCTCCTTCAGCAAGGACTGGGGAGCTGACAATGGGGGTCGTTCTCTTTCCCTGGCATGGCTCATTCTCAGCTCAGCACCCTTTGGGGTTTCTCCTCCACTAGATCAAAGAGCAAGCAAGGGCAGCCTCTGGAGCTCTGAAAGGCTGGAGCATCCCCAGCAAGCAGCTTCAGCAGCCTCTGGGCCTTTCCACATGGGGAAGTCAGAGCAGGGCCTGTCCCAGGCAGCCCCCTAGGCAGGCTTTACACACAGTGATGTCATGGAGTGACACAGTTTGAGTGCTGCGATTCTCCAAAGTTTCCATGTTTCGCTTCAGCGTAGCTTCGATGCTGCTCCGCTGGTTGTTTCATCTGATAGCAGCTTCTGGTGGGCGGCTGGCCTTTCTAGCTGGGCGAGGAAGATCTGGTGACCCTCAGAGATGGGCAAGGAAGAACGAGCGAGAGCCACTCTGTGCCAAGGGAGGAGGCCTGTGGCCTTCGTGGCTCCACCAGCCCCAACCCTGGAGATCTTCGTCAATGAGCCCTGCCTTGGGGGGGGAGGGGGCATCTGGATTCCAAGGGGAGGCTGAGAATTGGCCCTCAATGGCCTGTGTTTACATGTGTGGAGGGGGCAGGTGCCTAGTCCATAACAGGTGGGCTTCCCCCAATTTACTGGGAAGCCTTGGGGATGGGGATGGGAGGAGTTGTGTTACAGCTGGCAGACCTTTTTTTGAAGGGTGTGTGTGTCCTCTCAAAGCCTCATTTGGAGGCTGCAAATGCCTCCAGTGTCTGTCCCGGAAACTCCAGGGCCGGAATGGTCAGTTGAAAAAGGCGCTTGCCACAGCTAACATGACAGGTGATGTGCATAACTGCCTGTAATCTCCCTCAGACGTTCAATTGCTCCAATCTGACTCCATTGAGTACAAAGAGGCTGCGATTATCCAGAGATCCGTCTGTCACCAACATTACAAATGGAGGCTGACACGCTGCTCAGGCATGGAGCATCTTGCTTATTAAAGCAGATCTTTTGTTGTCTTCGGCAAAGGCTTGGGAAGGTGTGCAGCAAATGATTACGGACATTTGGGGAGAAGTGGGGGCCTAGGGAGCCTCTCCAACCCATCCCTGACACGGCTCAGATCCCCTTGGACTTGATTAGGTGGGATAAAAAGAGGGCTGGCCCCATCAGGGTATTAGGAGCAGAAAGGGTGTGGCATGAGGGAAGGGGGCTGGCAGCCCCCTTCAGAGGCCCTCTGTCAGCCCTTCAAGGCTGGTACCACAAGCAATCCCGGAATTCTACTTTATTGCTTTGGCTCCAAGAAACAAATCTTGAAAGTGTTTCTTTCCCTCCTGCTTATACCCAGGAGAGTCAAGGCAGGGCCATCTTGAGTTTCTTTCTCATGCGTTCTCATATTCCAGGGCTCAACTGATGTTTTGTAACAGTTGCTGCATATTTTTTTTCAAGACTTACTTACATTCTTCTACCTATCCTCCCCTCAAAAAAAGCCAATAGAAGGGAATCCAGACAATAGAAGGGAAGGAGAGGGGAGGGGAAAGGCTGCCCAGGACCCTACAAAGATCAAGGCATCCCAGGTTCCACAACAGAGACAAGCATATCTGGTTTCATTCTGAAGTTGCGTCTTTCTGTGGAGGCACCTACTGCCAATTTGCCTCTGGCTACAAGAAGAACTGGAAGTTGGAATAATTTATCCATGGGGAACCGCAGGAGCACACTTGGGTCTAGTAGTAGGGTTTTTTGAAAAAGAATTCTCTGATGTGTCCTTTTTCTCTGTTACTTAAAATGATTCTGTCTTTCTATGTCCCTTAGATATAATTCCAAAATAACTGATTCAAAGTTACATCAAAAGGATTTAACTTCTCTCTCCTCACCCCTGCCTGTCTCCACCCCAGATCTTTTGCAAATCTAAATACCCATGGTTTATCCTTCCAGTATATTTCTAGGTAATCCTGTTTTTTTTTGAGGGACCAAAGAGAAAAAAAGAAAGAAAATGAATAAATGCCACATGCTTTTCTCTGCTCTTTCATCTCAGGGAAACTGCTGGGGGCTGGGAGTCCTGAAGATGATACACTCTCTCCTTTGCAAAGCAGGGCTGGGGGCTGGTGCCCCATCCTGCAGAGAAGAGAAGCCACTTCAATTGGCTGAGCAGCGGGCGATGTGCGTGGCCAGAAGGCATCTCCCTGAGGGCGTGGGCAGATGAGCAAGAAGTTCTCCAACGCGGTTCTCCAAACCAGACCAGGCTGCTCCACTGAGTGAGGTTTGATGGCTCCATCCTTCCATCAAAGGGCCAGCCAGGCTTGCTATTACCTTTGTGGGCACATGTCCCTGCTTGCAACTCCAGACTCAAGAGCAGATGAACCCAAGTCTTGGCCATTCAACTAATGAAACGGTGAGGTCTCAGCACTGACATGTCCACATCCTTGGGAATCACGTGAATGTCTGCCCAGCATCCAGTCTTCAAGATCATCCTATGCACGAAGGGGTACCCAAAAAGATGATCCAGTTTGGTTCTACATCCCAAAGTGTCACTATCTGGTGGCCCAGAGTAGACCTGAGAAGGAAGCCGGGAGCCACAGTTTCACACATGGAAGATGCTGATGTGTTGGTGATGGTTGATGACCAGTGATGTAGAAATCCGGTTGAATAGCTGGGATTGATCCTGGGACCCTCTGTGCACTAATAGGCTGCTGGGAAAGAGATTTCCAGGAACATGTGTGGGACTTTCCATTTAATTAGGGTCAAGCGAATTAGGCCACCCCAGAAGTCAGTGTGGAATTTATTAAGTGACCTCTGAGCAAGCGTGAAAGAGCAATTGCCTGTGATTAATTTTACCTCACCACTTATTAAATGGTGTGTGCCACCTAGCTTGCAAGATAAGTTTTTAATCGGTTTATTCACCCATAAGGGATGCGTTTAAGGAATGTTTTCAAGACCAAAGGTTGAAAGCATATTTTGATATGTCATGTTCAACAATAAAAATTCAAACATTAACATGTAAGATACCATCATTTTCTTGCAAGGAATGGAGATGTTATGAGTGTTGCAAAAGCAAGCTGGGATTCTAAAATTATTCCAAAATCCCAAATTAAAGAATAAAACCCCCTGATATTCTGGAAAAAAAGCTCCATCCCACATGCTGACAGAAATTGAGCCTAACTCTGAATGAAATAGAAACGGCCCCGAAATCACATCTGGATGGCAGCTGTTTCTGGTGTAAGTGCAGAAGAACCCAAAGACCTTTTCTTCCCAAAGAACTTTGAGGTAGCCCTCCATGACGTCTCCTGTGAGCTTTAAGAGAGGGAGGGAGCTGCTTCCCCTCCCAATGTAACAAGAGAAAAGAGATGAGGAAGAAGGAGGGACTTCCAAATTACTGCCCTGGCTGGGAGTGGGACCCTGTAGGAAAGGAACTCCTTTGGACAAGTTCCAAATCTCTGGAAGTCATAGGAGTTTAGTTAAGATCTCTGTTTGGAGGCCCATCTTAGATTGAAGTTCCGCTTTGCTTCTCATCCAGTGAGCATGCCCCTTTCAACAAGCACTGGTGGTTTCTTGTTTGGTCATCAACATGATTTGAGTTCCAGCTAGTTTCCCTGACTAACTTTCTTTGAGGCTTGTTTATTGTATGTCTTTAATTCGCTTGCAATCCTTGTCACATCCCAGCAACCAGGGCCTGTCGCCCAAGACCCACAAGCCACAGCAGACCTTGTAAGTCCATTAATGCAGTATTACGAAAGGAGGAGTCTTGATTCCTCAGAGTGTCCCGAGTCACCCCGTAGAAGCTCCCCATGGGCAGAGAGTGGAGGCATGTCCACACAGTCGGGGGCTCCGCTTTCTTCTGGGCTGAGGATGCTGGAAAGCTCACCTGGACAGGACTGAGGCTGGGGTCCTGAGACTGGAAACAGGGGCTCATTAAAACAGGGTCCCTCAACCAACAAATCTGCACAGAATTAGCCCCTTGGTGAGCAAAGTCACATTAAGTGCTTTTCACAGGTGACGTCAAGAAAAGAAGGGAGGCATTAACACGGCAACATCCGTATTTTAAAGTAAATCTTTTGAGGGCAAAATTAATGTTGGCGCCTCCTCTGGGCTTCTTGCCTACGCGTCTCTTGTCCTTGCTTCTCAAAAATGAGTTTCTGCAAACATGATATTATTCATTAGGCATCTAAGAAAGGGATAAATAAGTGTCTCTTTCCATCTAAGATCTTCCGTTCTTCATTTAGCCAAAGATGCTGTTTATTTCTCTGGAGGACAAGGAGCTAATCAGATCTTGTAATGCAGACAGGTAAGCCCGACTGACTGGGGGAAGGGAGAAGAAGGCAGGGGAGAGCAGAGGGGAGCACCTGGACTGGGCGCCAGGCGACCCTGAAGGTGGCCTGGTCCATGAGGGTCAAAGGGCTCAAGGAGGACAATTGAAAACGGGGCACCCCACGACAGATTGGCATCCGCCAGCTGAGGGTGAGCAAAATCTGTGGGAAGGTTGCAGGGTTGTGGTTCTGATCCGGCCACACCAGGAAGCAGGCCCTGATTTGTGATGTGGGGTGTGGTGCTGCAGGGGTCAAGGCAGGCTCGCTGCATTCGCACCATATATTCAAGATGGACAGTATTTAATATTTGTTTGCTACGTATATGTAGGGGTGTGGGTCTATACATATGTTGTACATAGTATGTTTAGGTGTGTGTCATGTATGTGTTTCACTCTGAGAGCGGGCAACTAAATTTCATTTTTGATGTGTGCCGTTGTGTCCACAGTAAAAAAATGACAATAAAGGTTATCTTATCTTATCTTATCTTATCTTATCTTATCTTATATCTTATCTTATCTTATCTTATCTTATCTTATCTTATATCTTATCTTATCTTATCTTATATCTTATCTTATATCTTATCTTATCTTATCTTATATCTTATCTTATCTTATCTTATATCTTATCTTATATCTTATCTTATCTTATCTTATATCTTATCTTATCTTATCTTATCTTATATCTTATCTTATATCTTATCTTATCTTATCTTATCTTATCTTGGAGGACGAAGGGCTACTTTGGTGGCTCTGGTGACTCTAGATGTCTGCAATCTTTCTGGAGCTGGTCCAAAGGATCTGTTTTGCCTCTGTCTGAGGTCTTGTAAGTGATAAACTCATCTATGCGGCAACCACATCTTTACTTTAATATCAAAACAGGGTCTTTCACGAATTCTTCTTGTTTCTAGTTTACTCACTTTCAAATCATTAGCATGAAAAAACTGGGGACCCGTTGTGGAGGTACATGGACCACAGCTTCCACCTGCTAGTGGGTTGGTTGATACTCCAGGGTGTTGTGGTGATGAAAGAGTTGGAGTTGGATCAACTCAGGGTGGAGAGCATCCTCTGCCACAGGCACTGATGGCTGGGTCTGGACCAGTCCTTCTTTCTCAGCCCAGCCAATGAGCTCACAATTGCCCCGTAGGTACCTCCTTGCACCCTTGGGAAAAGGTGAAACGGGACTCTAACCATTAAAAAGCGCATACCTGATACAGGAGCTCATCTTCACCCACAGGGCTGACAAAATACTTCCTGTTCCTATGGAGATAGGATGTTGGAACTGGTAGCACACAATGAATTTTGTAATATTCTGTAATTTTCCATTCTGAAAGTAAAAGCTTGTACGGCCTTAAAAGCAAGTGAAATTATGCATTCCACATATCAAGCAGATAGAAAACTGCTTCAGAATGGTTAAACAATATCTAGCCTCTAGATTCTATTTTATTCTGTTCTGTTCTGTTCTTTGAATATCTATATCTACATATATAGCTATACCTTCATCATAATAAAAAAGAACAACTAGGGAAAGCACATGAAATAATCAGCAACATATTCAAAGGAGTAACATTCACAAAGGAAGAAGAAAACAGCAAGACACGGTCCTTCCTGGATATCCTCATCAGCAAATTAGAAATAGGAGTCTGTCGAAAAACAACCTGCACTAAGCAAGTACTCCATTACCAAAGTAACAATCCAACCTCCTACGAGAGGACCTGGGTAAGAACATTATTCAGACGAGCACAAATGCACTGCAGCAACCCAGAACACCAGAAAAAAGAAACAGGTTGCCTATACAATACCTTCCAACAAAATGGGTATTCACGCAACAAGCACGTGCAGACCTATTGTGTAGACATCAGAGGCTTTAATTTTGTGCATTACCTGGTAAATAAGTGGGCCTTACTTCTGAGTAAACAAGCATGATGCTTCTTGAAAAAGCTCTCATCCAGATATATAAATATACAAAGGTGAAATTGGAACTTCCTTCCTTCCTTCCTTCCTTCCTTCCTTCCTTCCTTCCTTCCTTCCTTCCTTCCTTCCTTCCTTCCTTCCTTCCTTCCTTCCTCCCTCCCTCCCTCCCTCTAGGCTGCCTTTTGGCTCAGGGACAGTCATAGCCTCATGAATGAGCAGCAGGACCAGGATTGTCAATTCTCACAGAGTATAAAGTGCAATTAGAGCATCAAGGCTGTGACCTTGTCAGGCAGGGAGGCTGGATTTACAGTGCTAAAGGGACTGAGGAACAGCTCCAACATTGTGCAAGGGTTCACAGCAGAGTATAGGTCACCCACTTAGTGCAAATTAAAGGAGACCCCTAAGATCACGATTGTCATGGTGAGCTGGATTTATGATGGTAAATGTAAAAAAATCTCTAATAAGGGAAAGGGGTGAAGAAGGGGTGCTAAATCACACCAAAGTACTGGAATGGAGATATTGAGACACCAAGGCCTGGGACTTTAGTGGGGTTGAGCAAATGAAGAACATTCTGGAGGCTCAAAGCAGGTGAGGAATCGTTAGAAACAGAAATGATAGCATGTTCTCTGCTTAAACATGGCTTACTTGAGTCAAGATGGAGATTGTTCTAAAGGAATGGGCTTTGGTTAGATTGTGGTACCATTTCTCCTTGGATGCTACACCTGGACCAGAATGTTGGTTTGTGAGTTGCCTTGTGAGCAACTTCAGTACATGCTGGTCCCAGTTTTTATGTTCTTGCTACTCCAAAGGTTACCAGAGAAGCAATTATGCAACTTCTGTAGCACCTGCAGTGTCCACAGAGCGAGGGAAATGAGACCTCTTTCTGGAAGAACTTGTTGCGTAGAATGTGGCCGGTGTCTGAGCCCATCTCTTGAGCTTTGCTGCTTCCTGATGCTTCCTTGCTCCATTACATTGGAAGTCCTTTAATCTCCGGAAGGCAAACTCAGGACGTGGCAATTGGGTGACAGATCTAAATCTCATTTTTGCATTGAGCCAGGCAAGAGGAAAGAGGGTGGGCTGATTTGAAATTTCTTTCACTTGAATATTGTCAATCTTTCCTTTATGGATGCATTACAGCGATGACAAGATGATTAAGTATGTAAATAAGAATGAGTCACCCACTTAGTTTTCATTATATCTGGCTAGAAGCCTCTCACTCTCCCTGATGGCCCCTTCAGATGTGCATCCCAACACAGGAGCCAACATCTAGGTACAGCTGGGACATCCATGGGGTTGTAAAAAAGGGAAAACGGGCCTGTAACAGCCCGACTGAGGTCCAATCCTTATTAACATTGCACAAAAAGGGGCAGGATTCCATCAAGTGATCTGATGACCAAACTGACTTTTTAACCCTCTCCCTGCCCCCGTGGACCCCCCTGGCACAACGCTGGGCCTCTTGCCTTGGGATCTTACTCCACGCAACTCCACGCAACTCCACGCAAGACTCTGGTGTTTAGGGGCATGTGGGGAGGGGGGGAGACTTCGGGTGATGGGCAGAAGAGGGTGCCAAGCAACCTTCATTCTGGATCCTGCAGAACTCCATGCCACTGTCTGTTTCTATAAGGGCCTGCCCAGCTGTGGAGGTGGCCAATTCCTTTCCAGGGATCTAGACCTACCGCACTCTCTGAAATTGCCCTTTATTACTGTGGGTGATTCAGAGGCTTCTCTTTCTCTGATTTGCAAGGAATGTTCACGTGGAAAACCCTTTTCAAGAAGACTTAATTAGATGAATCAGCATTTTGCCCAGGTTTAAATGAGAGTTCAGTTTCCTTGCTATCCTGTGTGGGTCCAGTTTTACCAATCTATTTCACCACCACTCAAGTGGACTGGCAGGCTTTTAGAAATGCAGCAGCTTGTTTTGGAAAGAGGTGGAGGCATCCCATGACTGTTACTGCAAAGCTAATTTCCAATACCACAGTGTGGTAGGTACACACAGTGTGTGCGCCACAGAGGCTGTTTCTGCTCTGCAGATCTTTGCTCTTTGCCATCACTGTTGCTTTCAGATGGCAATCATCTTCTCTTCCTTTAAAGCACAACAAATGAAGACCTTGGCAAGGAAATGAAATAAATGATTTATGGTAGCCTTATATATCAAATGACAAAGTTAATATCATGGTGACTTTTTCTGGTCGTGAGTTCAAAGCTAAAGCAGAGAGTGAAGCTATTGGCAGAGCATGGACTGCAGCCTCTTTAACTATGGAGGTCCAAAACTTATGCCTTGGTGCATTACTGTCTCCCTTAGGACTGAGGCTAATTCCTGTCCTAAATCCATGAGATCTACCACTCATAGCAGCTACTTAGTGGCAGTTAGAGGAGTCACATAGTAGTGCCCAGACACTATTAGGTAGTTCTCACACCTGATAAGGAAGAAAGTGACATTCACACCTGAGTGAAATCCAGAAGCCACAGAGTTCAACCTCTTCTCAAATGTAGCTTATTTTTTATTGTATTTTGCACCATTCTGGAAAATGTACCTACTTTATTTTTTTTTAAAGAAAAAGACACAATCATAGGGAGCTAATTAATTGGAGGAGTGACATATTTATTACTAATGATATATAATTGCTCTCCTACTGTGTTTCTCCAGTGGGGATGCAGCCCTGGGAAACTGTGACTTTGCCGAAGGTTTAGAGAGAAAGAGAAAGCAGACTGGAAAAGAAGCTGGAGCTGTCCCGGGAACCCCTTGATCTTCAACACCGCCTCCCCTTTGGGCCACTTTCATCCTGCTGTGGTGCCCCAGATGTTCTACTGAACACCAGCAGCCCTTAGAGCAGGGTTGGTGGTTGCCCTCTCCAGGAGCCATCTTTGGCTTCTCCAGAGCTGAGTGTCCAGCCTGCGCGCTGCAGAGCCCGGCCTCTCCCCCGTTTTCTTTCAGGTGGGGCATCCGATTCCTCCCCTCAGCCTAGCCATTGGGGGTAGCCTGGAGGAGGATTAAGGCCTCCCGGGCCATCAGACCGGAACGGCATGCTCTTTCTGGAGGGTTTCTTGATTTGGCCTTCAGGGCTGGCCTGGCCTACAGGGATCTTCGGGGCCTTGGAATGACCTTTGGCAAAGGCTGCCTTTCCCTCAGTTGGATCGCTTTTCTCCACGTCCCCAAGATGCAACTGGGGCAAATCTGGCAAATTCACACCGCCACATTTTAACCCTGAAGGAGGTATGAACTAGCTCGAAGGGTTGGTGTACTGGAGAAAATTGGGATGAGTAAACTGTGGGTAACTTAAGATCCCTGGAGTGTTCTGAGCACATCAGCTCTTTTAAAGGATTTTCTTGTCCACCTTCCTTGACTAAACTCTGCCTAAACCTAATCTAGAAAACGTAGTGAAAATCCTAAGAACATAAATTATATTTCAGCAACAATAAGTGAGATTATTAGATAAAATCTCTGTGTTTGGAAAATGGCAGAGCAAAAGAAGAAAGGATAACAACCCTAAGTAATTTGGAAGCATTTTGACCTGGAAGAGAGGCAAAATCTCATATTTGGTAAAAATCACCCTAGATTTGTCTAGAACGGGGGTGTCAAACTGGCGGCCCATGGGCCAGTTGCATCATACGGAGGCCACACCCACCTCAGCTCCGGCGATGCAAAAAAAGTTGCGATACGTCGCAACATGTCACGTGGCACGGTGAGTTTGACACCCGTGGTCTAGAAATTTAATTTTTTCCAGTTTCTGATGGAAGAAAAGCAAAACATCACCTATCAGCTGAACTCATTTTCTTAATAACTATGCAGTTTCATTATAAATAATGGGTTTGAAAAGGGCATATTTGGTACACAACAGGTTTTATTTGCAGTGTCAGTTTCAGAAGAAGTAATAGAAGCATCAGACAGAGATTGGGAAAGATGTCCTAGCTGGAATCCAGAAGAAGCCATCTTTAGAGATTCTGGAAGGCTTTCAAGAAGAGATTGGACGTCCATTGATCTGAAATAGTTAGGGTCTCCTGCTTGAGCAGGGGTTTGGACTAGAAGACCTCCAAGGTCCCTTCCAACTCTATTGTTCTGCTCTGTGTTTTAGCCAAGCACTGGCAGGGATTCTATGCTGCTTTGCTCGTGAGTTGCCCTCGGCCGCTGTGCGTAATTCTGCATGCCATGATCCTTTAGAAGAAGCTGGCCGCCTTCTAGGTACATGGGGGACACGCAGTCTGTTTGAAGAAGGGAGGCTTGTTTTTCTTAGCTAACCTTGGCGCAGTGGAGAGGTCAAGCCCCAGCCCTGCCTGGGATCCCTTCACCCGGTGCCAAGGGCAGGAGGTGCCACAGAGCCCATGATCTTCCCCTCTGCTGGCTTCATTGGAGAAGTTAATGGGGTGTTTCTGGAATAATTAGAATGACTTAAGTGGCCGGCTAAGAAAGTGATTGTGATGGGGGAGGGCTGGTGTCTTTGTCTCAATGTCTGTCATCCTTTAGAGAAGCAGAAGCAGAGCAAGTCGTCATGAGGAGCCCACCCCCAGGGAGGAACCCTGTGGTAAGGCCGAGCGGGAATTAACTTTTCACATCTGTTGTATTTGCAAGGCTGCCTGGTTGTGTAACTGGGAGGCTGGGGAAAGAGGAGAGGAGCAGAAGGGCCCCCAACTCCACCCTTGGCTGTAATCAGCAACCTCCAGCTTGGATGCTTTCTGGAAGAGGATCAGCAGAAGTGGGTATAAATCAGCCTCTTCCGATTCTCCTCTACAAATTGTCGTGATAAAAACTCTCCAGATGGCCTTGAAATCCTTGTGCAGCCACCGTTGGCATCCACTGCCCCGTTTGGCTTCCTATAGAAATGAAAAATGTTTCAGAGGCTGAAATGCATGGCTGCTCCCTATGGCGTTGCATGCAATAGCGTCTAGCATTTTATGGCATGGGACTTTGAACAAGAAACAGCAGTTAGGATCTGACAATATTTGATAGATGACATTAGTGCAGTTTATTACATATTATCTTTTTTAGAACAAGTTGCGATAGGGCTGTGAAACCCCCCCCCCCCTAAAAAATGACCTTTAGAGCAGGCAAATGCAGAAGAGGTACAGTCACAACATCACAAAGCGTCTAACACAGAAAAAATCAATGAACTTGTATGCAATTAATATGCACAGAAAAAAGGATTAAAAGGATTAAAAATTGCTGAAAAAGAAAACCAGATCATATTAACATATTCCTGGAGTGCTAAAAATATTAGTGATTCCTTTGCAACTGACCGGGTAGACATGGGAGGCTATTCCTGAGAACTGGCCTTGATGGTTGGTAGCCAAATTGCTCTCTCTCTCTCTCTCTCTCTCTCTTTGTGTGTGTGTGTTTGTAGAAGACTCCTGAAACCAGATGACAGGAACATAGCGGGGAAGGAAGACTAGACTGCTTGGGACTTGGGAGGCCAAAGGGGGTCCTTGGGCTGACCTTGGGGGGAGGGGGGCATCCCAGGCCTTTTCAGGAGAAGAGGCTGCTCTTGCCTGCGCTAGCAATTCCTGTCCACGGCCACGGCAGCAACAGCCAGAACATCTGTCTGTGTTTTGGCCCCGGGCAATGAGCTTGCTATGGCAACTGCTTCTGCTGTCCTAACAGCTGCCTGTGGTCTGCTCAGTGTTGTGACAGGCGGTGCAGATGATCAAGTCAGCTCTTGGATAACAGCATCCCACTGCAGGGACGAAGAAGACCCTGTGCCTTTGCAAGTAATGGTGACCAACATCCCCTTCTGACGGTCCTTGCAGGTTTCCCGTCAGCCTTAAGCCAGGAGAGTATCGGACAATCCTCCAGCATTCTGCAGGCTCTGCAATGGGGCTGCAGCCCAGAAGGGCAGGTGGCGTTGGCACATTCTGTTCCTGCAGGTGTTCACTGGGGCCCCTGCAAAAATCCCAGGAAAGCGTTTGCGTTGAAAATCACCAGGAAAGAGAGCACCGTTTTGCCTTGTTTAGGATTCTCCCTGGGGACCCAGGAATCGCCCTGTTCATTTCCCTCAGCTATCCCAGGAGCCTCTAAATCAAGACTGCTTCATTCTTGCCTGAGAATTTGGGAAGAAACTCACCACTTCAGTATGAATTCAGGACCCTGCAGCCCCATCTCTCCTCTGAGGGTTGGTGAGGCTGGGAAAGAGGTGCTGTGAAGAATCTTTCCTTCCTTCCTTCCTTCCTTCCTTCCTTCCTTCCTTCCTTCCTTCCTTCCTTCCTTCCTTCCTTCCTCCCTCCCTCCCTCCCTCCCTCCCTCCCTCCCTCCTTTTCCTGTTTAAAGACATTTTTAAATACAATACAAAGTAAGGAACAAGTACTAAAGTACAAATAGGTAAACGAGAGATCTAGGGTTTTCTAAATCTACAGTTTTCCAATGTATCATTACTTACCTACAAATTATAAAATATGTTATTTAAAAAGCTAGGAATCACTATTAAGGTTTAGTCCTTTTGCCTGTAAATAAAATTGATTGACTGATTGATACTATTAAGCTTTAAACATATACATTAGGAACCCACGTCAACATAACATAAATCACTGACTGAAATTATATGCTATAATAAATTGAGTCAGCAGTGAGGATGTGCTCATCTTGGATTATCCCATGAAGTCAGAATACTGTAGGGGCTCCACGTGTAGAAAAACCCAAATTTTGGATGAGGGTTCAAGGTTAGAGATGCATCCCACTTCAAGTTTACTTTTAAGACTGGAAGCTATTTTAGACATTGACGTATCCTCCCTCCCGCAACATGGATAACCCTCCCATGGAAGGAATCAGACACCATTTCCCGGTAAGAAGATTGTAATATCCTGTCACAGTTAGCATATACAAAAGTACTTTAGCATTCTTGGGAATTTATGTTTTAATAATAATGTAACAAAAATATGGCAGGTTGAATTGGGAATTCAACTTTCAAATTTTTTTCATTCTAATACAAATCGTTTTCCAAAATTGTTGAGCATTATATTTTCAGTCATTTTTAGAAAATGAATTGTCCATTTTAGCAATAGAAACTGAACCAATATACCAAGGATAAATATTTTATACCAATTTTTCTAATATTTGGAATAAATTTAATGCTCTTCCACCAATATTTCCATTGTTGCATCTGAGAAGAGGGTCCCATCTTAATCCAGGCTCTTCTTCTTGATCTGAGTCTACTGGTGGCTTCTCCTGAATTGGGTGGTGCAAAAAAGCACGTCATGCCACTCACCTTTGTGGTAGTTTTATGCACCCAGGTGGGGCTTTGAGCAAATAAGCTGCCCTTGTAGTGAGGGCTGCTGGCTTAGGAGGCTTAGCCTGACCACTTAAGAAGCCAGATCGATTGAGGTGGAGATGGGAGAAAAAACAGGAGTTATATTGACTATAAGAAGGCTTTAGGTTCCTGGGAGGGGCTGCTGGAGATTGATTGCTGGTAGGAAAAGCAGGAGGGACCCCCACTGGTTGGCTTTACAGGGCCTGGTGGCATATTGACCTATGACTTGCCTTTGTGGTCAGCTCAGGCACTTCTGGGTCAACCGCACATATGTCCTCCCTTTTCAGATCCCATTGCGCTCTGGAAGTGGGCTGGGCCTATGGCTTTGTGCAAGGGTGCATCTGCAGAAATGTTTACAGAGCCATAGAAATTGTGTCTTGCAGTTTACCAGCTCCTCTCCTGCTTCCTAGGGGTCTTTGAAATTAGGAATCAATTCAATTATTCAGGTCCCAAAACAACCTCAGAAAAACAACATCAATTTGCACCCAAAGGCACTGCATTAATGTGCTGAAATAATGATGTACATTTGCAACATAAACTTACAATCAATCTTGCTTTTTAGCACAGCAGAACAGTGGGCGGGAGAAGCACCATTGATAGTCTTGTTTGAGGTAGCTTGAAATGGAGGGGGGTTTATTTCTGGGAACCTTTACAGAAATGTGGGCTTTCCCCGTGTCCTTTTAGTGCCTGGCAGGTCATTTCTTCTGAGTTGCTGTTGTTTTCTCCTCCGCAGCCACCTCAGAGGTAGAGAAGAGCCTGGAGAGAGAGGACATCAAGGGTCTCGGCCTGAACGCAGGAGAGGGAAATGGGCAGAGCCACAGTGAGCCAGACCACGTGAGCCAAGCGCTCCCAGCTGGATTCGAGAGAATCAGAGCAACCACGCTTGCTGTTCTGCCCGAGCTTAGGAAGATCTCAGCTGGACTTTAAATAAAGGCACGGGACAGGCTGGGTGGGTGGGAACTGGCCTGGCTTTCCACCCGTTGAACAGGCAGGATCCATCCAAGCACAAAAGAACCCCAAGTACATGGACGTAGCCCAAGTTCTTTGTGATTGGTCCAGTCGCTTTATTTTGTCTGTCTTGACCGGCAGCAGTGATTCCCCGAGGACGTCCCCTTCACCTGCCATTCGGACTTTTGAATGGAGACCCCAGGAATCGACGAGGCATCCCACGTGTGAAGCACAACGGGGTGCTGGTGGTCCTGATAACCCTCCTTCTTCTCTTACAGGGCTTTGGTCATGTTTGCTTTGTTTCCACTTTGCTCCAGGAAAGGGTGGGAATCAGTCCAGCGGGACAGGCAGATGTGTGTCTGTTACATCCCCAACCACCATCGTCTGAAGAGGAGTAGAAACAGGGGAAGGGCCGGCCCTCTGTGGGTGAAAGCGCTGAATCCAAGGGCTGCTCTCAGGAAAGCCAGAGCTGCTGGCAAGAGGAGGCTCAGTCCAGTCCAGGATCCTTCCAAGAGGTCCGGCAAACACGATGCGGTCTCTCTCTTCTGCATCGGGGCGTCCTTGATCTTCCAACACGTCCCGTCACATCTTACGACAGGCCCAGCCAGGGCTTCATACGTATTGCATGGGGATGCATGTATCCATCCTGGCTTTATAAACAGCAGAGATGAGAGCTCTTCCCCAGGAGTCATCTTTGCAGATAAACTCCAATCCAAAGTCAACCCGGAATGGACGGAGCATCCTGGGCTCTGAGCCTCGCCTCGCTCTACGAGGTGCAGGCCAGGCACCCAGATGCAGGAGCTAACAGGCACCCGGGATAGGCTTGAATCCGAGATTTTGGAGAAATTGTTGCCAATCTTTCTCTGCAATATTTATTCACTGCCGGTTGAAATAACAGCAGAGCCCAAAGGAGGCTCCAACAGAAGCAGCCTTTTTAAATACCGTAAGCAAATGCAGGAGCCCAGGCAAAGAGCAACATTGGAAGCATCTAGTGGCCTTAAAGACGATTGACCTGGCTGAACGTTGCCTGTTCTGTACAGGAAGCAGGAGCAGCAGAAAATAAGTTTCTGGTGCAATTCTGTACTCAGAGAAGACTCAACTACTCCAGGGCAGCCAGAAGTGCTGAGACATGGTCTTCTGACAAGGTCCCTGAGGTGTAAACCCTTCTCAGTTCCAACTCTTTGCTCAGGTACATCAGCCCCCCCCCCCCCCGGCTGTGGAAGCTCTTGGACGAGTTCTCTCTAAGGCTTCCTTCAGATTCTCCCACTGTGATTTAGCTCAAGCTTTGCTTAAAACAACAAAGAATCCTATGACATCTTTATCAACCCAATGAGTCCTTTGGTGGGACTTGCCTCAAGAGATGCATCTGTTGAAATATGTCCCAGTCTGTCAAAGCTTCCAGGGCAATAAATTGGACAGTCTTTAAAGTGCCACAGAAAATCTCAGCCCTGGTTAAAAGTCTCCTGAAAAGCGCTGGCTGTGAGTGGATTGGGTTGTCTGGCAATTCATCACGAGGGCGTTTCATTCTGACAGGCTTGGCTGGTTCTCCTGGGGAGAGGATGCTGCAAGGGGCATCAGCGACTTTAAGGAGGAAGGTGGGAGGGAAGCAGAGCCGGCTGTGCTGGACTTAAGTTATGCAAGGGAGCTCCTTTGGGCGTCTGCGAATTTAATTTCAGTGGTTCCTGACCCAGCCTCTTCCAGGTGGGTACGTAGCTGATCCTGACAGGTACACAGTTGTCCTTGTATGCCTAGATTAAAAGACAGCAAGTACAAAAGTGGTGTGAAGGCTAATTATATTCCTAAAAGCCCCCAAGAATCAGAGACAAATTCAATACTTTTTTAAAAATTATGCAATTAAAGTCACTGGTGCCAAAGAAACTCAGAAGAGTCATTAATGTTTTAGCAGTGAACATGTGTGTCAGAGAATGAAAGCAAGCAAGCCAAAGATGAGTGAAAGGAATTGCAGAGAAGACAAGAGGACAACCAGCAAAAACATGGACAGATGCTCTCACTTTCTGCCTGGCCTTCAGTTGCATGTTCTTCAAACCTTCAGGTACTCTGCACATACTCAAGCATTGGCTTGCAACATCAAATGTTTTAACTCATCTTATTCTGTTATTAGTGTTCACAAAAAATTGTCTATGTTCTTAATTCTAAAGATGTAGAGCTTGGCCAACGCTGAGAGACTCAATCTCACTTGTGGCAGATTTGCGGCCTGACGTTTGCAAGAGCTTCCAGTACAGATTCAGGAAAGGGGATGGGGGGGGAGGACCCCCTCCAGCCGGCAGCTTCCTTAAAGAGGGAGCTTTCTGGTCAAAGGATCAACCATTACAGCCCAGCCCTGCTTGAGTGAAATAAACCGTTTTAAGTGCTTTCCCAAAAGTGTTCATGGAAGTGATGAGAAGATGAAGTTGCACGGGGCAGGGCTCAGCCACTGGACAAGAAGGGCCAAGGGAGGAGGTGGATATGCAGCCTGCCCTGTGTGAAAGCAACTGAGATTCCTGTGTCTTGTTGTGCCAGAGCTGGAGTCCAGTAACCCTCCAAGCGAAGCCTCCCTCACCCTCCTACCCAAAGCTGCCTCCTGATTCAGGTTGCAGGAGATGGCCCAGTTTGCTGGCGATACCACATCACCGCATTTGGCTTTCCTTTCTCTTGCCTTACTTATTTATTGGGCGGGAGGAGTGGGGAATGCCAGTTTTGCAAAATTTCCTATTAAATATTTAATTTGGCCTCCACCATTCCACATGACGTGCATTATCAAAGGGATGGGCGCATGATTAACCAGTCAGCCTGTGACAATTTGCTGACCCAGCCATTCCCACCCTTTGTTATATGGTGTTTGACGCCGAGAAAGGAGCAGCGCTAACGAAGAGACATTGATTCCAGCACTGCTTTTTTTTATGGCAACATGTGCAGGCAGACAATGCAGGCACCTTCAATTATCTTCAAAGCTACTGAAAGGAAGGAAATCAGTCTTAGATGTTGGTAAATAAGCTCCACCAGCTCTGTACTGAAGCAGGCAAAGAGGAACACAAGGGAGTAACAACTGTTTGCTGCTTTTCAGAAATTTGATTGAAATTCTCTGGTTTTATATTGGTGGGTGGGAGGGTGTGTTGCAAAATTGCTTTCAGGAATCCACCAAGGACGGGATGGAGGAGATTATAAATTCAGTTGCCAGAATGGAGAGAACGGTGAAAACCGTTGATCAAAACACTTCGTTTGTGTGGCGCTGTGACACAGACAGTCCAAGCTTGATCGGTTCTCCCAAATTGGGACTCATGAAAGTGTGCAGACCAACAACAGTTGCCAAATATTTGCTTTTGTATGACAAGGTATGCTAATCTGGAAGAACGAGATGAAAAGTCGGGGCCTGAGGAGTCTGCAGTGTTGCCATTAACACAATAAACGCCCTGAAATACGCGCTCTTCAGAAGCTGCCAGTCCAGACACAGGCCAGCCTGCTCAGCTCTCCCTGAAATCAGAGCAAACTCTCAGGACTCAGAGTTTAAATGTCTAAAGAGGTGCTAAATTCTCTTTCAGAGTTTGGATAACAGACCGCAAATCTCCCCCCACTTCACTGGGACAATAAATGGCAAATTCATTTTTACTGGCAAAATAATCTCATTGGAAGCTGTAGAGATGAACATTTCAGGTACATCTAGAGGAAATTTCAACTGTAAACTTTAGTTGTCAACTTGATTCTTTATGCAGCTCCTGTGTCTTCTTTGCCTATGAAGAGCAGGGAAGTCCACAGCCTTTGGGTGTTTTATGGTGTGCTGGGTCCAGGTCTCAGCACATCCCTTAGGAAGCTGCTGAGCTGGAAACAGGATTCCATTTAGCCAGAATTTTATTCTGTAGATGCTTATCCCTAAGCATCACCCCTCCTTCCTCTCCTTCCTGGCTCTCCAGATCCTCACGGAAGGGAGGACCGTGCTGGTCTTCCCCTTCTTAATTCCTAATTTCCTGCTTGCATCAGATGGAAAACCCCCGAGTCATTTTTTGCAGCAAGGCAGCAATCATAGGGATTAGAGTATCTCTGGCCAGTCTTTAACTTGTTTCCGGATGTTACTGAGATATTTGATCGCACCAGTTTAACCATAACAAATTACTTGAATGCTCAGGATTAGTTAACGGAGCGTTGAAGCTCTGCCTGGTCAGAGACTCAGCCTCTCTTGCTCCCCCCTCCCTCCCACTCTCCCCCTACTCACAGAATCCAGAAACATATAACTGGGAAAGGACTCCTGCTCACGTCCCCCCTCCCCCCAGTGCCCCAGGACATCTTGGTTGCTGGTGCTGAAGTAGGATAATAAAGTCCCCCTCCCCATTCTTCAAATGGGCCAACGTTTTCTTCTTTGCCTGCAGCATTGGTGAGTTCCCCCTCCCTCCTCTTCCTGGCCAGTTCTTTGTGGTCAGCTCCCAGTGGCCACTGTCCCCTCACTCCTGCTTGCCACGGGGCTAACCTAAGCAAGCCACAGGAAAGGTGCTCCTTTGCACCTGACTCACAAAGCCCAGCACTGGCCCACCGAACCCTTGCAAGGGAGACCTCGGACTCTCCAGGCCCAGCCTGGGTTTGGAGCTATTTCATCTCACTCATTGTTGAAGCCACGAAGTGGCTGGGCCTTAAACTTTAGCTTTTCTTGTCTTTTTGACACGGAGCCAGCGAGGGCTGGGGAAGCTGGGAGTCAGTGGTGGCTGCGATCTCTACCGAATAAAGTGGAGCACAGGAAGTGCAAACCCAGCTTGCAGGGAGCTCCTGGGATGGCCTGCCCTGCCCTCCGGTCCTCCTCTACCCCCCCAAAGCCAGACCTGGATCAGGACGATGTTGCTGCAGGAAGCAGCAGGTGTTCTGGGGAAGAAAAGCTGCAAAGGGGAGGTGAGACCTCCATGAGCCAAAGAAAAGGAGCCCAACAGCCCTGCCTGGTCTTTGGGCACGTTAGCGTTTCTCTTCTGCCTTCCCTGCCTCAGGAAGAATGAGGCAAGAATGGCGAGGCACAGATTCGGGGCAGGGCTGTGGGAAAACATTGCCGCAGGGCCCGGCTGTGGGGCCGGCACTTGGGCTGGTTGGGAGGATGTTTCTGCAGATCCTGAGCCTTGCAAACTTCACCGCACAGAGGAGGGGAGGGCAGGAAAACCTGAAACCTTGCCACCTCTCACAGTTGCCATGGTAACTCCAAAACGCTTACTTGGGAAGGGGCTAATTTCATCCAGCACCTTCTGTTTTGAGAGAGGCTGGTAGCATGAAGAAGACACAAACTCACAGGATAATTAAAATATGTACCATCTAATGGATGACAACAATTGGAACTTTAATTAGTCAGCACCGATATGATTTCCTTGCTGTTTTGTTTTGCACCCAACTGGAAATGAATCGAGGAGGCATCCCGGGGAAGATGAGCAGGCAGGGCGGAGAGGGGCAGTGGGGCAAGACATTCATTTAAGCAGCACAAAACAGTGGTGGTGCAATAATAATTAAATTAATTATAAAAATAATTTCTTTTTTCTCCCCAGTTTGATTTGACAGCTAATGAATGGTTCTGGGGAGCACTTTCAGCTCAAAGCCCAGGAGCTAATTTTATAATGAGATCCTGGAACTGGTAAACAGTGATGTATGTGTTTGTGCATGTGTGTGTGTGTGTGTGTGTGTGTGAGAGAGAGAGAGACAGGGAGGGGGAGGGGGAGGGAGAGAGAGATGGACAGACCTTGTGTTGCATCATCTGTTTCAGAGCAGGATTCATACTAAGGACTCCCGAGTTCTGGAGCTGAAATTTCCTATCCTAAGACCAGGCTGAGAGCCAGCGTGGCATAGTGGTTAAAGCACCAGGCTAAAACTCAGGAGACGGTGAGTTCTAATGCTGCCATAGGCATGAGGCACCTGGGTGACCTTGGGCCGGTCACTCTGTCTCAGCCCTCGGAAGCAGGTAATGGCAAGCCACTTTCAAAAACCTGAGTCCCGCCTCAGGGAGCTCAGCGCCAGAACCCGGAGCTTCTCGTTCTCAGGGGCCTTTCCTCGGGGAGCGCACGCTGGGCAGTGATCCCAGCCCACCGAGGAAAGATCTGCAAATGTTACCTAGTGGGAAGCTCAGGCTCCCCACGGAGGAGCTTCGCAACCCTTCGGGCGCAACCGGCAACTGTCCGGGCCGGCGGGCGGCGAGGGCGGCGGCGGCGGCGTCTCCGAAGGGCGCCCCAGGCAACGCGGAGCTGTCCAGCCGGAGCGCTCGCTGAAAGGCAGCCGGACTGCGCCCGCTCGGGGTTCCTCCGAGGCGATGGAGAACCTTTTCTGCGCATGCGTCGGGTGTGGCCCCTCAAGCAGTTGCAGAACTACAAGGCTTCAGTTGCGTCCAGCCTATATAATCTGCCTCATCTACGAGAAATCCTAAAAATTCTCACCAAACATTGAGATCAAGGTACACACTGCATCCAGGATGAGTCTGAGACGTCTCGTTTCTGACAGACTCGCGCTGGCTCCTTGTCATCTATACATTCTTAAATGCCTTGCAGACTAGAGGCTTGGCATCCTTGTTCGAGGACCGGCATAAATATTAAGTTTGCTGCCCTGCAGATTCCCGGGCCCTCCTTCTTGCTGCTTTCGGATAGCGAGGCTGTGTTTGCGCTTCTCCTATTTTCCAGCTCCTCACCAGTTCTCCAAGAGTTTCCAGATATTACAGTGAGAAGCCCCAGAATCACCTCTACCTGATTTTTTAACAGCTGGCACTGAAGCTTGAATTTCTCTAAAATTGCAAGGAAGTTGGGTCTTGCTCTCACTTTGCCATTCCCAAGTCCCATTCTTCTTTACCTGCAATAGGAAGGGTCTTCTGAGAGACGACAGACACACACAAGGGGCCAAGCAGGTTTATCTTCTCTTGCTCCCCACTTCCACTTCCCCAGTTGCCCACAGAGCACCTCCAACTCTTCTGTTATTGGACACAACCACCCTCAGCCCGAGTCCCTCAAACTCTTATTATATTTTGCATTCCTCATTCCAGCCTCCTCTTGTCCTCAGCTTGAACTTTTCTCTGCTGCCTTCCCTGTAGATTCAAGCTAATGTTCTCTCCTCCTCCCTGTGGGCTATCGGAGCTGGCTTCCATTTTCTCTAGATCTCCCCTTCACATTTCAGCTTCTCAGTCAGCTTGCAGTCCATCCAAGGTTTCAAGCCAGTTCATACTTGCCAGCCAATGCTCTCATGCTGGAAAGGAAGATGCACCTCTCGGCATTGCTGCCCTTGAATGGAGAGGGGTCCACACAGGTGTGTTTGTGCTCAGCATTCGGCCCAGGGAAGCCAGGCACAAAGCAGTTCTCCAGCATTCATGTTCAATCACCAGAGTCAGGATGGCCTTCAAGCAACAGACTTTGCATTTTGCCAACAATTACAATAACAGAGCATTTCAAGCTTTCTTCGTTTCCAGAATGTTATTCCTTCAGCTTGAGTCCTCATCCTTTTGTCTCCCCTTCCCATCTGGACCACGTTTCACCCAGAAGCTCTACCCAGGATCTCCTTCAAACGCAATGTTTACCTCTGCCTCTTTCGGCAGCGATAGGACTCCACTTTTTCAGGTTGCTCAGCATGGATCTGCCTTTCCTCTGGGCATGTCCCCCCTCTCCTTCCCCTCTCTGCCCTTTCATCTTGGCATCCCATCTTCATTTAATGGGAAAAATTGTGGCTGAAATCTTTGATAATTTCCAGAGGCATTGTTCCCAAATTGCATCTGATTGCTTTGCTGGAGGCTCTGTCTCTGTTCTCAGAACCCCCCCTCTCTCTCCCTCCCTCCCCCCTCTGTGTGTGTATGTGTGTAACAATAAAGGTTGCTTGTCATCATGCAAAGTATTAAAACCTCAACAGAGGGGTTTCTTTTAGAAGAAAGTCTTTAAAAGCCATGATGATTATTGTCTGTGTACTTTCCTTCCTTCTTGCTTCTTCCTTTCTTGTTTTTCCAAAGAGACACTGACATGCGTGATCCCTTAAATCATGGGGCTTGAATGATGTGACACCCATTAAATTTGAAATTGAAGCCTGGCTTAGCCAGCCCTTTGCTTAACACACGAGACTCAGAGGAGTTTGCCGCACCTGCAGTTTGGCGCATTGCCGTCAAAGTGGCATGTGTGTGCACTGTGTTTGTCACAAGTCAGCAGCCAGCCGTGTTTTTGGGGTGACAGACACAGATCCACAGACCTGTGTTAGCCCAGGGGATTGTAAGGAGAGAGAATAGGCAAGCAAACTCTCTTTGCTAACTTTGAGCTCTGCTCTCCTAGGACTGGAAGATCATTTTGCTTCTCATCAAGAGGCAAAGTCTTCAAACTTCCCAGATCAAGAAGAGATCCAGGGGAGAAAAGGTTGAGTGGTGGAGGAGCCAGCTTGGCAACCCAGCTGCACCCAAAGCTGAAAAGGACTAGGCAGCTGTGATTGCTGTGGACGATGGATGGTGGCATCTTGGTTTCCATCCAGAGCACAGTTGGCTGCTAAAGCTAAAACTGATAAGCAGCTGAGACTCACGAGGACTTCAGGGCTGCTGGCTGAGCCTGGAAGAAAACGAACGCAGAGGAGGAAGAGGGCCAGAGGACCCTAAGGGTTGGCTAGGGTGGAAGGGGAGGAAAGAGAAAAAGGAAAAAATTCAAAGGTTGCCTGCCAAAAATTAGCCCAGTAAAAAAGGGGTAGAACTAGGATCCAGGGACTGAGGGCCACATATATTTGGAACGCTCCTCCTGTGTTAAGATCTGCTTCCTTTGAATGTTTTAAGAAGAAATACATGTTGAGAGACGGGGGGGGGGGGGAGAGAGAGAAAAGATTCCTTTGGTACTTTTATTTCAGACTGTGCTGGATATCCGTCAGGAAATGGGAAAAGCCCACAACAGAGAGCAAACAAGAAGCAAGGCTGAAGCTTGGGAAGAGTGAAACGACTTGTCTACTCTGATAAAGCTTGGCTGATATCCAAAGTGCATATTTCTATCTTTCTTTCTAAATAAAATAAGAGAAAAATCGGAAAACTGTCTGCCTCCTGTCAGATCCTCAACACACGTCTACCACGTTGGTAGTACTAGCGAAAGGAAGGACAGGGAATATGGGGCTGTTTTCCTCTCCTACCTTACAAAACGCAGCCAGTCACTCTCATCTAAATATGATAGCTGAGGACAGATTATATTAGCCCTAAACTTTGGCCAGCCAGTGAATGTTGACATCCTCTGCACCGCC
The DNA here is from genome assembly GCA_023970755.1 of Azemiops feae. NCBI lineage: Eukaryota > Metazoa > Chordata > Lepidosauria > Squamata > Viperidae > Azemiops > Azemiops feae. The sequence goes on from JALGBA010001204.1 coordinate 388,852, forward strand.
TTCTCCAGCCAGGTGATGTGTTGGGAATCCAGTGTATGGCGTTCCCAGCCAACTATCGTCCATGGAGGTTTGAAATTCTTGGACGTAGCCATCCCACCATGACTGGAGAACGCCAGGGTGATTTAAAACTGTGACTAGGATTTAACACTTTTTATTTTTATTTTTCAATTGCTTTCAGTTATGCTTTCCCTTTCCCTTAATGAATGTGCTCAGGTGGAAACTTGACAGGCTCCTGTCACAGATGCTTTACCTGGATCCTTGCATTGATGAAAGGACTGAAGTCCATGGCCAAAATGGCCCCTTTCAATCTTTTGACCCAGTGAACAGCTCCTACCTTCAGTTGCCCAGAATATAAAGAGTCACCTGGAAAGAATGTGCCTCCTCTGGGCTCAGGAGCAAATGGGCCCAGCATGTTGGTCTTCGTGTGGTGTCCTTCTGGAGGGTGGTCTAAGTTTGGGATCCATCAACTTCAGGACAGCAGGATTCTCCCCATGATGGACCTGAGTCATTTAACCCTAAACTTTGAAATAATCTGGAAGTCAGAGATGTCTTGTCTGATGGGAAGCAATTTGAAAATGGCAACTGAAAGTCTGAAAAGCTACTGGAAGGGTGGCCCTGGGGGGGGGGTTGAAAACTGTTGAAAGGAACTGCTCAGTTGTGACATTCTGAGAACAGCCTCTCAATAGCCATTGCTCAGCCAGGAGGTCAAGGAGCAGCATGGCAGCCCAGCCACTTGGAACCAGCCATAGCTTCTCTTTGGTTTCCAGAGTGTTGCTACCTTCCTTAATCTAGTTTACAAATTGCACGTGACGTATTGATTCTGATAAAGTGAGGAACTGTCCAGAATAATCAAATGGAAAATAAACCTTAGAGCTTAAATGGGATTTTATGGAGCTGGACTGGCGAAAAAAAGGGCAGAGGGCATCCATGAAGACCAATCAGCTCCTCTTCATTGCCAAGTTCAGGAGCATCAGAAATGGACGGCTGGTTGGAAGAGCCTCTCCTCATCTCCTCCTCACTAAGACCACACTACACCCAGTTTTGGTCACCACAATATAAAAAAAACATGTTGAGATTCTGGAAAGAGTGCAGAGAAGAGCAACAAAGATGATCAGGGGACTGGAGACTAAAACATATGAAGAACAGTTGCAGGAATTGGGTATCTCTAATGAAAAAAAGGACTAAGGGTGACATGATAGCAGTCTTTCAATACTGAGGGGCTGCCATAAAGAAGAGGGGGGTCAACTTATTCTCCAAAGGACCAAAAGGCAAAACAAGAAGCAATGGATGAAACCTAATCAAGGAGAGAAGCAACCTAGAATGAAGGAGACATTTCCTAACTGTGAGAACAATTAACCAGTGGAACAGCTGGCCTTCAGAAGTTGTGGGTGCTCCATCATTGGAGATTTTCAAAAAGAGACCGGGAAACCATTTGTCTGAAATGATATAGGGTCTCCTGCTTGAGCAGAGGGTTGGACTAGAAGACCTCTGCGATCCCTTCCAACTCTCTTATTCTATGTAGTCCAACCAGGTGTGTCTGGCTCCCCCATCAATGCTTCTCTGGGGCAGCCTTTCTGCAGAGTCTCTCCTTCCTTGGTCTCTATGCAAATTCCAGTTCTCTGCAACTTATTGGATAACACAGGGCTATTTTCTAGGTGGAGAGTTGCTTGTCTGGGAGCCGCCGTAGGGGAAGTACAATTACTGACGGGCCCAGGAAGCAGCGTAGAGGATCATTTGCGTCTCCCCTGAGCAGAAATGGACTGGGCTCTGGCCTGGGAGGGGGATGATCCTAAAACATAAAGCAATCGTTCCCAGGCGGCTGGCCTCCAAATTAATAACATTCAACATAACATTCAAATGCAGACATCCCCTGGCTTAACAGGCTGCAAGAGGAGCGGGGCTGTAATTTTAGCAACATGTGCAGAGTCCAGGTTTCAGTGGGCCTGTCCGTTCCCCCCCCCCAGCTGCAAGGAGGGCTCTTCCCAAGCTGGTTTCTGGGAGGGGCTGGCTCTCTCCCCCTCTCCAGCCCTGGGGGGCCGATGGGGGGGCGGGGAGACCAAAGTCCTGCTCAGATCTCTGAAGCATCGCTAGCTCCACATCCCTCTGTCTGTCAGGGGGTGTCCGTGTTTCACAAGCTCTGCCCTGCAAGTATTCAAGAGCCCGAACGCTGTGTCACGTGGACGCACCTCCTGCGCATAAGAGCACCAGGAGAACCAGTGGGCTCCACAGGACGGGACACCTCTGACCTGCAAACATATTTTTAAATGAAAAGAAGCCGTGGCAGCTGCTGAAATGCACTGACTCGCTGGAAACTGTCAAGATTTGGACACAAATGTAATCGAGCGAAGGCCATCACTTGGGTATCCTCGCCCGTCTGCCGAGAGCAGGTATTGATCTGAGCTGATATGCATCGATTCCAAGGCAAGTGCCTGCTTTGGAAATTAACTTCCAGTAATTTCGGCAAGGGCAGGGAAGGTGTGCAGTGGGTTGCCTGCTCCTGTTTTGTTAAATGTGTCTTGTGTGTTTGAAACATAAAAGTAAATCCAAACAAAATAGCTCAGGGGGAGTGAAAAGGCATTGATTCCAGGCAGGGACGGGGGCTTCTGCTAAAAGCCTCTGGGCTCGGTTCACGGGCACCTTTTGCTTTCAGTGGGCTGGGCAGCCTTCTCCCCCCCCCTCGCTACAAATACTCAAACCGGGTGCCTGGATTTTATTGCTGTAGGTTAATTGTGTGTCAAAACCAGCTCAGAGTTCTGTGTTGAAGAAGACTTAACAAAGAGAGGGGGACCTTGTCAACCCTGGCTGGACTGGAGAAGATAAACAGGGCTGGGGGGGCCAGCACACTTGAGTGGGAATCCTCCAGGAAAAGTAGACCAGACTGGAAAACCTCCCAACATCCCAGAATAAGCAGCAGCAAATCTCTTCCTTGCTGTTGCCAAGGAAATAATATGTCCACATGGCCCAGCCTGACTCAGAAAAGTCTCACTGGGATAGATAGAATGACGTATGTATGTATGTATGTATGTATGTATGTATGTATGTATGTATGTGCGGGCAGGCGGGCAGGCAGGCAGACGGACGGACGGACGGACGGATGGATGGATGGATGGATGGACGGACGGATGGACGGATGGACGGATGGATGGATGGATGGATGGATGGATGGACGGGTGGGTGGATGGATGGATGGATGGATGGATGGACGGACGGACGGACGGATGGGTGTGGTGGTGGGTGGATGGATGGATGGTGGATGGTGGGTGGATGGATGGGTGGGTGGATGGACAGATGGATGGATGGTTGGTGGGTGGATGGATGGACGGACGGACGGGCGGGCGGGCGGGCGGGCGGGTGGGTGGGTGGTTCTGAGGTGGTTATGCTTTGAGGGAGCAGCTTCTTGCTGGGACTGCCCTCTTTCTCTGGGCAGAACCCCATTTGACTTCCTGCTCTCATCATTGCAGCATCTGCAGTGGGAGGGGCACCTCTAGGGCTCCATCTGGCTTCACCCTCTGGCAGCAGCAGGAACTGCCGGGAAAAGCTGCTGTGCCAACATTTTCTATAATACTCTTGACTTAGAAAGTTGATTTTCAAGTGTCCAGAAAAATCTCAGCTCTCCTCACCCAATTGCTCTGCTGATTTTTTTCTTTCAGGCTTCCTTGCAGCTGCTTCAGAGAAGCATCATCCCAGCCAATCAGGGACCACAAAGCGGGCACATTAAAGTCACCGTGCGGTACAACTAATCTGATGAAGCTTCACGACAACGTCATTGCGGGGGGAGTGGGGAGTTGGAGGCTGTGCTTTTCTAAACAGCATTCCTGATATGCCGGGTTGGGTTGGGGCTCTCTTGGGGCTGCGAAGCAAAACCTTCACCCTCGTCCAGCACATTTAGTTGCAGAGTGTGACGGAGAAGCGTGTTTTGCATACGGGGCTGGTGGCAGCAGGCATGGGCTCTTTTCGGAGGTTACACCTGCTTGTCTTCTACTGAGAGCAGGCGCCTCTCCACAGCCAGAGGGAGGCAGGGAGGGGAGCCTGTGGCAAGAACGCCTGGGGATTTAGACGGCCGAGCACAGGTGTGCAAAAGGTAAACAGGAAGCTCCTACTTTCACAGGGTTAGGACCAAGTGCAGGGAGATTCAGGAGTGAGAAGAAGAGGGGTTTTCTCTGCAAACACATGATTAAATGATGTAATCTGCTGCTACCAGATGTGATGATCACCACCCATTTAGTTCAGTCTGCACTGTCTAAGCAAAGTCATGGAGGTCCAAGCTGCCAATGGGAGTTAGTCTTGGGCCACACCCTCCCCCCTGGATAGAGACAGCAGACCTGAAATACCAGGCCGGTCGTGTGAGCTCCCCACATGCATTGGGCTTCCACTCTGGGATCCAGAATGCTGGGCCTTGGTTGATCTAGGAGACAGGATGTTCTTACCGTATATTCTTCAGGTACAAAGTGAGCGAAGGTGAAATTCCTCCACACTTCTAGGATTCTAGAGGTCAAACGAGGCTCAGGGTTCCATCACCCATCATGTCATTTAGACTTCACACAACATCTGCCTCTCTCTTTCTTGGCGGGGAAAGCAACCGTTCCCTGCACTTTGAGATCATACATCCTTGTCTTTCCCCAAACCCATGACCTTGGTGGGTAACGTGGAGGGCCAAAGATTCCCCAAACGCATCGTGGAGCCCCTCTCTCAATCATGGGGGGGGGGGGAGGTCAGCACACAAGCCTGAAACAATAAAGAAATCCAACAAATGAACTGTACGCTGACAAGCGGAGGAAACGGCAGGCGCAACAGCTGTGTTAGTCGTTGCAGCTGAAGCCGCTGAAGCCACCTGGTCCTTTGAAGGCCAGAGAGGCAGGTACAAAGCAAAGATGTGAGATGCAACAGGGAGACTTTGGGGCCGGGCTTCTCAGCAGAAACTGAGTGCTGCAGTTGTGTTCACACGCGCACGACTCAATCCAGCTGAGAGGCCCCCTTTCCAGCCATTTTGCCTCCAGCCAAACTTTTCCTTCACTTCTTGTCCCTCACATGAGCTTCCAAAGCCCAGGCCCACTTCCACGACATTTCTGGTGCTCTCTGCCCTCTTCGACGGTCCTTGAAATTTCTCTTCTCCAGGGTCAAGTCCCCAGCGCCCGCTTGGAGAGTAATTGTGAAATTATTATGGTTGGTGATTCTAATTTAAATTGGATGGAGAAATGTTGTACTACGGCTGACTCATTTGCTATGGATTTTCACTTAACCAAATTGATTAGTCAACCAACTAGACTTTACTTGAAAGTTGTAATCATTCATTATTAGATCTAATTTTCACATCTCCCTCGGACTATGTTGCGAAATTAAGGCAGGGAAGAGAGACGAGAGGAGAGGCTCTTTGAAGGGGCAACCAAGGGGCAAGTGTGGTTCCTGCCCTCAAGTGGCTGCTGTGGCCTTGCGTCAGGGTTTGTGGAGCCACCAGTTAGGCTCGGAGCATGGGAACATCGGCATTCAGATGCCAGCTTTCCCAATATTTTGGCCTAAAATATTGAGTTGCAATTTGATGGAAAACATTCTGAAGCTCACCTCTGGAAAGAGTGCCTCTGAGAACCCATTTCAGAAAAATTTGGATGAAGATGGAACTGACTCTGACTCCGTGGCTGTGTGGAATCCCTGGGAATTAAACCTTCCTTCCAATTCTGATGTTGGGGGGGGCGCCATTTCCCCCTCCTATAGACACTGTAGATGAGGGCCAACTAGGCTCTGGTAGCCAAACTCCCGAAGGAGCCTGGTGACCCCTTTACAGATCAACAAATTGTGTTAAAAGACAAAAGCAGACAAGATGCTACCAAACTCCTAAATTTCTCCTCTTGATCCCAGAAACAACTGCAGAACCAGCAGAAAACCAGATGCCAGTTTCCACATGGAGAAAGGTTGGGCTGACTGAAGCCAAGGGACGCTCCACTTCTTTTGCTTATGTGGAGACCAAATAGCTAAAGATCGCTCATTCCCACAAGCAAAAATATATATATATATATCTGAGATTTAAAAAAAAAAAAAAAAAAGCATGGTGTGGAAAAGAGAAGCTGATGGACAAGTCGGTCTCTTCCTGGAGCTGCCTGTGGGGGCTGCCACCCTCTTGCCTGGCCTGAGTGCTTCTCGAGTGGGCTTTCGTTTCACCCATTTTGGAGCCTAGTTTTGGACTGAAAGACTGGTTCTGTTCCATCAGACCCAGCAAAACTTTTTTTAGGGTCCTGCAATGACAGCCATCCTCCTCCTGGCAGCTTCGCTGGAGTGAGTGGCCATAATTAGCAACCTGGTGGTATTAAATAAATGTTAACCAGCAGGCATTGGGGGGGGGGTGTAAAATCTTTTCCTCAGCCCTGCTTAAAGATGCCATTTGTCTACCACTCTCCATTTTGCCCTAGCGTAGCCCCTTTCGTAATTTGATTTAAATGTAGCTTTCTTCAATTTATCTTAATTTGCTAAGAAATTGGGTCTGCACTTAAATTAATTCCTTTGTGTCAATCATTCCTTTGTCATGGTAGGTTTGCCTTCTGTTTTCCATATGAGAGCAGGTGAGTATTTCAGGACTCCCTCTCCCCTCCCTCTCCCTCTCCCTCTCCCTCTCCCTCTCCCT